>JAPXFQ010000960.1:0-493349 GCA_028564705.1 Apricaphanius iberus
TGTAAAGTGCTTTGAATCGTCTCAGTACTGAAAAGTACCCTGGGTGCCAGCCACAACATGGTCTGGAAGTTCGGTCTGGCATTCCTCCATTGAGTAGCAATTATGCCCGAACAAGATCTGTTTGCACCGATCAAATTGGGCTTACGATGATTGACGGGTGAACGACAGTAACTTAATCAACCACGTCACCAAAGAGCGTCTGGGTTGAATTTGTTTACAACAACGATGGCTGCCGGTGGAGAACTGAGATGTGTAGATTCTGCCATTGAGTTTGGAGCGTGGAGACGTATCGCGTTGGTAAGACGTATCGCGTCATTTCCTGTTTTGTGACTAACTCGTTTGTAGCAAGTCGGTGTTTCTCTCTCTCTTGAACTGATCTAACTTTCTCTGTCAATAAGTTTTTTCTGAGTTGCTTAACACACAAACACATTAAAACGTTAAGTTTCTTCACGGTTTAGGACTCTTTAAGCGTTTTACTGGGTTAATTACTTTGTTTTTAGGTAAGGTAAGGTACCGCTTGGTTAGCTTAGCTTTACGGCTAGCATGGCTTCGGCAGCTTTCTCTCTTGTCCCTCCATCTCTCTCTACACCTCCTCCTCTTTCCTGCTCTCTCTGTCAGATGTTTAGTTACTCCTCCGCCTCATTTAGTGAAGTTGGTAGGTGTAATAAGTGCAGCATTTTTGTAGCTTTGGAGGCGAGGGTTTCTGAGCTAGAGGCCCGGCTCCGCGCTGTAGAACAGCCAGGCCCAGCAGTAGCTAGCGCGGAGTCAACTAGGACAGGACCTAGCCGTCCTTCAACAGCTCCCGTGCAGCCGGGACCTCAGGCGAGCTGGGTGACTGTTCGTAGGAAGATTAGCGCCAGACCCCAGTCCGCGGCCAACCTCCAGCCCCTTTCTCTGAACAATAGGTTCGCCCCGCTCAGCGACGCACCCGCCGAGCAGGAGAGGCCGATTCTTGTAATTGGCAGCTCCATAGTTAGGAATGTGGCTCCAGAGACACGAAAGACCACCGTCAAATGCCTTCCAGGGGCCAGGGCTGCGGACATTAGGTCCCATCTGAAGCTTTTGGCCAAGGACAAACGGCGGTATAGCAGGATCGTTATCCATGCTGGTGGCAACGACACCCGGCGACGGCAGTCGGAGGTCACTAAAATTAGCGTAGCTTCGGTGTGTAGGGCTGCCAAAAAGATGTCTGACTCTGTAATTTTTTCTGGTCCCCTGCCTGATCGTACTAGCGATGACATGTACAGCCGTATGCTTTCGTTCCACCTTTGGTTGTCAAGGTGGTGTCCAGAAAACGATGTGGGCTACATTGATAACTGGGGGGCCTTCTGGGGAAAACCTGGACTGTTACGTAGAGACGGCATCCATCCCACCGAGGACGGAGCTTCGCTTCTTTCCAGGAACATTGATAGGGTTATCTCTAGTTCCCCAAAGCCGTGACAACCCAGAGTCCAGCTCAGGGAACCCAGAGTCCAGGTCAAGGAACAGGGACTGCCACCCACCCACTACCCTATAGAGATAGTTTCCCGTCCACTACCCAAAACTAATGAATTAAAAGTTAATGCTACTAGAGCAAAGTATAAAAATCTCATAAAGATAAATAAAACTCGGACTGAACATAAAAACAAATCAATTAAATGTGGTTTACTAAACATAAGATCTCTCCCCTCAAAAACACTCTTGGTAAATGACTTAATTTGTGAAAATAATATTGATTTGTTTTGTCTTGCAGAGACATGGTTGCAGGAAGAGGACCATGTCACAATAAATGAGTCAACTCCCCCTAGCTACTTAAACTTTAGTGTCCCTCGAAGTACTGGTCGAGGAGGTGGAGTAGCAACTATCTTTCATTCCGATTTACTAATTAATCTCCAAAAAAATAATAGTTACAGTTCCTTTGAGCATCTAGTTTTTAGCTTTCCTCATACACATAACAAAGCAGTAAAGCCACTTTTGTTTGTGGTCTTATATCGTCCACCAGGACCTTATTCTCAATTTTTAGATCAGATTTCAGATTTTCTATCTGACTTAGTTTTAAACACTGATAAAGTCATTATAGTCGGAGACTTCAATATTCATGTTGATAATGAAAGTGATAGTCTAAATACAGCTTTTCACACTATCCTAGACTCAATAGGCTTTACTCAAAATGTGCAGGGACCAACACATTCTTGTCACCACACTTTAGATCTTGTGCTGACTTATGGCATTGACTGTGAAGAAATAACAGTCTTTCCACATAACCCTATCCTGTCTGATCATTTCCTTATCACTTTTAAACTTACTCTAATGGATCATATCAAACCTGAAAGAAAACTTCATTATACCAGAACGTTATCAGACAACGCTGTAGCAAATTTTAAAGAAGCTCTTCCAACTTTAATTTCCTCAGTTTATAAATGCAGAACAGAAAACAGTGATTTAACTCGTGACCCCTCACAACTTGACATTTTAGTTCATAGCGTTAATTCCTCCCTGCGTCGGGCAATAGACAAAGTTGCCCCCTTGAAAAGGAAGGTGGCTAGCCATAGAAGATTAACTCCCTGGTTTAATTTAGAGCTACGTACCCTAAAGCAGAATGTTAGAAAACTAGAGAGAAAATGGCGCTCCACGCATTTACATGATTCCTTTTTAATATGGAAAAATAGTTTATTGCTATATAAAAAGAGCCTTCACACAGCTAGAACAGCATATTATTCATCTTTAATCGAGGAGAATAAAAATAATCCTAGGTTTCTTTTTAATACAGTTGCCAAACTCACACAGGATCATAGCTCTATCGAGCCAACCATTCCCCAAGCTCTAAGCAGTGACGACTTCATGCAATTCTTTATAAATAAAATAGACTCCATAAAGAATAAGATAATTGGGAACCTTCCCAATATGCTTGCTTCCTCCTTAGTTAATGAGGCAGCCTCAAAAATGGTGGAACCTAATATATGCTTAAACTGCTTTAATGCAGCCGAACTTTGTGATGTACTAAAATTATTAGCTTCATCTAAACCTTCAACTTGCGTTTTAGACCCAATCCCAACTAAACTCTTAAAAGAAGTTTTCCCTCTGATCGCTGCTCCAATTTTAAATATAATGAATCTATCCTTAGTCAATGGATATGTACCACAGGAGTTTAAGATTGCTGTAATTAAACCTCTACTTAAGAAACCCTCTCTTGATCAAAACGACTTAATTAACTATAGACCGATATCTAATCTTCCCTTCTTATCTAAAATTCTTGAGAAAATAGTTGCACACCAGATATGTGAGCATTTAAACAATAATGAGCTGTTTGAGAAGTTTCAGTCAGGCTTTAGAGCTCATCACAGCACTGAAACAGCTCTGGTGAAGGTTACTAATGATATTCTCATAGCCTCAGACAATGGACTGGTGACCATTCTGGTCCTGTTAGATCTCAGTGCTGCCTTTGACACTGTTGACCACAATATTCTCATAGAAAGGCTTCAAAGTGTCGGTATAATAGGAACAGCACTAGGTTGGTTTAAATCTTATTTGTCTAACAGATTTCAGTTTGTTCAGGTAAACAATAGATCTTCCTCAACCTCAATAGTTACTTGCGGAGTACCACAGGGTTCAGTGCTTGGGCCGATTCTCTTTACTATATATATGCTTCCTATTGGTAAAATAATTAGGCAGCATGGGATAAAATTCCATAGTTACGCAGATGATACACAGCTATATCTATCCATAAATCCTGATGAATCCAATCAGTTAGGTAGACTACAGGCATGTCTGGAAGACATAAAAACTTGGATGACTCTAAACTTCTTGCTTCTAAATTCTGATAAAACAGAAGTTGTCGTCTTTGGACCAGAAGCTCTGAAAAAGAAACTACTTAGTCAGCCCCTTCACCTGGACGGCATTAAATTAGCCTCCAGTAATAAAGCAAAAAACCTCGGTGTCATTTTTGACCAAGATATGTCTTTTAGAACTTACATTAAAGAAGTCTGTAGGATTTCCTTTTTTCACCTTAGGAATATTGCAAAAATTAGAACCATCCTGTCCAGGAATGATGCTGAAAAACTAGTCCATGCCTTTGTTACTTCAAGGCTGGATTACTGTAACTGTCTATTATCAGGTAGTCCACAGAATACAATTAAAAGTCTTCAGTTAGTTCAAAATGCTGCTGCTAGGATTCTGATGAATATTAAAAGAAGAGATCACATTTCCCCTGTTTTAGCTTCTCTTCACTGGCTCCCAGTAAAATCTAGAATAGAATTCAAGATCCTCCTTCTGACATATAAAGCCCTTAATAATCTAGCTCCATCATACATAAGAGACCTGATTGTTCCATATGTTCCTAACAGAGACCTTCGCTCTCAGACTGCAGGTTTACTGGTAGTTCCTAGGATTTCTAAAAGTAGAATGGGTGGCAGATCTTTCAGCTATCAGGCTCCCCTCCTATGGAACCGGCTCCCAGGGTTGGTTCGTGAAGCAGACAATTTGTCTATCTTTAAAACTAGGCTAAAAACTTTCCTCTTTGACAAAGCTTACAGTTAGAGATATGTTTATAGGTAGTTAGAGTCAGGTCAGACAGGTAGATAGGAAGAGACAGGTTAATGTTAGTAGTCAGGCAGAGTGTCAAAAGTTAGGAAGAGATAGGAAGAGGTAGAGTAGCTAGGTAGAGATAGATTAATGTAAGCCAGGTAAAGATCCGGAGCCGGTCGCGGCTTACCGCCGCGGAAGAAATGTGCCCCACAGGGGCCAGCCAGCGCCGGAGAGAGGTCCCTCAAGGGGATCCTCCCGCACAGTGCGGCCGCCCATTACCTGCCGGGTTGAATCCCCCGGGCAGACTGTGCGGACCCCACCCGTTTATCTCTTAAACGTTTCTCGCCCTCTTCAACTCTGTCCTCTCAGTTCTGTCTATTTTTCCTTAAGATAGTTGTCGACTATCGGTCTCGTGCCGGTATTTAGCCTTAGATGGAGTTTACCACCCACTTTGGGCTGCATTCTCAAACAACCCGACTCCGAGAAGACCCCGGCATGACGGGGGCCGTTACCGGCCCTACACCGTCCACGGGTCAGGAGGACTCAGACAGAGTGTTGGTAGCCAGGTCTCCTAGTAGCTAGGAGACAGGTTAATGTTAGTAGCTATGCTGCTTTAGGCTAGGCTGTTGGAGGACATTATTAGGGTCTGTTCCTACTTTCTCTCCTACTTCTCCCCAACTGCATGATGTGCTGTCAATTCAAGCACTAACCTGTTTTCTATTATAGTAGGTGCTCCGGATTAGCCCTGCTTGACGACCCTGACTAAGATGGCATTGCAGTGACGGAAAATTCTCCACGTCCTGCAACAAACTTGTGCATCGGTTCTGTTGCTCTTTCTGTGTCTCTGTTGTGTATTCTCCAAGCCACAGACGGTCGCGGCAGATAACCGCTTGTGCTGAGCCTGGTTCTGCCGGAGGTTTCTTCCTGTTAAAAGGGAGTTTTTCCTTCCCACTGTCGCTGCATGCTTGCTCAGTATGAGGGATTGCTGAGAATTCCACGACGCAATCTTCTGTGGTTCTGTAATTTCTACACTAAACATTGTATTGTAATAACTCTTTTTGTAAAGTGCCTTGAGATGACATCTGTTGTGAAATGGCGCTATATAAATAAACTGAATTGAATTGAAATTGAGTCTGTTCTAGAAGATATCGACAGAACATTAAGTTTAATAGAGGATTTCTAAGAGAGGAACAAACAACGGATAGCTTTGCAGAGCAACGTCACACACTTCCGTTGCTCTGATTGGTCATAGGTCTATCTAATTGAGTGCAGAGACATTTTTTTTTTGCCTGGTTCCGTTAAAACACGCCCCATAATCACAGCCCAATGGAGCAGTATCAGACTCATATCCTGATTAGAATTGAGTATGGCTACGTCAGGCTAACTTTAACGTGCTTCACAAATAAACTTCCACTGATTAAGCTTACAAAAGAATCTCTGAAAAAAAGAAATAATGAAGGCCCTAAAATGACCAGATCAAATCAAGCCCTCAACCTGGATAAATGCAATAAATGTTCTCCAACAACAATGAGATAGAGTGATGGAGATTAAGAGCTGCTGCAAAAGGTGTTCCTACAAGATCTGATTTTATATTTAACATATAGTGTGAAATCTATCTTTTTCTGTATGGAATCCAGATTAGTCTAGAAAAACAGGGTGTTCTTTTTTTGTTCCTCAGGTCTTCATTTTTATCTTAATAAAATGTTGCTCATGTTATACAAAAAAAAAAAAACCAACAAAAAACATCTCAGTCGTAGCTTCTTAACTTCTGAGTTAGTTACAGAGCTGTAAGCTCTCCACCATATGTTTCACAGTATCTTTAAGTCACAGGAAGTCTTGTCCGGGAACAAAAATCTGTAGTTTATACTCTTGACAGTTTCTGCTGTACGTTGGATCTACTTGGGGGTGTCAGGCTGCAAAGAATGGTTTCTTTTGCTGAATTCAGAGCAGGGTTTGTGCAGCATAAAAGCTTTGACTGAAAGTTTCCTGCTTGAGTTGTTCCAACCTTCTCACCTCAGAAAAGTGCCAAAAACTTTGCAAATAACAAAAATAAAAAAGGGGGATAGGAATCATACAAAAAGTTATAAAAAGCTTAATTGTACTGATGGATTTGATTAGAAAGTAAAAAATGATCAGGATATAGTGAGTCATTAAAAAAGTACGTTGACATTTTAACGTAAACCACATGTCTTAAAATACAGGGTGGACTATCTTTGTTTTGTATTTGCTTTTAGGTTTTTCTGTCTTCATTTGTTGATGAGTCCAGAAAAGCTTCTCCTGTGATATCATTTTATGCGAGTTTAAAGGGGTTTTAAATTGATCTTCATCAGCTCATTTTTATTCTAGAATCCAGCAGAAATCACCTCTACCAACATGCACTGACAGGCACGACAAGTTGTCACTAGTATGTGCAGAAATGGGATCATGACAATGTCTTGACGACTGATTTGGCACCTCTGCACGTATTAGACGTAGGTGTTGGGAGAAAAATCCATCTGTCAGGGGTTTTTTCTAATTCAGCTGACAAATATAGATCCACTCAACCATATAGAAATTTGAAGAAATATATATATATTTTTATGCTTATAAAACAGAGACACATTCAGCTGCAGGGGATCTGGATGTCCTTTAATGCTGGATGATTTTACTCTGTCATTTCTGGTCTGGAGAGTTGCTGGTTCGCTCTTACCTTAGGCCACAGAAACACATAGGAAGATAAGTAGATAAACTTTTTTGGTTTACATCCTGCCCAGACAGTAGGAAATGAAACACTTTAACACTTTATCTTAAAGATCAGTCTGTTCCAAAAATGAGAATGGATTGGATTTTTTTTCTTAAATGAGACAGAAATAAAGTCTTATTGCTGGAGAATGTACCTATGAATGATATGCCTTGTAAAGATGTGATGCTGTTTCTTATTGTGAGGCCCTTGGAAGCTTCTCAAAGTGCATGGAGCTGTAAACTCTTTGAAATAAAACAACATTTTAAATTAAGATTTTGGTGGCTTTGGGTTGAAAACTGAAAATGGGTCCTGATTGGTTCTTTGAGTAGAATAATGCTTAATGCTGAAGGAGAAATTAACACAATAAATGGTTTGCCAGACACCCATCAGGTCTCCTTCCATGGGAATCTGAGCAAACAGTCCTAAATGTTCTAGACAACCAGTGAGGTGACCTGCAAAAAGGATAGCATATAAATTCTCAGGCCTACGTATGATACCCAGTGATTATGCAACTCTGGTTAAATCTTATGGAGACCAATACACATACACAAACTAAAGGTTTTATAATTATTTATGTGAGATTCTTGTAATGAAATAAATATAAATCAATACTTTTTATGTATCTTTAGCAGGGGGGTGTAACAAAACCTAGACTCATTCCAATAATAGTCTTGTGGTAAATGTCTAATTCTGTTGCTGCTCTCATTTCTACGTGTTTAAGCCAGTTTGGACTCCAGCCGTGACCAAATGTTTACAGAGTGAGTTTTCCAACAGATGGTCAGCTGAGATTTGCCTGTTAACAGACTTTTTGTGCTAAATTGATGCTCAGACAAACAAAAGCTTTTGCAATATCCCCAGGAGACAAACAGCACAAACTTTATGTGCTATGTTCATGTTATAAGTGTTTAAGGGTTTCATTCAGCATAAATGGTATTCGGTGCAACAACCAAAGTCGGTTTAATAATTCTCTCTCACCTGTATATAAATCTAATCAATTCTTCCAGTTAGTTTAGTTTCAAAATATCTACTCAAAAAATGGCCATCCTTTAGTATTACAGGTGAAATTAAGCAAAACACAAAATCATTCTTTTAAATGAGTTTACTTCTATTTGAATGAACCACTTACTTGGATTTTCTGCATAAGGTTTCCATAAATTTCATAAAAATGTAAGATGAGTGTAATTCAGCTGTAATTCAGCTATTCATTTGACATTTTTACCTCTATTGTGAATGCATTTTGGTTAAACTAGGAACAAAAACATTACATACCATAACATTATCGTCATTATCTTTGGGGGGAGGCTTCATACCCACTGATGCTTCACCAGCTGTGTGCCTTTTATTTAAAAAAAAAAAAAAATAAATAAAAAAAACCCTTTTATTTTTTGAGAGGATCTGGGTTTTCATGATGACTTTGTGACTGCTTTTTGCTGGATGTGTTGTTAAGATGAGCCCGTCTACTGTATGTCCTCACCCTCCAGAGATGGTAATGGAAATAACACCATATTAATCAGCATTGACCCGACCCATTTGGGTCTTATTATATCGATATGTTTTCTCCACTCGAGATGTTTCTGGCTCTAAGGTGATCGTTGTTGAAAAATGGGATGAAAGTCTCTTAACCGCGGTCTTCTGGCTGAAACCGGCTGCAGCCTACGTTAGCTTCAGTTAGCTCCCGACTAGCTTCTGACCTACTTCTAGCTATGTCGGCTCGGAGCGTTAACACTCCGCCCCCAGCCTCACAGCGCCACTGTCAGCTCCACCTCTTTGCCCATTTTGGAGTTTCTGAGTTACGAGGCGAGTGACGCGGACAAGATGGCTGCGGTGGGAACCGCCCAGTTGGCTTCATTTTTGCTCTTCAGAAACCTATAGGTGACGTCAACGAGGGTTTGTCTATCATATATAAAGCCTATGGTTGGCCCCCATATACTAGGACTGGCGGCCATGTATTTTAGACCTGCTCTCGATGGTTATAAGTTATGAAGAAGCCAATACTTTTCAATGATTAAGCATCATTTTATTCATTTTCAACAAAATTTTGATAGATATTTCCAGAGGCTAATGGTAAAAACTACACACTGTGATTTTAAACTGTTACGATCCTTGTTTGTATGAGTTTCGTTTTTTTATTTGTTTTTTTTGTTCATTTTTGTGCAGATCTTGTGTTCATAATTGCATTCATGATTTTAGAAAGGTGTTGCCTTATTAGTTAATTCCATCGTTCAGTTTCTTATTTTATTCTGCTTTCTATTCTTTGTGTATTTGGATTGTTTCTCTTAAATCAGTATTAGCCTTTTCCTCTCGGATTGTAGTAACTTTTGAGTCTTAGTTCAGCTCCCTTTGTGTCAATTAGTCTTTCTCCCTCAGTTTCCCTGTTTTCCTCCTGCCACTGCTGTATCATCTCTCCTCTGATTAGTTAATCTGTTTCATTAATCATTTTCCATCCCTGTCTCAATTTCTAGACCGTTGTTTTCCATTTTTTTGATTATTAGCTTTATTCGTTATTGCTCTAACACCAGTTCCCTGTCTTGTTCTCTTCTTTAATTTTTATTTTTTCATTATTTAAAACTATTCATTTCACATTTTTGCCTATATTGTGAATGCATTTTGGTTCAACTAGGAACAAAAACATTACATGCCATAACATTATCGTAACTAGTTGGAGATCTTGGAGAGACGTCACGTATTCAGAGAGCAGGCAAACTGAATGCCGATAGCCTAGAGGGAGGGATTTGATCCCCAGACCCTCTTGCTGCAAGATACATATAATATACAATCATAGGCATGGCATGGAATAAAAATCGTGTTTTCATATCACCATTTGAATACCATGGAATGAGTTTTTATGAGCTGTTTCTGTCCTGACAGAGAAAGACAGTAAGGCTTCAGCTTATCCAAAGCTCAGCTTAGCATATTTAGCACATGTAAATCTCTGTTCAGGGTTTATGCTTTGCCAAACACCTTAAAATGTTTCTGGTTTTAAAAACTAATATGGTAATTTTACCCCATTACAAGCAGTTTGTATTTTTTCCTCACTCCAACATCAGCGGGTGTATCAAGCCAGTTTGGTTATTTTTAGAAACATTTAATATTACCAGCATTCATCCATCAACTTTTCCAGTTGTCAGTAGGAAACTTCTTCCCATAAAGCTTATCTGTTAACCGTTACAAGATAAAAAGCTTAACTAACAGCCAAACAGTTTTATGTGCATCAACACCAAATGTTTTGTGGTTTTGATTCTAAGATGAAGAACTCCAACTGAAGTTGCTCTAATTAGAACTGTCAAATTAGAACTGACAAACACACATCTTAAATAAAAAGAAGATCAATCAAAAAACAGATTTGAAAAATATCATTAACTCTATTTACTTCTCGCCTCTTATAAAAAATAGTGGAGAAAAAGAGGTTTCATTACTTTGGATATTCAGATTTTTGCGGCTTAAAATTCTATCAGATCGAGAAACTGAAAATTGAAACTGAAATATTAATCTGATGAATTTAGTTGAAGAATCCTCAATACAGAAGCTTTAAACAAACCTGCCAAAATGCAAACTGTGAATAGAAACAGTTGGGGGTTTGTTTTGACTCTAACATCTTTTGACACAAAAATAAAGAGTAACATGCAAAAGTCCTGTCAGCAGAAACCTCTTCAATCAACGGTCTTGTCACAAACACAAAATTAAAACCCAGCTGGTTACAGATCATTCTAATTATGTCAAGTTTTACTGAAATTCTCGCACACATATACACACACAGTAATGCTCGTCCCGCATTACATCGTAACCAGTTTATCTGGATTCATAAGGACTTCTGCTTGATTGTCTGATCTCTTGAGCCAGAAATAGTTAGAGGGCAACATTTGGATGAACCATTGAATGTATGATCGAGGTATTGTACTGACATAGGACACATACAAAGTAAAAACCATAATAAAACATATTTTCCTGACTGAGAAACTTCATACTCACAAACAACACGCTCAGACAAATTGATGGTCTGGCTGCTAACTATACCTCCTGTTAAATGTTAGATATAGATTTTATGTAGCTAAAGATAGACATTTTTATTTTTTCACCATATGTAAAAAAATATACAAAATTTTTTTGCTGTAAATTTTAAGTCAAAGTAAAAATAAGAAACCTGGTTTCTTTTCAGACTCATATTATATTAATAGTTTATTTCTAACTTTTCAGTAGCAGAAGCCCTCATGCTCTGGATACTGCTCTCCAACCTCTTAAGTTTCACAAATGAAAATGTTAAAATTTCAATATCTTTAGTTTTTGGTTTGTTTCTTCAGAAGCCTCCATGCAATGCCAAAGACATGAGTCTTAGATGAATTTTGGATTAAAAATGTCTGCTTTTCACGTTAGTGCTTTAATGTCTTGACAGCCTGTCAATGGTTTAATTAGCCTGCAAGAAGTGAATGAAATGCAATTAAAATGGATGGAAAAAAAAGTTGCATTCATACAAACCAAAATAAATATTCATATAAGTAATCATAACACCAGATGGGTGTACTCAGAATGTAAAAAAAAGCCCTGCTTTGGTAAATTTCATCAGGTACTGAAAAAATTAGCAGTTCCTGTGATTAAAGTCGCCACTATAGGAGATTACTCATCAATAGTTTTGGCATTCAGGAGTTTATCAGTTTGTTTGCCAATAAGTGTTTGTAACTTTTTGAAAAAAGCAGAATTGGAAGTTAAGAAAACTTCACACATCAAATTATTATAAATTTTTCTTTAACAGTCTGAATCTGATGAATTTTCTCATTATCACAGTATTACCAGCTTAAATTAAGATCTGTTAATAGGACACAAGGTTGTAGTCTTGTTCTAGCAGCTCCTTTCAAACTATAGTTGTGCTTCACAAGATTAAAATGAATTAAAGATAAAAAGGCACAATAAGATATAATCAATATAGTAGGAAGAAAATTAAATTTCACTATAAACAGTTTAACAAGCACGTGACAACATGATTGTGTCAAGCCAGTAAAATCATTGGTGAACAACCAATGTCTGTCATAAGTATTTATGAGACAGGATTCTAAAAAGGTTCTCTCGGTTCTAGCATTCTCTAAACATCCTCTGGGGACAGAGTTTTACCTTCTCCCATCAGATAGGAGATACAAACTCCCCATGATTAACAGCAATAAAAGGAAATTTTCCTTTGTTCCCTTTACTGCTAACATGCTGAATTTGCACAATTGATTCTTTTATTTGTTCATGAAATTGGTGGTTGTGTATAATTGCTGCTGAATAATCAGTAATACTTGGGTCTAATAAGTTTTATGGTATGTGTGGTCTGTTTTTGAATTATTCTTTTTTTGGGGGCCTCTATTATTGATGGCATATTTAATGTTATTGTTTTTACATGACAAAAGAATCACAAATTTCCCTCTGGGACAGCAAAGTTTAAGTGACGTGAAAGACCAGATAAGCTTCAATTTACCAACCCAAGGATCTGCCTATCAAGTTACACAACACAACAAGACCCGAGGAGATATATGCTTCACTCTCCTCCTTGAAAAGCAAGTTAAGACTATTTTCTTTAAAGAAGCTTTTAAAGAATGAGCAAGGTATGTGATTGTATTTTAGTCATTTTGACTGCTTCTTTTTTTTATGTGTGTTTTTATTGCATTTCATTATTTTTTGTCATTGCATATTATTTTTATATTTATTGCAGAGCCCTCAATTATCAGATGTTCATAGAAACTGTCCTGTATTTTATCCTATGAATAAAATTAAGACTGTTCGTACAAACAGCCAAAATCTGGATTTAATATGCAGCGGCCACTCATACAAATGTTTCTCTGCAGTCATCTGTTGATAAATCCCACATGTGCATACCTAAGTCCTCTTGCCCATTCACAGTCATTTACATACAGAAACACCATCAGTTACCCGTATTCAGTCACCACACATCTGACATATAAATTAAATAAAACCTTGTGTTCTTCCCGAAAATGATGGCCAAATGAACGAATTAACACTGGTAGCTGTTGCCCACTGTTATTAGTGATTCCTCTCCTTCATGTCTTCCCCTCTCCAGATCGTAGGACTCATATTCCTGGTGCAGACGTAAAAAAATGTGGCAAAGAATTGTTTCATTTAACTTCTGTGGTAAAACTTAACTACTTTGATTAAATCAGTTAAATCTGTCCCAGACATTGGTTTTATTCTATCAGCTTCAGGGTAACCAGTAAAAAGATAACACCGCCTGGGAGAAAGTGACAGAGGCAGTAAATGTGACGGGGGCAGTGGAGAGGTTTCCGGATGGAAATGACCAAAAAAAATGGTTTGCTTTCAAACTGAATAGAATAAAAACATCACTCAGCACACAGCTGGGCCAGATCTTCTACTGGGGGTGCACATAGCACCACATTTGACACTTGTGTGACCAGTGTTAGTGGAGACACTGCTTTGGCTCGCATCTGTGCGCATAGAGACAACCTGCTTTGCCGATAACCATTTTCCCACAATCACTTTGCAAACCTTTTATTCAAGAGAGTAACATCCTTTTAACCTGAGGCGCTTGATATAACAATAATAAAAACAAAAAACACATGAAGAGTGCAGAGTTCAGCGAATTACTTCACCCCTCCCCCCAGATTGCAATTCACTGGATCTCCATGCAAGATCATTCCCCAATAATTAAATAATTTATTCCTTGGCCAATTTCTAAAATTTCCTAAAAGTTTATTCCAAATATGTGTATAACTTTTTGAGGTTTTTCTTGCTAAAAGACCCCAACATGAGCTCCTTGGTTGAGGTGATGAACTGATGAGATAATCAATCCATCAAACTGTTTCATTTCACTAGATTGTTCGTGTACGAATGGTCAAAGCTGTTCTTCTATTGAGGAAAATAACTACGCACAAGTAAAGTTGATAAGTACCACTTATTGCATAAAGTAGTTCCTACACACAAAATATGCTCATATATGTTTGTTAGTACGGTTGATAAATGAGGGTTCTAGTTTCTCCCAGGGTTCAAAAACACAACCATGGACTTGTGCCTGTATCTTGCCTCTCATTCAATGGCCACCATCCCCCCATGACGGTCTAAGGATAAGTGGGTATAGACAATGGATGGTCTTCAGGGTTTTTTCCATTAACAGATTCTTGTTGTTTTTTTTTCTCCTTCGTCTCAGTTTTGACTTCTCTCTTTCCCACTTTGCCCTATATTTTAGTTTTACTAAGCTTTGATCTACTTGATTTAGCTGCATATTCTGCTCTCACTATCGCCCTGAGACTTTTTATGAGTCCTACAAATAGATCCTTAATTTCCTTCAAAAACAGATCAAAACTTCAACATCATTTTGGATTTACTTCCAGGTTTTAGCAGTAGAACTATTTAGAGGTGGTCTTGGTAGTTTTTTTTAGAATTAATTCTTCATTCAGAAACTGAAATAATATGTAGAATAGAAATGAAAAAGAAATGTCCACAGGGAAGAAATTAGAAAAAAAATAAGAATAAAAACAAAAATAGGATTAAGGCAGAAAAAAAACTTTCATAGTGAGTTCGAAAAGGAGTAGGAAGGAGCTGATGCTTATTAAATCCAACCTCAATTGACTCAATGAAAATACATACATATAGATAGTATGCAAAGCTGCGTTACAGCTCTATACTGTCGCAGTAAAGATTTTTTACATATCTTAAATTGAGTCATATTCACACATTGTTTCAAATTATCTCCATAGAGTTCCACAAATTCGCTCCACAGACCACCATGCACATTTGCTTTGTGGTTGTACGCGCTTTTTTGTTTTCTAAAATTTAGCGCTTCTCTTAACTCATGAACCCCCCTTCCTTTCAGAAATTATTTTTAGAATATTAATTGCTCTTTACATTATTTGACCAGTTTCAAATTGTTCTCTGTTGCATGCACTTCTCCAGCCTTTCCACACTCTCCATGCTAGTAGATGCAGCTTGCAGCCATGTGTCAGGGAGCCGAGGCGCAGAATCAGAGTGGAAAGCTTTGTTCTCGTAGGAGCTGCTTCCTGTGTTGCATTATTAATCCTTGATGTTCACAGTTGACCTGCTGCTCACACACTTGCCTCACAGGACGATGAATGGAAGAGTTTTTGTGGAGCAGAGTAAGGAAAGAATTAGACTAGAGCTGCAACCTTGCAAGACTGAAACACCACTTAATTTGGCTGCAAATTGATCATAAATGGCTCAATCTGCACCAGCGACCCACAGCGTGTGGATGTGCTACGCTGCTAATGACTAGTTAGTTCTGTGTGACAAGCTTTGGAAACTGTTCCCAATAATCTGCCTTAGTTCAGCTAGACCAGGCAGGTCATGATGTCTATAAGTGGGACCAGTTTCAGTTGAATACCCAGCCAATGGAAAGAAAAACCCTAATGTAATATGGATAATTTGCCAGACTAAAAAATAGACAGTGGAGAGAGCGAGCCATCACCAGGCCCTGTGAGAAAACTTCACTGACAACCATATAATGAGCCTCTGAGAGGATCCCCCACCATTTTATTGTGTCTCTATCTTCTTTCTGTAAACTGGGGGTGTGAGAAGAACGAGACAAACTAAGGGGCTGCAGGTTGGGGGCAAATTACCCATGCTTATTTATTCAGAGATGTCGCTCATGGAGCGGTAAGCCCCCTACGTCTTGTCAGAGGCCGGAGTGAGAGCCAAATCATTCTGGAAAGGAAAAAAAGATAACAGAAAAAAGAAATCAGAGAAAGGAAATAAAGGTTGTGTCTTACAAAGGGGTTTTTAAAAGAAAAGCGATGGGGTGAGAAATAAAAGGGAAGGAGCAAAGGGTAACTCTGACAGACAGCCAAGAGATGGAGGGAGAAACGTGAAGGTGAAGAATGAAATTCACTGAAATAGAAGATGTCAGGGAAATAAATTTCAGGAGAAATTTATAAGAACAAAAGATCAGAGAGTTAGTTAGCTCGATCCTCTGAGGAAGGGAAATAAGAGCAGGGAGAGAATCTGAGTGGGGAGGAGGGTGATGAAACAAACAAGGGAGTTGCCAGGGATGGATTGGAGGTTCGGCTGAGTGTCTCCCAGGGGTCTTAGGTGGAGGAGAGGATGCCACGGTGAGCGGCAGCCCCCCCTGCAGAGCAACTCAACAGGGGGTCAGCTTTTTGTGTGAGAGGGAAAAAAGAAAACCTCCTCGGCACCCTCGACAGTAACACGGTGTTAATAACAGAGACGCTACAGGTTTCAGCTGGTGGAGGAGCTTTGTTAGAGAAACGAGGGGCTCCCTGTAATTCAGACGTCTCCCACCCCCACCATCGCTTTATCTACATACACACTTATGAATGTAGGCCAGCCTATGAGTATAGAACAGCAAAGTTATTCCCAATTGTTTCAGCTCCTATGGACTACTATGGATGTGAAATAACATTTAACAAAAGAAGTAGCTCAAAACTAGTTTTGAAAAGTGCAGCAGAGGAAATGTCAGAAAGAAGTTTAGAAAAGGAAATATTCTGAACAGTAGAAAGACACTCTGAGAGCAAAGAACACTGCCAAGGCAGCTCAATTCCCTCACACCCAGACGGTGATCTGGATCACCCCCAAAACATTATCACTGGTTCCTGGTGCCACTGTGGACATTGCTTGAAATTTTCATCAAAAGCAATCTATAAGATTTTGAGTTATGTTGTTAACTAACAAACAACCATGTTGACCGTGGCTCAGGCTGTCGGAAAATCATACTGGTTCCAACCCCTGCTCCGTCTGTCTAGGTTATTTAGTACTTGGGCAAGACACTTCCTCAGTCTTGGAGTAGGTGCATGTATACACCTTAGTCCGGCTTGAATTGAACCGAAATGGAGTTTAAGAAGCTTGACTAAGCTACCCACATAATGCAATTAAAAATCTGAATACTCTGCAACCAACTCCTCCGCCCCCACCTCTACGACTCAGAAACAAAATATTAGTACTATAAGACTACTAAGACAAGTAAGTGGCCGATCAGTGCATATTTGGACTGACGAAGAGACGATGCATTGTGTCTGTGAATATCTTGCTATGGTCCCGCCAGCCTCAGTTTAAGGCTAACACGTAGAGGCGCATATCGCCATCTATAACTGTGGAGTCAAACGTATTTCATTTAACAATTAGATTTTCTGAGTGACATGGAAACTAGGATTTGGCTCTCAACAGGGTGCAATCTTTTAGTCTGATTACTCCAAAAATCTCGATTTAGATGTGCATGTAAACGTACTGAGTGTATCTCAAGGAAATTTCAATCGAACGCAACTGGACTTGGTAATTTGTCTTGAAAGACGTTTCACCTGGAAACGTCTTTCACATGTCAGCGGCGAGCATGAACTGATGAAGCCTCTTGGATAAGAGGTGAAACGTCTTCCAAGAAAAATTACCAAGTCCAGTTGCGTTCGATTGAAATTTCCTTGAGATAACCATGACCTGGATGAATGAGAATATTCACAGGCGTACTTAGTGTAGCTTATCACCATCAGCGTGTGATTGGCTGAATGACTAAATGTAGCGTGAAGTGCTTTGAGGTCCTCTGTCCTCTATGCAAATACATACAGGCATTTTCAAAACAAACAGACAAACCCTGGTGAAAACATAACCTCCTTGGTAAAGGTAATTACGTTTTTAAAATAGACTGATACACCTTGGGAGCATCTTTTATTTTCAAGTGTTGGCTCACTTGAACGCAGTCCACAAACACATTGAAACACGGACCAGAGCAAAGTGTTTAATAATGTTTCTGAGTGAAAAATATATATATACTAAAGCCTAGTTTATACTTCTCTGTCTGCAAGTTTGCACCCAGTCGCAGACGTTTTGAGGAAGATGTTTTTCATTTATAGTTCTCCATTGATGTACAGTGTTGTAAAGCAATTACCCACCAGGACAGCAGGGGGTGCTATCTTTTCGTGTTGGCTCAGCCTACCATTACAATGTTGTTTCTAGTTAACTAGAGTTTTTTTTTCTTCAGCTTGTGAACGCATTTACCCCTCAAGGAGTAATGGACAACAGAAAGTACGTTTTTGTTGAGCTGGAAAAGCTTTTTACTAGAAGTGCAGCTCATTGAATATTCTAAAAAAGCATGTAAACGACTACATTAAAAAGCCCATATTAGATAAACTGTCCTTTCAATATAAAGCACGTAAACCCAAACGCTGCATTGACCACTGATTGTATTGACTATAGAGCCCCGTTCTGGTGAAACTATCTCTGGTTGTTGCTGAGGTGACCAATCACAGGCATACGCTCTAGGTAGATAATTGGGCCCTACTCCGTCCGTCGTTGCATAGGTGACAGAGAGCCCTTGCGTCAACGGATAACGGCGCTGCGTCTGTCTTTTTTGACTTAGATGGAGAAATATAAAATAGGCCTACCTCACTTCCATATCTTTGTGTAGCATATAGAGCTCCTGCTCGCGCTGTCTCCACTACTTGATCCAAAGCCTTCCCTTTTTGTGTTTTTTTTTTCTCTTTTAAAACCAGTCCACATGCTATCACCAAAAACTCCTCCTTGGCCGACATGTTTATTTACTCCAAAGTCACGTTTTATCTCGTGGGATTTAGTTAGTGAGATTTCCCGTCTGAGCTTGGAATGTCCATGAGTAAAATCATAGTTTTTATAGATTTTAAAACTTAATTACTGAATTCGACTTAAACATTCTAACCTAATGTGCTTGATACCCTATAGAAGGTTCATAGGAACAAATCGTTAAGGCAGGCCCACACTGAAGAATCTTTACGCCAATTTTGGGCTCGATTATCAGACAAACGCAAGGATGCCCTGATAAATGGGACAACTCCTAAGATGGTCCTAACAGATATTATGCCATATGTGGTGTGTTCAGAGGGCTGTGGTCTGCTTGGAAAGACGTCTGGACCTCTCAGATTACAAATCGGGACGCTCAACATGTTGGACTGTCTAGGCCCGATATAGCAGCGTTTGTGGTGAGAACAAACAGGCAATGCAGCCTGTTAAATCTAAGGTGCAGCCAATCAGAAAGCAAGTCGACAGGCAGCGATAAAACCCGGAAGCATCTATTACTAATATTTTCAAGATTTTTCAATAGGTCGGTATATCATTTAATGTCAAATTATGTATTTTTTCAGACTGGAAGGCGTGGAAAAAAACCCTCACAAATGTGAACGTCTGGAGTCCAACTCTCGTGTGAGTTTAACCTGTGTGCCATTACTCAGACGAGAACAGGCCTGAGATTTCCTGCAACAAACACTTTGGTCTCAGGGCTGAAATAACTGATGAATATCTAGAGAGGCATGTCATGCCAGGTTTCAGTGTGTTGGAGGATATGCGATGCTGTGGGGCTCGTTTCTCTTCCAAATGTCATGGGAACCGTGTTATACCCTCGTCACGCTGTTGGCTGTCAGCCTGTTGTTTCAACCACGTTTGAAAACAGGATTTCATAGGCAACACTCCCATTCACCTGCCCAATTATTTTATATTGTTGCAAACACAATCTGATAACCCCTTTCACCAGCCAGCCACCATCCTGGGCCACTTGATAAATTCTGCCCCTGAGACCTGCAGCTCTGACTTATCATCTATATTTGCACCATTGCTACAGACTCAACAAAACTGCAAGAACTGACCTTAATAACATTATCAAATCTGACGTTACCCAGATGCTCCACTTACCTCATCATGGAGTATGCATTCTTGCACCTGAAAGATTTTTAAATTACCCTTGCACAGGCCGACAGGGGTGTTTAAGCCAAGAGCAATGAAGCCACAGAGTTTCCCTGGCTACCTAGTTTTATTTTATTTTTTTAAACTTACAATATGGTGAAATACTCAGACCGATATACACACTTTTTTTGCAAGTAATACTTTCAAGGTATGAGGAGACTTAGCTTGCTGTTGAAAGTATCCTCTCCCTGGAAGAACTTTTTGTTCTTGTTCCAGCAGGTGTTGAAGCAAAGGTGCAGGAGTGTCTACGTGCAACCTGCTTTTTAAGGCTTAGTTCTTCAGTAGGAGATACGACGGTTCGGATTCATGGGCGAAAACAATGGAGAAGTTATAAAGAATTAAAAAGTCTCTGGAAGACTCAGTATAAAAATGAGAAGATACAATCCGTATTATTCTTCACCCACGAGCTATGAGCTAAAAAATACAGTCTGTTATTTTATTAGACATCTGCAGATGATGGAGGCCCGTATTGAATATTTTATTGATAGAAAAGCTGTAATCAGGGCAACATTTGCTAATGTCTAACCACTGCACAAGGCGACAGGGTTGACTATTGAATATTTGAATAGAGAAATGAGGTCGCCTGCATCCACATATCAAGAACAGAGGCAGCCGTTTGTAGCCTTGAGGGCCTGGGGGTGGTGTTGAGGGTGTTGGGCTCAGTAAAAATGAGTTACACTACCCACATGTTTACCAAAACATGCTCAAATTAATGCTGGAAGTCTGCGTATTAATCTCGTTTCATTGTTTAGCTCCAAGAACAATCCGTTGGAAATGCAAACCTGAACTTATGGAACATAAATACTTCTTCGACCAAAACAACAAAAAACCCAGCCCTCCTCTGCCCGGCCTCCCGGGGAGCAGTTTACTGTGGATCTAGAGCAGATTAGCCGACTGAAGCTGAGCACTGTAATAATTGTGATGGGCTTAAACCAAACCGAGTGGGGGTCTCCTCAAGGTTAAAACGAAGGTTGTCTCTGCTATGTTATTTGTCTGTGCTCACTTAGGCAATTAGCCTCAGGTTCAGGTATTGATTTTGACCATTAACTTGGAGAAAGGTGTGGGAAAGATTGATGTAGTATTTTGCATCCGTAAACTTTATTTGTGCTATGTCTTAGGTTTTGTTTTTTATTATTATCATTATTATTATTATTATTAATTGTGATGATACATTTCAATATTTAGTGTTATACTATCGTATTTTTCATATAGTTATAGAAGGATTATGATTTAATGTAGCAGTTTTACCCTTTGTTAATGAAGAGATTTTAATAAATTAAACCGTTACACATATTTGATCAATTTACGCCTAAAGTGCTGTGAAATATGAAAGAAAAGCTCTTTAAATATTGATCAACAGGGGGTCAGCATGCATTAAATATTGATCTTTGCTTTTATTAGGCAGGTATTATCCTGAGAGGTGCTAATCAGAGATATTCGGGATGTTTTGTTGCTGATGTGTCGTTGTCTGCCAGTTGTTTGTAACTTATTTATGATTCTAGAGACTCAACAGCAAACTGGAGGGGGGCTGCAAGGGGAGGCAAACAAGAGGAGGTGTTGGTTGAGAAGGAGGAGGAGGAGGAGGAGCAGGGAGGGATGTTGTGGTCCATCACGAGTCCTTGAGAAGAGACCTGACGTGAAAGAGGAAAATAAAGGGGGAGAAATAAGGGAGGAGAGGGGTATTTCCCTGCAGGCGGAGATGTTTGTGTGTGAATAATCTACACACACACACACACACACACACATACACACATCCTCCGCCTCACTCAGTCACTCAGTCAGTAGCAATAACACACTCGCCGAGTTTGGCAGCACAAAGCAGAGACGCTCTCCCTGTCACCAGCTCGTGCTCACACACGCCTCATCTCACTGCGAGGAACTCGCTCTCACTCAGACAATCAACACACACCTTCTCAGCAGCAACTGAAGCAACGGAGGAAACAAAAAAGGAAGAAAAGAAGAAGATAAGATACACAAGATTGGAGACGATACTGAGAGAAATCTTACGGAAAGCCACAATCAGGTAAGACCTCTTTAGTTTCTTTACAATCTTATTGCTCTAACTTTCACTGAAAGGCATGAAACCGTGCGTTTTATGTTAGAATACTCCAGGATTTACAGTATGTGCAAACTGCAACCGCATGCAATTACTATCCAGATGAAACACAAGTTTAACTTTCTCCTTTAAAGCTCATTTTTCAAGCCATTCCTTTCACGTTTTTCTTGTAAAGGTGCGAGAGATTACACATTAGGTTTATGGGGTTGTAAAGAAACAAATGTGGTTTCTCTTGGAGGAAATGAAGTTCAGAGTCAGGCTCGTGGATCGGTTACCAAAAATATGAGGCAACTTTTCAGAGAACTCAAAGAAGTTTTACCTAAAAAAAAAAAAAATCTAGTGCGTGTAAGTGAATATCTATTTTTGGGTTGTTCATATTTGGTTTTGAATGTTTTTAAGTGCTTCAGCATGAGAGGCAACTCCAATTAAATTGTAGAAAGGTTTGTGCAATGACAATACAGGTTATTCTATTCTTTATTGTATTATAAATAGCTTTAAATACACACATGATGTAAAGATCTCATTGTTAAAAGTTATCTTCCCACTGTGTGCAGAAAAGGTTTCACTGGTTGCTCTTATTACCTGATATCGCTGGTTTGTTAAAGCTATTATGTTGTTTTACTCCACTCTCTGCACATTAAGCACAGCATGTGTATCAGTATATTGCTCTTTATGCTCTGGTGAATATTCAAGTACTGAAAAATTACAGCACCTAAGAAACTGAGTTGCTTTAATTAATGAGTCTAAAGCAAATGAAGGGAAGCTAGAGGTCAAAATAGTTGGAAACTTTAGACTGTTTCCAAGGAGTGACCATTTTATTTATCCTCTTTTATCAACAGTTGCGTTTGTTAAGTAGCACCATTCTGCAGTGATCTTATTGGACTAATCCATAAAACATTGTCTCACTGAGAAGGCAAACACATGTTATCTACATTTACAGCTTATTGCTACCAGATTTGGTTTCCCTCTCCAACAGTTTAGGTGGCACCAGAAAAAAACTGCGTTTGGAAACTGATTCATTCAGACATGCAGAAATGTAACCGATTCCAGCACTGGTGTCCGCTGTGCTCTTGAACTTCCCCTGTGTTTGTAGTCAGATAATAAGAGCAGAACAGAGAGACGGAGGAGTCAGGCGGAGCAGGAGAATGAATGGATTCATTGTCTGGTCAGTGTGTGCGCACAGATTGAAAGGGTGTGTTTGTGTGTCTGAAACCAAACTGTGAGCAATCTGCGACATTTGAGAAGTTAATGTTTCACTAAGATGTGTCCGGTCTTGTAAACAAAGTCTCGTCACATGTCATAACCCAACAATAATTACGATGAGTGAATGATTTAGGGGGCAACAAGCTACAGCCACGAGTATCTTTATCTCATACTGTCATGAATATTTACGCTCTGGGTGATGAACAGTGGTCAGTTTTAATCAGGATCAGAGGTCAAACACAGGTAAAACTGTAATTCACAGATAATCAATCACAGAGACAGATGATGCATCCGGCAGCAAACATGTTACCCCATCAGCAATCATTTTAACATGATTTAGATCAGTGTGTTCTGAATTAACGCATGGAAAATTTAATAAAATAAATACACCCAACCAGAAATGTAAAATCATTAACAAAAGCTCTTTATAAGTGAAGGAAATATCCTGTAAGAGATAAACATTGGAAAGAAAAGTTGAATACGAGCAGAGAACCTGACTTCCGATTTTAATCTCGATCCCCTTGTGGGAAATAATCGCACATTTTTCAGCAGCACTTTTCCTTTTGGTTCAAGCAAATATTATGAGACTATATAAGACAAAATCATAGACATTAAATAAATGCAAAATATATATATTTAATTTAACCTAACAAGTAATCTTTTGTATGAATGACAAGTTTTGTGATGGTGAGTTAACATTTTCTATCTGCACATAACTCTGGCAGGTATTTCAGAAAAACTGAATGCAATGTCCTTACAGTGGGCCGACCTACTGCAAAGACTGACTGATCTTTGGTGATCTAGTTCCAGTTTGCCATGGGTGCCCCGATACAGCTGCTGACCCACTGTCGGCCTGATGTTGCCCTAGAAAAGTTTTAAGACTCATACCAGATGTATAATGCACACCTTTACCAAGTCAGGTATTCATGACATGTTCCGCATTTTTTCCAGATTAAATTTTATAATTTTACTGTAAGAAATAAAACGTTTTCTGCAGGACAGGATGTAGACCTGCTAATGAGTTTTGGCAACTGGTATGATCTGGTCCAGATTTGTCGGCTTTATGTGGAGTTTTGGGAAACTCTCAGTTTTCCATGTAGAAAAGAGAAAAATAGGTGATGGTATCACCATGGTAACAGACCCAGTAAACATAGCATGCTCACATCATGACCTGGATTTATACCAATCTACCATATGAATTAAGCTGCCTGACATATGTTTGTTTGTTTATTTGCTTTATTTAGCACATATTAAAAATATGCTAAACAAAATATGTATAAAAAACATAAATATAAATCAAATCCATGAATATATGAAGTAGTAGAAGCCTGAATGGGCTTATATAGAAACCAGTCCCTGTAAATTAACTTTTTAAAATTTCTTCAACATCATATAGTCATAAAAATAAAAAAAATGAATATTTAAAAAATGAAAAAATAGGTTAGGGGCATCATCCCAATTAACATTTCTTGTAAACATTAAACCTAAAACATTGCTCTCAGCTTATTCTTTAGTCTAATTTTGTACACAGACAGTGATACAAAGGGTTCCGTAAGGTCAATATTTGCATTCCAGAGTTCTGCACCGTGAAAGCTGATTGAGAATTGAGGTAGTGGGATTTATATGAATACCAACACACGCAGAACAGAGATTTTTCTTTGATATTATTGTTGAAACTCCCTAACAATCTTATATTTAGAATAATATTTCTTGATATAACTAGATTGTTGTGGTGTTTTTTTCCCCCTTTTCTTTTGCGAGGGGGGAGTGGCATTGTGTACCCATCAAAAATAAGTAAAATAATACATTCGCTTTTAAATTATATTTCTAGAATATATTTCTCTATACTGGCTGATACTGATGGACTTTCTAGAAACAGAGCTGGAATAATGATGTTTTATAGTACTCTCTTGACTCAAGGTTAAGATACTAGAGTTTATTGAACTTCTGTTCTCGTTCTGGATTGTAGAAGCTGATTTTTCTCACACAGAGTGAGTCAACTCAGTAATTTAAATGTGAACCCAAAGTTTGTATAACCACTTTGTAACATTCTTTAAATACATTTAGCTGACAGAATTTGGTTTGTGGTTCATTTAAAACACTATTTTTCACCTTTACTTTTTATTTTTCATTTGCTTTTCTTTTCTGGTAAACTTATTTTAGTTTTGGTCAGGCAAAACAAACCTGGAATCAAATGGGACAGCAAAAATAAGTTTTAAGTACTTCCAAAACTTAAAGGGTATGGGTTTTTTTTCAATACTTCTTGAAAATCAGCATTCATTTCCTTTTTCTGTTCTAATCTATAATTTCTGTTTTCTCAATACTTTATTTTTAGGATGATTTACAGAAACCCGCGGGTCCTCTTTTCGGGGGAAAGCCATATTAGATGACGTCTTTACTTCTACAAGAGCCCAGACAGACAAAGCGCACGGAACAAGCCCGCTATTAAAACATTGATTTCCCCTCAAAATGCAAAAATGCAAAAATGTTTTGCCATAAATATATTTTTACCTCTTCGATAGTTCCAAGCGATGAAAGAGAGATTGATGTGCTCGTCATGTTGCTACAAATAGATAATTCTCAGGGAATTGAGCGTTTGAAAACAGCACTGGTTGGACCTCCATTGTTGAGTTTCTTACTCGAAGACACAGATACCGCATGCTTGTGAAAATTTTGGTATGTACTGCCCCCTACTGGCCGAAAATTACACACTGTGCCTTTAAATACACCTTCCTGCTAAAAATGATGAAAATCCTCACATTACGTTTCTCCGCTGCAAAATTTGTTTGTTAAATATTCACTTTATTTTTATACCTCTTGTATTTCTGGAAGAACAGGCTGGTGTAAAGATATATTGATCAATGTTACTTTTTTTTAACTTCTTTCTCAACTTTATTTCTAGTTCTTCCTGGTCCTCAGTGATAGGAGAGTTGAAACCAGCTGGCCTCTAGTGGTTAAAAAAGGTCTTAGGAGCAACATCAGACAACCAGAACATTAAAGTTTCAGAAGGCCAAACTAATGAGCTGGAGTCAGTGTACAGCTGAACAGAGCTGAGAATTACAAGAGATCTCTTAGTTTATGAATATGAGATATGCCTTTCACATGCAAGAATCATGTAAACCATTTTCAGAGCTAAAGTTCTGATTGGAGTGACATTAAATTTTAAATAGTCGTCCAACATCACTTTATGGATTTACTACCATGATTTATTTTGGAATATGTTGTTTGAAATGTGCAATCATATTCAATAACTCAGAATATTATTGGAAAATTAGTTTACTTCAGTAGCTCAACACACTAGTGGAACTACATTAAATAGAATAAGTTAAACAGAATGAAGTTCCTTTTCTAGCTACTCTTTCTGTCAATTCTGAAGATCTTTAATCTGAAGGCCAATGTTATAAAGTGTTGAATTAATTCAGACAATAACTTGGGAGGATTAGGGTGAAAATTGATTCAAGAATCAGAAAAAGAGAAAGTAAAATGCAGCATGGGTAGTGAACAGGAGAAATAGTGACAAACAATGAAAGTGCTGGGCTTAAATATTGAGGGAGGAGTGGTGAATGATAATGGATGCAGGAGAGAGGGAACAGCTGTGAGACAGAGCCAAAACGCTGAGAGTTAGTGAATTATTATCACAAAGGAGCTGAACTGAGAATCAAAGAAAGTTCAAACAGAAAGGAAAAGATAAGAGAACTAAACTTAAATGCACAAAGAACAGAACACAAAGATAAACTGAAAAATTAAACACAAAGAAAATAACTTTTATGGCAACACCCTTTCAATAATATTGAGTAAATAGAACTGAATATGCAAAGACATGATGAGTATAAGTAAACAAGAGGGTGTTCAAAACACAAATTACCAAAAATCCTAAAAGGTAATGAAAAAAACAGCATTTCAGTTTAGAAGATTATCAAAGTAAAAATATATTTTTATACGGAAATGTATACATATATGATATGTATTAATTGATCATATCAATCAAGAGTAGAGGCCATTAAAGAGATGATTGGAGATTTGGTTTCATTTGTTCTAATTAATTACAGTTAACCATGGATGGTTAGTAGATTATTCAACAATAAAAATGATTTACAAAACTGTTAGTGTTGTTTAGACACTGTTTAAACAGAGAATTTTCAAATGAGAATAGTTAAAATCATTTTGGAGTTGTTTTTATATTTAGGCATTTCATTGAAGAAAAGCGCAGCTGTTGGGTGTTGTCACATTTCATCTGCCGGGCAACGTCTTGGACAGATTGAATGCTCTTAGCAGCTACATTTGGACTTAAGCTGATTTTTCTTCAGTACCGGTGGTTTACATTGAGCTCAACATTGTATATGGTGAGTAATTTAGTTAAGTGCATGTATAAAGTTTTGGTCAAGTAAACTTTTCTCTTTTTTTGCCTTGGTGTGGCTTGTAAAAACTGCATTAGAGAATGTTGCTCCCTTAATTATGCACATAAACATTCTGATCAAGTGATTATCTATATGGGAAATTAAAACTATGAAAAGGACATTTGTCTGTGACAGACTGTACATTTTACATCTTTCTTTTGCAATACAGGTACATTATATACAAATCTGGAACAAAATTACACCTGCAGACCTAATTGTTTCAAATGATAGACTATAGAAAGCTTCATTTCAGATTATGAAACTAATTTTAATATCAGAAAAGGATAACATGAGCAAATCCAAACTACGGTTTTCAATAGATTGAGTAAGTGAAAAAAGCTTTGCAGAGCAACTTATTCCTATGAAAACAAAGAAATGTCCCTCCCTCGTCAAATATGAATACGTTAGTTTGCAGCTCAGACTCAATACCGGTGGTTTCACTCCAACCCACTTGTCCTTTTAGAGCCCAGGCTTAAATTGTTTTGTAAAACAGGGCTTGATTGATTAATAGGTTGGAGTTAAGTGCCTTAAAAACAAGATTAAAACATTTAGCTGAAAGTGGTTAGGTGTTTGACTCTTCCAGAAAGTCTGAATAATCACAGGTAGGGTACTGTAAAATGTACCATAAAATATTTCTTCTAGCAGCAAAATATTAACAAATGAGGCATAACAGCAAAGTGTTGCAAGACTTTTATGCTGAATGTAAAAGTACCTGTAGGAAATCTAATAACCCCAATGCTTTAAAGTCATTGTGCTTTCAAGTTTCTAAAGACATTCTTCTAAATTAAAATGGTAACAAAACCAGAACAGCAGCTGCATTGAAGTTTCTCCTGACAAGAAAACAAATTCAACACAGCCATTATTTCTCATTAGACAAAAAGTTATAAACTTGAGTTATTCTACACTTCAGAAAAGTTCACGTGTTTCACGGAGAGCCGAACAAAACAGGATCACAAACCACCAAAGCAATTAAAGCCGGTGACGGTAAACAGGCAGATCAATTAAAAAGTGATTAGAACATAAAGCAAAGTCGATAAAGTGCAGACAAGCAAAGCAGGTGCTATCAACACTCCGCTTTAAACAGATTTTATGTTCTTTTATGTTCTTTTTTTATTTCTCTGAAGGCTTTTCTGTTTACCTCCTGAAAGAAATTTGTTTAATTTTCTCTGAAAAAGCCAATGAGATTACAATGTTTAAAGGCTGAACTGCAAAAATCTTAACCCTCCAAAGCTTGAACTCGAAGTCGGAGTTTCAACTTCCCATTTAGTGAAGAAGAAGAGAAATATATATGCAAAGAGAGGGTGAGAAAAATGGAGTCTGATAATTGCCAACAAATGGAGTAAAGTTTAGTTGAATTATCGTGAGTCAGGGAGAGCAGTTTGGATGAAAAGTGAACTGGATGTTTAAGAAAATTAGGAACAATCTTAGAGAGAGATAAAAGCCCGAGAGCAACTATGACAATGACCGCATGTCATGTCTCAGGGGTGGAGGGCTGATATGTCTGTGTGCCTCGGTGGGAGGGGGTCTCAGCCACCTTCGAGTGGGAGTACATTATGGCTATTTGGGAGCATTATTCGGCATTAGCTGAAGGAGCAACCTTGAATAATGCATGGACATTATTTATGACCAGGAAGCAACCATCGTCTGCAGAGCTCTAACCCAGGGCACTAAAGTCAGTATAGGAAAAGGCTACAGACCCTCTACACCATACGCACCATCCTCAGAAGTCAGATTTCCCCCAAAATCTGATCTCATTCTGACTGAAGATTTAAATGTAACACCTTAGAACACGATCTTTGATGCCAGCTTTATAGCTTATGTCCCCAAAAGAGAGTGTTTCAGAGTGTTCAAATAACATAATTACAATAAAAAAAGAAAATATGCAAAAACTTTAACATCTTCTCAACATCTGAAATTCTGACAGAGTGCAAATTTTAAAAAAATAGCAACCTTCCTGTGGGTGTGATTTTAATTTCGCTTCACTATCATAAAAATAAAAAAGTGTCAATAGAGGGCTGATGCGCTCTGAAGAACCTTTCTCGGTTCTGATGGGGCCGCCAACGAGCTCGTTAATGTCTCGCACCCGCTCCCAGACACGCTCAGGATCAACACTTTTTACGTGTCTGTTTTATTATTGCCTCATCTGCCAGTTTTATGGTGGTGTGCTGGAGTTTGCTGTCTCCTCTGCAACATTCTAATATATTTCCAGAGTGAGACATTATTTGACGTTGTTCTAAAAAAAGCGACTACAAATGTGAAGGTGGGCCAAGAATGACTGTATTTTAAGACGATAAAAACAGAGTGGATGAAACTCTTCACTTTTGCAGTTATATTTAATGAACTGCACTCTACATTTTCATGATAAAAACAATACTTTAAAAGCTTCACATCTGCTTGTGTCACCCCCCCCCCCTAAACTATATAACTTCTAAACCTTTGGATGGTTTTAATGTTTTTTCTTTAGATATCGCCACTTGTTAGATGTCCCCCCTGTGTGTTCACAGGCAGATTATTCTTGTAAACTTTTTAACATGATTTAATGATGTGTTTCATCAATAGTGGGTCGTGAAACTGCTCCAAATCATGATAGTACTACCACAATATGCAGAATATTTGGTGGAGTGCTATATTGGTCATTGCTGGATGTTCACTGTAAGCGTGCATCTCCATTTAGCTGGGCCCAACAGGGGCTGCTGTCTGGGATATTGCCGGATTTTCTTTTATTTTTACACAACCTGACCAGAATGCCAACAAATTTCCCTTTTCAAAATTTGTGGCATTTCTAGTCTGTAATTTCTAGATTTTCCGAATGTCTACACATTTTAATTTAAAACATTTACATTATTATCTACGTGTTTCCCAAATCATGAAACAATAAAAATCTGAAGTTGAGCATTTATCTTGCAGAGCACTGATGTACTAAATTATGGTGTGTTTGAACTTTTTCTGGCCCAACACATATCAAATCTAAAACTAACATACACACTTTATTAAAGGAGTTTGTAGCATTTATATCTTTACCAAAATTGTTTTACATAAAACCCCAACCAAGTTAATAAGCCAAGTTCAGTTACACTAAAGCCCTCCTGCCAAAGATTCACTTTTAACTTCAATTTTTGATAAAAAAAGGTTATTGTTTCTTATCAATCTTTGTATTTGTTCATTAAAATATTGTTGAGCTAACATATTAGCATCATGTTATGATGTTCCAGATCTAGAATAACACACTTATATGATCAAACGTCCACAGATTAACTGGATTATCCATCCATCCATCCATTTGCTTTGACAATTTATGTTATAAATTACTTAAACCTAAACTGAAATATTAAGGTCAGGTAAGATGTTTCTAAAACCTTCACACCTGACTTTTTATGCCTTCTTTAAATGAATTCAAAGCGACTAAAATGTTACTCTGGTGTGTTTACCGGCGGTCCTATTCAAGCATGAGGCCTGCGATTTTGAAAAGCCAAAGCTGGAGGTCAGCCACGTTCGCAGGAGGTCACTGTTAACCGTATTTGCTCAACCTTGTGGTGGGAGTTTATCCGGCTGGCAGCCGCCTACTCTGTCGGAGCAAAGCTTTTACAGCACAAAACGCACACACGTACACACACACACGCACACACATGAAAAACATGTAGAACAGAGAGGCCGTCACACTTCATTTCCTCAGAGGTGACAAGAACTCCTGGTGGCAGGCAGATGGAGAAGGGCAGCAAGACTCCACACAAACACACACATGAACGTCAATTTGTGTCTTCATCTGCTTTCTGGCCACCCCTGTTAAAAACAAAAAGCCTCACAATTTTTTCCTTACAGTAAATCTGTTGTTTTTTTAAAGAATATCGCTACTTCACTTTTTATTTAAGTTTTTTATCACCATTTCTCCAATTCATGGATGATAAAAAGTCAGAGAAACTGTTCTAAAATAAAGTAGCTACAAGAATACAGCTGTGAAACTTGCAAAATGTTTTATTAAGGCTATATAAAGGTGGTAAATAAAGTATAATAAGGAGATTTTGTATGCTTAGAGGGATGAAAATTTGAAGGCCAGGATAAGTGGGCAGCTCCATCTACTTAGAATAACCGTGTCATTTGCTTCAAGGCTTTAAAACTTTACTATATGTGTATTAAATAAATTAATATTAAGAAAAATATTTAAATATTATTTCTAATTTTCGGCTATATATGATCCAGTCGTCAGCACATTCATTTATTCTTTAAGCTGTCCTTCTGCAAGAGCAGAGGTCATTTCCAAAGCAGGCGGCGCGGAGCTGCCAGGGTTCCAGCGTCTTGCTCCAGGACACATCAGCAGGACTGCATGTTTTTCAACGTACTGGGCTTTTGCCAAAGACTCCAGGCTGACAGATGATCTTCCCACTCACTTACAGCTGGAACATCATCCTTTCAGCAGAAAGGGAAACCTGATGGAGCCGACGAGCTCACAAAACAAAAAAAACAACCTCAGAGAGTTGAAAAACATTCCGATTCCCGGAATTTTGTTTTTCTGTTTAAAAGTTTAGAATTGCATTTTGTTTCATTCTACAAGCCCAGATCATAGTAACATAATTACAATGCAAGTTCATTTGTTTTTGTCGCACCCAAAATTCTAAATATCACAATAAAAGATCAAAGAAAAACATTTTTCTGAAGAAAAACAAACTTTATACAATCCAAAGCTAGGAAAGAGATAAACTATTAATGAAGTAAGTAGAATTTAATAATTTGTTATTCTTTACTGACTTGTTTCCTGCCCAGCGTTGACAAGGCAGGAGTGCTGTATACGAGTGCTGCACCTTCAGCTAATATCAGCAATTTACAACTCGAGGACATGCCTGATCAACATAAATGACCAACTTTACAGTACAGAGCTAAACACTTTACAGTACTTTTTTTAGTACAGAGTGAATAAAGAGCAATAGAAAAATCTTCCCCTACTTACATGACACTCAAAAGCTTTTTTTACGGCATCATCACCGAACATCTGTAGCGGAAGGTCCCGTCTATAAATGTTAAAGTCCAATGGCAGTGGGAGAGTCTCCAGTGATGCAAAGTTATCTCTATTTGCTGGGCTAAGAACTGTGCTGTTGTGCAGCCCATTAACTTTTGTCACATAAGTTTTCTGAATGTGCTTAAGGTTGACTGAGTGCTCTGACGTTTTAGTTGCGCTGAAAAAAAAAAAGAGCAGCCAGCTGATGCAGCCCAGTATGGTAATTCAGTGAATATTCTATATGCTGATATCCATTGTTGTATTTGCCAAATAGTATACCACTACATGGAACTAGTTAAACATTTTCCACTACAAGTTTTAACATTTGTCAAATTAGATCAGAAATACTATTACTAGCAACTCCTTTTTGCCTAGTTCCACTTTTGCCACAGTACAACTCTGCTTGCCACAGCCCCGGCCCTTGCGGCCCAAATATCTGACCAGCCAACTGGGAAATGCCCCAGTGCTGCCGATTAGCCACTCCAGGTCTGCCTCCTTCCAACAAGGTGATCAGCGCCTCTGATTTAAAAGGAATCAGTTGATGCGGTTTTGGCAAATTATCAGGATGTTCTCTGGGTAGCGATGGATGGATGGATGGGTGGATGAGATTAAATATACTTTATAAATCCTGAAGTGGATTGGAGGGCTCATAAAAACAGTAACAAAAAGTGTTAAAGCAGAAAAAGACAGTGATCAAGTGAAGTATAGTTAGAAAGAGAAATAAAAAATGAATAATATTAATATAAATAAGGGTGCACGATGGAGCGGTTGGTAGAAATGTTGCCCTGTGGCAAGAAGATCCTCTGGGACTCGAGATTCTCTCCGAGTACTCTAGTTTCCTCCCACAGTCCCAAAACATGACTGTTAGGTTAATTGGTCTCCTAAATCTTTCGTAGAAAATTAAAAAACTCCCCTTAATATTCTGTATATTGATTAGATCTCTACAGCATGAAGCTGTACCTGTTTCCAACCAGTGAAGTAGGGAAGCCAAGGAGGGCGAAGGGAATCATTCAAGAAAGTGGAGAACGCCTTCAGATTTCAAGGGGGTGACCTTGATGAGATCCAGACAGTCAGAGGAAGTACAAATCTGGATGGCAAAATTATGTGTGTGTGGTTAGTGATGGCTCTCATTAATTTCCAGTCGCAGAGTTCCCCCCTCAGGAGGAGAATGTGTGCTGTGGTTTGAAACGGAGGAAGGAGGTGGGGAAGTATGGGGTGGATAGAGAGGGGGTTAAGTAGGATGGTAATAAAGTCATTTAGGAGTCATGGTCAATCAAAGCACCCCTGCTATGCTCCTCATGTCCCCTTCCTAGATTGTGTGCATGTAACTGCTCCAACGTGTCTGTGTGTCTGTGTGACTTTGCATCCATGTGTGTCTACATGTATTAATGAATATTGTGTGGAAATGTGCAAGTGTGTGTGTGTTCTGGGGGGGCTTAGTGAGCGGATTCATTCATTCATTCATTCATTCATTCATTCATTCATTCAGAAAGAAAGAAAGAAAGAAAGAAAGAAAGAAAGAAAGAAAGAAAGAAAGAAAGAAAGAAAGAAAGAAAGAAAGAAAGAAAGAAAGAAAGAAAGAAAGAAAGAAAGAAAGAAAGAAAGAAAGAAAGAAAGAAAGAAAGAAAGAAAGAAAGAAAGAAAGAAAGAAAGAAAGAAAGAAAGAAAGAAAGAAAGAAAGAAAGAAACCTTACCACCAGAGCTTTGTTAAAAAAAAACACAGCAGATGCAGTGATTTGAGTGTGACTCGTTTGGAAAAAATCTCCGCTAGTGTATTTGTGGAAAATACATGTGCATGTATTGGCACCTACAGTTTTAACCTTTCAAACTGAACTGTTGTGTAATTTCTTACTGAAAGTTTGCAGCGGTGAATTTACACTGCAATTTGAAGAAAGATTTAAAGACAAAAACCACAAGGACTTCCCTCCTTAAGCTTGCATCCAATAGGCTCCACTGATATAGAGTCATTTAAACGCACAGAAAAAAAAGGATATAAAAATATCTTCTGAAATCATGCACAGATAATATTTTCTCTAATGCATTCTGCTGCTGCATTAAGTTCATTCACATGCAGCAGGCACAATGCAGCATCAGCATTCACTGAAAGGGACATTGCAGGATCTAATAAGTTAAAAAAAACACTCCTCAGCCTAACTTGCTGAACATACGAATCTGTTTCCCTCATTAAATTTTTCCATCAGTTGCTTCATGCTGGGCAGGTTTGGAACAATATGTTTGGTAGTGTGCAGCTGTTCATTAGCAATGAGAATGAACTAAACAACAGAAGTAAGAAACCTAAGTTTTATTTATATATGTACATATATATATATATAAAATCAGCATCAGAGTCTGTGTTTTTAGCCACAATAAGTGGGACAAGACTATAATGCGAGTGAAAGCAATACGTATTCATTAAACCTTTATGCCTGCATGTGATTATGTAAATTCTGAATTTTTATCAGCAATTGAAACACAAAAAACAACCTGTAAACTATTTATATTTCCTTTGAACTCCACAAAAATATATTCTATTGTGTAGTTCTTGGAGTTATTTGTTCAGTTTTAGGTCCTGACATTTTTTTTTTACAGCACAAAGATGAAGGAGTGAGCTATAGTCATTCATTGAACACCAAAGTACTGCATGTGTATCTGGAAAAATGGACAAACAACGATTTTATAAAATACAAAATTGATTCTTTTTATGGATTTATCATGGCAGTAATCAATCTAATTTTAATATTTTGATGCAACAAGGCAGTTTCAAACATGCCTTATTAGATTAGTTTTCAGTGTTTAAACATTCTAGTTAAAAACCCATCTCTATTTTGAATGCCATCAATAGTATTCATTTTTGTTTATGAAATGCAGGCCTAAAAGCAAGACGCGTGTGTTGGCTCGATCTTCCAACTAAAAGCTTACAGGTGTCACTCAAAGCCACTCTAATTCATTTATCAAACATTAAACAAAGAAAATAAAACTCCTGTTGGATTGAGTAACTCAGATTGTACAATTTAAAATGAGTCTCAGTGGGCCTCATGGCTTTTGGGAATGCAGGTAGCTCACCTTTGGCTGGACGTCGGTTCGTCCTCTCTGGTTTGGCTAAGCAGTGATCAGCTCAAACTTTTCTTTGTTGTGGACAATGATGTACAGTGGCCGCAGATGCACCTGTCGAGGCAGGGTCACACGAAATTACTCAAGCTAATCTCTATTTAGCATTAGATTTGGTAACAACAATGTACCACTCACAGATGGCGCTCATTCTAATTTGCGATGCCGCTACAGGCTCGGCATCTGTTGCTGCCAAGAGAACAAAACAACGGCTGGAAACGATATGGCTCATGGCCGCTCGCCTCTTCCACAGAACCAATCTCACTGTACTCTGTTCCCTCCTGAGAAGGAAGTGGAGATAAAAACTCAAACTCCAGCGTATTTCCCTCTGAGGCAATGGAGCTCGTGTTACTATGACTCTCTCCATCTTTTTGGCCATCTTTGACTCTGTGCCGCTGCAACATGTCAGTTACAGCCCAGACCGCGCCCAGCCCTTCTTCCCTTCGCATTTTTTCTGGTCCACCAGGCAACGCCTCCTTTTGAGCTGTTTTTCAAAAAATAAATGGGGGCGGGGTTATACTCTGGTAGGGAGTGAGTTACTCTTTAAGCACAAACTTTTATTCAAATTCAAACATAAACGTCTTAGCTGTAGAACAATTTACACACACTTATTGTGCATGGATACCACAATAATTATCCGTTTCTACTGATCTCTTCACCTTTTGTAGCCATGATTGATCATCTAAATTGATTCTGGATCAGTTTTTATAGATTTCATTTTAATACTGTGTTTGTGCATGAGTATACATTCCCCCAGTGAAACCAGATATACATCATTATAGACAGACAGGGTGCTGACCATGAAAGAAACCTCTGCTGCAAATTCGACATCTTTAAAGTTGAATGGATATCACAGCTGCTCACATGAACAGGCTAAATGTCTTCTGGAGATAATTTTTAGGGTCAGAATGGAAACAAATGGACACAGTGAAAATTAGGCTTCTAAATACTCTATCAACTGTGAAGCAAAGTGGTGGCAGCATTATGCTAATTGGATTATACATACAGCTGGGTGTGCAACAGGATGATAACAGCAAACACAAATCCAAACTGTTTTTGCTATATTTGCCAGAAAGTTTAAGAATTGTTGTTAAAAGTCAGCATGGAAACCACTGTAGGTAAAATGTACCTACTCCTAAAGCTTGCTGAATACTAATAAAAGGAACTTCATTAATGTGCAACTAGCTGAGGTACATTAAACCAATTATAAGTGTGTATGTACGTTTATATTTGAGTCTGAATTTATAATTTAGAACATTAGTGGATTGGAGAAAAACAAACAAAAAAACCTAATTCTAACTCTTCTTAAAGATCAGTGAAGTTATTCAGTTATTATTCAAATAAGAAAATATTTTAATTTGGAAAATTAAAGTTACTTGTATAAAATACATAATAAATAGTTAAAAGGGTGAATGTAAACCTCTGACTGGGAATATTTCCCTCTGGATCAGTTGGTTTTAGTCTGACAGGTGAGTAGTTGAGACGTTGATCAAAATAATTATCCATTCTAGACAGCAAAGCAGCATCAACCTGATTTGTTTATTACTGTCACTGCAGGGTGCCCATTGGCTGCAACACAACACCAACTGTGCAATTATCTGTAACCCCCATTATCCTCACTTCATCTATTATTTTCAAATCCACCCGCTACCTTCTTTCTTTTCTCTTTTTCCCTCTGTTTTTCCAAACCTCCATCCGCCCCAATCTTTAATCCCTCGGGTCAACCGCACAGGTGATCTAAACAATCGTTGTCATGGCAAGCTTCCAGCAGGAGGCCAAACACATCTAATGAGGCTGGTAGTTCTTTCTCTTCTACTTCCCGTCCTCCTCATGATACGCTCATTCCCCATCTTTCATCAACCAATCATCAATTCCTTCTCTTTTGTAAAAAAAAAAAAAAAAAAACACCATCTGTTTTTTTGTGGGTTTTTTTGATGCCTCTCGTTCCCATTTCTGTTTTGTTGTCCTTCTGCTTGTGCTGTTTGTGACGCCTCCAAAACAAAAAGACAGTTCAAGACCCAGTTAATATTTGAGCTCACTGGCCCGTGATGATATTGTCCAGACACAACTTGCTCACCTCCATCTGTCAACTCGTCCCATAATGTGCACTAGTGTGAATGTGAAACGCATATGATGTTAAAAAAAAAACACGGTTCACCCAAAAAAACAAGATCCCCCCCACGCCTACCCCACCACCACCTCATATTGGCCGACACAGAGACACACGACCACCCCTGCAGCGTCCTGTTTTTCCTCAGTGACAGTTGGGTTAAATCCACTCTGACAGGTCAGCTCTCCTCACTGTCAGGCCAAGCTGTCGCTATGAGAGAAATCACATATGTTGTATGTCTATGAATGCATGTGTGTTGGGAGAAGAGCGGGGACCGGGTGATATTAGACTCACAGAAGTTCACTGAAAAACTGGAGTAATACTTTATCATGGATACATTATTTGAGGTACTACAGTGGATCCTGAGAATTCACGGAGGCTAGTGATCACAGCAATATGAAAACTTGAGACCTCCTCTAAAAATGGTTCAACTGCCTATTTTAATAGTTTACATGCCATGTATACATCATAATATGCTTTAACATGCTCAGTGAATACCTTCTCAGCACTATCACAGAAGCTAATTTTTACAGTCTTCATTATTTCCATACAGCCAATCGGTGGCAGGGAAAAATAAAAGGGGCGGCTGGATTGGTTGTTTTGTAAACCCCAGCCCACAGACTGAATAAAAAGATGGACAAAGTCTCCCTGACGTCACCTGTAGGTTTCTGAAGAGCTGAATTGAAGCCAACTGGGCTGTTACCATCACCACCATCCTGGATCCTACTTATTCCTGGTGCCAGCCTCTAGTCGATGAGGGAAGCACTGCAATTATTGTCACTTCTGGGTTGGCTTCACTTTCGGCAAGGAACGTTTGCCCCTTGAATGCACCTAGACACTGTAATTCGGCTTCCCAAACTGCAATTGGTTGCAAATAGGGATGCAACAATAAAAAAAATTTCAAACCGATACTTGGATCTGTAATAAAAATGACCACAAAACAATCATTTCAAGTTAAAAATAAAAAATTTCTGAAAATTATTGCTGAGTTTCAACATTTTGAGTATGAGTTCATGGTATTGGTTCACTAACCAATACCGCTAAAAGTACATAGAACGTTATCGACCCCGATTGCAAACATGTTTTATATGCTCTACTAAAAGATAGACAAATAACAGAATTTTCCGAAGAATAACTTGGCGTTACTTTCCGAAAAAAACACAGCTAAGTGAATATGCTACTGCTGGATTGCTAAAAGGCAGGGGTTTGCTGTATACAGTGCTTGTAAAAAGTATTTACAGTCTTTGGATGTTGTAACATCTCCAGTGCAGTCATAGGTGTCCTGGTTTCCTATCTAACTAGTCTCCTTGCTTCCTCACTCAGTTTGTGAGGATGTAGCAGGGTAAAGTAGGTCCAGGTTAGCATGCTGTTTTGTGTTCCGGTGTATTAAGGAGTGTTTCCACTAGTCAGTTGGACTCTCACTGGGCAGGTGGGGTTGTACCTAAAAGTGTACTGTGGCTCATGCTAGTAGAGGACAAACGCAACGGGATAAACCATAACAATGATGGTGTCAAGACAGCAGCCCATGCTTGCTTTTTGGCTCTTCTTCGACACAAGCCTAACCTTGTCAAAACATTAATTTGACTTGTAAATTATATGTAGTTTGTGCTTTTTGTATCCTGTTGTCAATAATTATTGCATTTTATACATTTACTATTACATTTTGTTTTCTTATTATTTTATGATTTGTTTCTGGAAACGTTCTCTGACATCCGATCTGGGTATCTACCCTGCATCCGAATCTTTAGTATTTACTACATGCTACATAGAAGTTACTACTTGCATGTTGATGTAGTAAATACCGCGTAGCAAACGAGGGCTTAGTAGGCATGAAATCGGATGTACTGCTCCACCATTTTACCGGGATGTTTACGTTTAGGTCACACTTCTTCCACGATTTTGGGGCTTCCGCTGCATTGTGGGATAGCGTAGCATACAGCGGCTTTTACTGTGGCAATAGTACTCATCCGGGAACTTTATGCCTACTACGACAATCCATACTAGAGATTCGGATCTACTACATCGCTCGCTTACTGCTTTTCGCCTGATACGTGGTAGGCATAGTAGGGGTATTCGGATGCAGGGCTAGACTATGATTTGCCCAATCCCTCAACAGCAGTGCTTTACTTCCTGTTTGAACATCTTTAGGAGATGAAACCACAAATTTGTGACGATCGGAGCAAGTCAAACCCACAGGCACCCATGTAAAATGCACACGTTTGTCTAGGATAGAGGCGTCAAACTCCAAACTCATCTTAGCTCAAGGGCCACATGGGGGAAAATCTATTCTCAACTTGGCCTGATTGGTGGTATATATATATATATATATATATATATATATATATATATATATATATATATATATATATATATATATATATATATATATATAACAGCAGTTTATTTTATTGAAAATGTGCATCTTATTTTTATACTATAATTTACAAAATCATCTTTGCGGTCCTGATCCAGTCCCTGGGCCGTATGTTTGACATCCCTGGTCACACCTCAGGAACCTTACAGGCTCCTGAGGTCAAATCCCGGCATGGGGGGTCTTTCTGCATGGAGTTTGGAAGTTCTTCCAGTGCATGCGTCCTCCCACAGTCAGAAAACATGACTGTTGAGGGTGAACTTTGATAATCCAGACATAACAAAGCCATTAGATTATCTTGCTCATGAACAATACAATAACATGAATAATTGCTCTTGAGTAACGAACCAACATTTTGAGCAAGAGACATGCTTTTTGCGGTTTGTCATAATTGTTTTGAAAAATGCACTAGCTGCTGCGTGAATGTAAATGTGAAGTGATGTGCGAAATACGCTAAAGCAACTCAGAAAAGCAGTAATTTTATGATGCTACCATAGCAAAACAATTTCCAAAAACTAACTGCATTAGTTTCTGCATATTTAACCACAGGATTTGGTTTGACACATATTTAGCTGTAAGACTTAAAGTGCAGTTTAATTTCAATTTATTTTTTATTAAAACTTAATTTAACCAGATAAAAGACCAACTGAGAGCCAAACCTATTTCACAAGGTTTTATGGATAAAGCAGCGGAGTTTTTCAAAATTAAGTTGTTTTTAAAACCTGCAATTAGAAGACAAGGGGCTAAAAAGCTGAAGAGCAATGTTTTGTCTGTCAAAATAAAAAGTGTGGAAGCACTAAGTCTATGATAAAATAATTTGCTGCTGCAATCAAATTTCTCTTCACCAGAGGAAAGAGGAGCTGAAACAGAAAACGGAGACAAAATTGAGATTTTTATTGCTTTCTGCTTTTAGATTTTGGACTCCGTTGATAGTTTTTGTAATTTTAGCTAAGTGCATTTCAACCCCCACCTGAGGGTTATTTTGCAAACTAAAAGCCAGAAGCATGCAATGTGTATGTATGTGTGTGGCATCTGCAGGTGTGTGGAAAAATAAAGGAAAAGAGAAAATGTGGCCCATCATGTGCCTGACTAAGAGGATGACTGTTCAACTCTTTCTGTCCCAACTCTTTAAATCAAAAAGGCTTACGCTGACTCCTGTGCCAGGTGGCTTTGAACACAGACGACATGCATGCAGACACAACAGTGGAGCTCAAGCCAGCAGCATTGCCTATAGATATAGGCCATAACACCCTCTAATTAGAGTGAAATTTACACCGAATCCCATCAAGGTTTTCTTTGTGGTCACACCGTTGTGAGATACTGTATGCATAAACACAAACACGAATACGTACAAATGACTGTAAAAATGTCTTGCTGCTTTTTGCATGCAAACACTGCCATCCAGATCTCTTTGATAAAGTGCATTTCCTAATTACAACCCCCCCCCCACCCCCACCCCCCCACCCCACCCCCGTGCAGCAGAGACACCACACACATAACTGAGCACAACAAGGAGGAGAAAGGAAACGGGGCACAATTTGGTTTTTGATATGGTTGACCCAGATCTGGGAGCGTGCACGGCAGAAGAATTGAGGAGGAGGAAGGGGATAAAGTAAGAGTGGAATGTGGGCGGGGGTTTATTTTGGTGTCTTGTGTGTGAGTGAATAAGATGATGAAGGAGCCAAAGGGTGGCTGGTGTCGCTCCTGGAAGGGTTTTTTTTTTTTTTTTTTTTTTTTTTTTTAAAAGAGTGTAATTTAAAAAGCAGCATGAGGTCGATGAGTTGAAACGGACAGCAACGACAGAAGGTCAGAGCTACCGAGCCTTTACACGATGAGCAGAATAAATAAAAAAAAAAGAATGATTTGGTGCTTTTAGTGTTTTTTTCTCACTTTCATACCAGCTATGTTGGAAGCCTCTTTTTAGATATTAGTTTTGGTTTTGTTTTATTGTTTTTTTTCATAATTATCGACTTACTTGCCAATGTCCATTAAATTATTAAAATTGGCTTCAGCTTGAAGCTAATCCTCAATACTTTGTTCAAAATCTTCAAAGCCAGTTGAAAAATCTGAAATTCGCAACCGGCTTTTGTTATTTTGTATAACTGGAGTAGATTCACAGGAAAATAACAACAGCAAAGTGTTTGGGTGTTTCTCAATATTAAGGCGCCTTGCCTACCCAGGCACTGCCTTGCGAGGCGCCTTGCTTACGAGGACATTGTCCTTCCTTGGTCAAAAAAACGGTTTGGAACAGACTAGCCTTAAGTGACCGCGGCTGCCGGCTTACTTACTCTGTTTACGTCCCGCACATCGTAGTAGCATTGTAGCGTAGTAAAATTACTTCAACAATGGAACTGAAAATGTATAACGAGAGTTTTACCTTCTTTTTTTTTTTTTATATGTAGGTTAAATCAAATGTGAAATCGAATTAGTACCTGGTATCCTTGGTTAGCTAAACGGCTAACAAACGGAAGACAGATTCCTCCGTAGCACATGAACATTGCAAAACGCCTTGGCGGTCCCTGATGACGTATCTCCTAGGCAACCGGGGCAGCACCAAGGCATCAAGGCGAGGCTCCTGGGCATTGAGAAACACAATTTGTTTTGAATTTCAAGCACTGACATTCAATATGTTTGCCCAGAAAAAAAGCTCTTTGCGTGCGTGAAATCATCGGCTTCTGGTGTTGGCCCAAAAGAGAACCAGCCGTAATAATTGCTTTGTATCAAAATGATCTCACACACAAGAAATCTGCTGCAAAGAATTTAGATGTTTTCAACAGAATCATGTTTCCACCGGTTCAGAGTTTGGTCCGGTTTCACCCGCGGACCGCTTCCCTGGATCTACTCACTAAGTTTTGCTTAACAGCAATACACAACACGATACCTAATGATATAAACATATCTGCGTTTTTTTGACTTGAGCCATGGTAGATTCACCAAAGAACCCAGAGAAAACTTTATTAGAAGAAGTTTGGAAATGAAACTGGGTTGCAAGAGCTGAAAGCTGCTGGAGCTTCACCGCTGGAGAAGGCTTATTAACCTCTGACTCACAACGGGGTGAACGGATGCACCCGGTGTGAGCGGCAGAGCTGGACACTGAGCTGAGCCAGCTTTTCATCCCCAAAGAAGATGGTACCAGAAGAAGGAAGGAGGAAAAGCTGCTGGAGCTTCACCACTGCAGAATGTTTGTTAACCTCTGATTCATACCGGGGCGCATCTATTCTGTGCCCAATGTGAATAAGGGGTAGGGAAAGTGTTGCAGCAGAGCTGGAAGATGTGAGAAAACACAGGTCAGAGAACAATTCTTTCCATTTGATTCTGTGAAAGGTCTTTTCTGTCAAACTGTTGCTCAGTTTAGGTGGTCAGCCGTTGTGAGTGAGACGTCAGAGATACAGCAGGATGTATGAATGCTAAACTAGACTTGTTGCTACTGTATCGTTAAGTAATAAATGCTTGCTCTGGGGTTATATGAGCATGATGATGTGATACAGTCCTGGGGAAAATGTTTGGCGGTTTACCAACGGACACGCCGTTAGTTTGATGTTTTGCTGTTTTGGCTGGCGAGCTTGTAAAACCGTCACTACACTTCTTCAGATTCGCTCCATAGAGATTTGTTTTTACAACAATGACGTTACGCTGCAAGCCATGAGAGGGCGACAGAGGTCAAATATCTGCTAAGTTACGGAGTATGTCTTTAAGCTCAAAAGACCAACAACTTGTATAATTTTATCTTTTTTGATATTCTAGTTGTTTATAATTAATATCTCACAACTGTCTAGCAAAGTTATTTTTTTCAAAAATTATTTTTCAAACATTCATGAAACTTAAGTCAGCACATTTGTTTTCCCACTTTTAAAAAACAAAAGTGCTGTACTTGGGTGTGGAAACATAAATTTCTGGTGATTCCACTTATGCCAAATTTGACTCCAAGTCCCACAGTTTGTAGGATTTAGCATCTGGTGACGAGTTGCAATAAATTCAACTCCATGGCTTTCCTGTCTAGACCTAAGCACACAGACAAAACTATGATGTAAACATAATTGTATTTTTTATTTTTCTGAAACTGCAGAAAATTGGTGATGCATCTGCTTGTATGCAGCTAAAAAATATTTTTTTACAATGTTACAATGTTATTTTCATTAACTTCTTTTACACCGATTGCTGCAAAGAGCCGCTGCAAATGATGTACGCTGTCATTTTAAATAATTATGATTTCCTGAAACATCTGGCTTTTTAATCAGTTTTGTTTGCAGAAATCCCAGCTATTTCGCATATGCAGATGATACTTTATTTGTGATAATACGAGCTTGTGCAGCAGAGATAAGGAAAAATAAAGACAGAGGAACCTGTCTAAGCCTTCAGTGTCAGCTCTGTTTGCACTTCTTTCTTATTTATTTCAATGCATCTTTAATTTTTAAACCTCTTGAAAGAAGAATCAAATCTCTGACTCGTGGCCACGGCTTCAGCTGCTGGTTTAGAGATTCAACTCTTTGCTTGTTCTCATAACGACAAAGAACCTTGAACGGTCTAAACTTCTTCACTTCAACTGAATTCTTGTAAAGGAAAAAAAAAAGTCTTTTCAAAAGTGTTTTCATCTCTTGCTGACATTTCTTTCATGTTTTTGCGAACTCTGAAAGACCTGCAAGAGGGAAAAGAGATTTTCCTTTTTACAGTAAATAAAAAAATACTTTGGTTGCATCTTTTGAAGGCAAATGGACAAATATGGAATTGAAGATGGTTTGGAGACTTTTTCTGTCTTCATATGTTCCAAACCAATCTGATCCCTGCTGGTTGTTGCCCTCGTTTTCTTTTTCTGAGGGAATAACCCAGGAAACGCAAGGCTTGGAGAGCGCCGGCGGTTTTCCTCTTCTGGAAGCATGACCGATTCATGTCTCTTTCTAGATGGCTCCATCTATTTTGATTACAGACTCCCCTTTGAGTGTTGGCCATCTCCTCTCTAGGCGGGTAATGGGAATGGGATGGGAAATAGGAGCAGCCTTGTTACATTTCCTTTGTTAGTCTGAAAAGCAATCATCTCCGAGTGTGTTTGCTGCAATCAGCATTTATGATTGGCGGAGAGGAAACGGGGGACTGTAGGAAAGTGTGGTTGAGATGGAAGTTTGGAGGTAAGGATACAGAAATGGTTGGGGAAATCTAAACTGAAAGGGCAAAGAATTGAATGGAGGAAGGCAGAATGTAAAGGAAGGAACAGAGGGAAAGTTTTATCAGACTTTTTCAGCCTTAGTGATGCACAAGCTTGGCAGCCCGAAGCGGTCCACCATGAAACCCCCTACCAGAAACAATCCCGTTGCTTCTGTACATATTTTGTCGGGGAGATATATACACACACACTGTACCTTCACCCAATCCTTCGCTGTCGCCAGCAGCCTCCTCCTTCCCTGCCACCCTCTGTCTCTTTGTACAGGATAATCCCTCCCCCACCCACCTCCAAATACCATAGCTTGGTAAAAAGATATTTCCAAGAGGCTGGATCGCAGGCAGTCACATGCTGTCTCCTCACACAAAACACAGAGGCCCTTGCACATATTCACACGAACACAGGAGACAAACACAAACAGACACAACTCGTCCCAAAAACCAGATGGCAGCATCTGCCTTTCACAGATAATTAAACTCCAACCTCCCGTCCCCCTTTTTTTTTTTGTTGCTATTTTCCCTCCATCTCCATCTTCTTTCCAAATTCGCATGTTTGCCATTAAGGCGGGTTCATGCATCATTAACAGTCTTGGCGTTGTTGTTGTTGTTTGCTCTCTCATTCCACGCTGCCTAATGTGAATCACAAGGAGGCAAAGACGGGGACTCGCTATGACTCATGTGAGGCTCATTGAGCAGAGTGGAGGGGGATAACTTAGAGATCATAGGGTGCAAATAAAGACAAGAAGTCCAGCCAACCGAAGCAGATAAATAGTTGTCATCAAAAGTTGTCTAGAAATGTAATAATGTCAACGTAGCTACTGCCCTTTATGTGGATGCAAGTAAAGAAATGTTCGTCTTTGATTGAGGAAGCAATTTATTGTTGGCCTTACTTTACTTTATTTTCTGTTACATTTGGACAGCAATAGTCTGTGCATCACAACAGACAGTAGAATGGGCTCTTGGTTTGAACCCTTTCTCCATTGAGTATGTGTGGCAAGGTACACATCCTGCCAGCAATGCCAAATGTGGCAAGGTACACAATGAGGGCCCAGACGGGATTCGATTCCACAACTCCCATGCACGCTAACCAGTCAGCCAAAGGGATATCCCTGTGGTCAAGCAGCCAGGGAACATGATCAAACGGAGCAGTAGTGACAGGACCTCCACACTGTCACATATGCAAGTTCTCCACGTACATCAATCGGTTCTCCCCAGGTTATCTAAGCCTCTTTTCGCTGTCTAAGAATACTAATTGCAGACTCTAAATTGTTCCTTGGGTGTTAAGTGTGTATTTACATGGCTGTTTTGACCTGTGTTAATCTCTGTCGGCCTGTGATGGACTGATGAAGGTGGGCCACCACAACTCTCACCAAATGAATAGACACAGACTCTCCATGAACCTGCAAGAGTACAGGTGTAGAAAATTGAAGAATGCAAATATGGTAAGACAATTTGGGTCTCTCAATGACTATCCCTCCAAGTTTTTAATAATTGTTGTTGAATCAATGACACTGATCTGTATTTCTGGTTTTTATAACACTAAAGAATGTTACGTTTTCTTGCAAACAGTCCCCAAACATTGGCTTCAGTTGCTATTACTATAGTCAAAATCACCCTTTGTCATTCCAAGAGCTTTAGAATCCACTGCCAGAGAGAGTCGCACCCAAACCACAAACTCGGCGCAATTTCTTAAAGCTTTGCTAAATATTTGACCAACTGCCCATTTCAAAGGCTAAGTTTTAGCCTGCTCTATCCATCTGACAACAGTGTTTGGGATCATTAATTTAATTGACTGAAGTTTTAAATCGGTTTTGTTGATCTGAGATATTTGTTTTATAAATTTTAACAATAAACTACAAACACTTTCAGAAAAACATCACATCAGCATAACAGTATCATCTTTAACAGTTGGTATCCTCATCAACATTTTTAATATGGATACCACTTTCTTCACACGATAATATACCAATAGTTGGTTCTAAGTACTTGCCGATACAGAGTACCAATGCCCATACTTCTACCGCACAAAAAAATGCAACAATTTTAAGTAGTGGTTCATGGTACTCGTAAACTTACCGATACAAGTAGTTTAGATCAATATCGGCCTGATACCTGATCCCAGTATCGGTGCATCTTTAATTTTTAGCATTTACACATTTGTCGATGAGGTAAACTACAAATTCAGGCAATAATTTTCTTTACACGTTATTTCTGCAGTTTTTACTTTATGGCAAATTGAAGCCTTGGTTTTTATTTATAAACATTCTTAACAAATTAGTCTAAGCCACACCTATGATCTTTTTTCACTTGCGTCTAATTTTTATTCCATGCATTATCTTTAGCAAATCCTTTTTACAGTTTTTCTCCATTGCTTTGGTGCATTTCTCACAACAGAATTAAACTTTCCACAACAACCTTCACAACGTGTAGTCGTTTTTGGCGCTGCCTAATGGCAGTTTCGTGTTCATTTCATCCAAAGGCATATGTGTTTGGACATGAAGCAATTGAGTAAGTACAACTATCTGCAAAATGGCCACTTTTGACTTGCTTTTCTAATGGTGTGCAGGCTAAATAGTCATTGTTCATACAACTAACAATTGTCATTTTATTGCTTGCGTCATTTAACCTAAATTGATTAACATGTTTTCAAACGTTTTGTACATCCATTTTGAAAAATATTTTTATTGTGTTTCCATGAAAATGTCAATTAATAATGATTCTCAGATTAACCTTATCTTACACTGATGAAAAGAGGTGTGTGAACTATTATCTGCAACCGTTACCAAGCCTCTTCTTCACAGTCACTCACTTGAATCACATGAGCCCCCACTTTACAAGTATATATAACTCAGGAAACAGGATTGGCATGAGGTGCATATTGTATTTACAAAACTGCAATACATAGGTCAGCCTCGGGGAAGAGGGGTGAGGATGTCTGTTTTACAGTATTTTTATAAATACAGTATTTTCAGTTTCAAAAACACTGCAGTAAGGTTTACCGAGCCAAAGGGAGTTTATCTTTGTTGGAAATGTTTTTTTTTTTCCAGGTGCAAAATGTTGTGAACAGATGCAAATATACAGTATAAAGTAAAGTGCATATTCAGTGTGTTGATTTTTATTTAAATCTAGTTTTCAAAATGCCATGCATGGTATATAATGCTGTCTTGACTTTACATGACATTGGGAAGCACTTCCAGACTGATCTGTCACAATGAAAACAGGTTCAAACCTTTTAACTTGATTGTTCAAAGATGACGGTGTCACAAATTGTCATTTTGACAACGCTGACACTTCCATTGACATAAATACTTGTTTTTGAAGAGCAAATGATGCATTCTGATTTAGGGACTTGCTTTTGAAGGACGTACCATCCAATTTGAGCTACTGACTTGCTTTGATGCAATTGACTTTCCATTTTGAGAAAGCGACTTGCTTTTGCAGGTTATCTACCATGTTTTGCAGTTTGCACTAAAGTTTGGAAACTTTAATACCGTTGTGAGAAATGCATCAAAGCGACTGAGAAAAACTGTAACCATAAGCCACTCCTCTTTAGTGTTTTTGTCAACAGATCCTATCAATTTGACCTAATAAGAAGTAAAGTAGGGCAGCCTGTGTCATAACACGATTTGTCGTCCTCTGGGTAATGTAGGTTATGTGTATCACTTGTAGTTTGCAATATTGACGTTATATAGGCAACTCAAAAGTACAGAACTAATGGTGAGAACTGACTATTAAGACATTAAAACATATATTACTTTTACTCTTTGGAAATATTCAAACTGTATTTACAACAAAAACAACATACATAGTGCAGATCGGATGGATGGATGGATAGATTTTAAATAGTGTTGAAAAAAGAAAAACCTGAAGGCAAAGTAAGTAGGACAAGAAGAAGGTTCAGACATTCAGACAGGTAAAGAGGAAGGAGTAGATATACTCAACCAGGGTGTGCCAACGGAAAATCCCAGGTAACTCTTCCAATGTAATGACAACACTGGATGGGCTTCAACTCTCCAGGTACCGATCTGGTGAATTTAAATAATATCTGTTTGAAGCAACCCAGATAAACAGACCTGCAATCTGCAGAACCAAAGAAATGTGCTGTTCTGGACATGTGCAAAACTACTGCAGAGCTTAGGAAGAGCCATATTTAATAACGACCTAATATAATGCAGCTTAATATTCTTGTTTCTCATCTCACAGCTGGAACCCTGGTCTGTCTGGATATATTAAATAGATTTTTTTATGTTGTACCACATAATTAACCCCAATGTGAGATAGCAATCTGAAATGAATGCAGAGTCTTTGTTCCCACTTAACACAAAGTCGTTTTTTCATACATCTTCCAAACAACTAGCGGTGGCATTGCCATCCAACTAAAATCAGTTTGAAAGCAAGAGAGATTAAAAGATGCCGTTTTATAGAGATGATAAGTATGAGCAACATGGCTTTCACTTATCAAAAAGAAACTATGGCATTTAAATATAAAAACTTTTATTTTAATGTGATCAAAATGTATTTTTTTTTCCTCTTGTATTCACAGCTAGCTTTTCTGGCTTTGGTTTAGCAGCAGTACAGTTATATTTGGGTCAAACAGCATTAACCTTATTTTTGCTGAGCATCAAGGTCTAATCAGCACTCACTGTGTCTGGGTTTGACATGTGCATGGGGCCATTTCTCGTTTCTGCATCCAACTCTGTCTCCTTTCGTGTTTGTCAAGATTAAAAGTTCATTGAGTCAAAAATATTTCAGGCCGGGAAGGTGCTACTTGTGTTTTATTAATGAGCAGCTAAGAGGCTGCTGCAGGGCATCCCCCATTAGCATAGTGCTGGGGTTTGTTGGCTGATCCGCATAAACATGGCAGGATTCAAACAGTAATCTGGAACATGGGATGTAGCAGAGGTTAGACGGTGCAGGTTAAGATGAGCAGAAGGGTGTGAGCGATGAAAGATGGAGGAAAAGGTCACAATGAGTGAAGACAGGAGAATTTTCCATTTTACAGAGAAGCCACATGGGATTTGTGCAAGCACTTAACACCAGACAATTGTCTCTCCATGCAACACACAGTAAGTTCCCTTAAGGTATCTGTCTTTGTCTGAGCTGCTCACACATGAATTGCACACGCCCTACATTGTGGCATCGGCTCACAGTTTGCCGCTTCACATCGAGTCATTGATGCAACGAATAAGGGATCAGCTCTGTCTCTTACTAAGTATATTGGCAAAATGTTCAAAAATTGTTGTAGTTCGGAACAGTTTCTGGTCAAATAAGCTCCATAAATGGTACACAGGAAAAGTGCCGGTGCATCTTAACAAATTTAAATATCCTCCAAAAGTTATTTTCTTTTTATGGTTGAATTATTAAACTCAGAAATTCATGACAGTTATATATTTCAAGTCGTCTGACAAAAAAAAAGTTTCTAGGAACCTGAGAGTATTACAACCGAACAATTGAAATGATTATTACAGAAAAGTCAGGTTATGGTCCAAAATCCAAAATCACAGGCCAGCCTACTGATTTGACTGTAGTCTACCCCAGAGTCACTGATCCCCTCCACAAGCAGAGTAAGTCACCAAATACTGCTGCTAAAGAAGCCGGCTGCTGAGAAGGTCCAGTATCTAAGCCATCTATACATTGTGTAAGTTCCCTGTTTTTGAAATATTCCTATTAAACAATTAACTGCTCAGTGTTACTCTAGCTTATTAAGATACACCTGTATCTAAGTTAAATACTGATAAAATATAAGTGTCTTTAAAATCATGAAAACAAAATTTTATTGGGGTTATAAAATATGTACAGCAGTACTCATGCCCTTCCAGCAGTTGGCGCTGTAAATAAGCGTCAAAAATTGGGAGCAGACATATCCCAGCATAATTAATTTTAATGGCTTGGGGATAAATGTTCCGTACAATGTACATTTTTAAACGAGGAATGAGGCACACAGCATTATTAACAGTAGAAATGGTCCAAGGCACATGCAATAATTATTTGAATATTGATTATTAAAATATTATTATTTTTGATTTGATGGTTTCAGCAGAAACAAATTACGTTTTTAAGATTTAAAAGAGTTTTAGAGTTTATTTTGTAAAAGTTTTATAGAAAAAAAAAATCTTCATATTCTGACTGACGTTTTATCTATAAAAACATTTTAGTGAAGAATAGTTATTCCTGACTGTTTTTAGCTACGCCCCCCTATCAGATTACACCACATGTGGATTAAAACACTGTTACTTGTCCTGATGTTCTGAAATAGGAGGACAAATAAAGTTCTTCTTAAGCTCCTCTTTTGACCCAGAGCCCTGGTTAACAGCCCTGAAAAAGGACAAAAACATGTCACTAAAGGTACACAGAATTGTCTCTCCCTTTCAAGGGCAAAAGAAAACAGTTTTGGGGTAAAATTTAGCCCAGGAAGTTGCACCATTTACAGAAAGTTCATTGGCAAACACAGAGCTGTTTTATGACACAAAGGAGAGCAAGTTTATTCATCAAATACTGTTCATACGCATCCTTAGACCTTTACAGAACATAAAGTTAAAACATAGGCAAAGCCTTAGAACTGGGATGATGTGCTCCATCTACTTGGTTTTAGTGAGAACACAAGCAGCAGCGTACTGGATCAGCTGCAGCTGTGTGATTTATTTTTTTAGGTAGACCTGTGAATATACTGTCACAGTAATCAAGGTGGGTAGAGATAAATGCATGGATGAGTTTTTCTAGCAATAAACCACAAAAGAAAACAAAAAGATTTTAAAACACAGGTATTAAATACATAAAGAAAGTAAATGTTTTTAAAATGAGTTAGAATGTTTGATCAAAAGCTGCAATAAATGTTACATATACGTGCAACTAACATTTTCCATCTTGATTTCAAGGATCCCACAGTTTCATCCGTTTACCTGGTGTTGGCCCAGAATTTGGCTGCAGGATTTTTCGGCAGAACTGCAGATGCCCGATGGAGTTTTATTAATTTCTTTTACAGAAAGCAGTATAGACACTGCTGAAGTAATCTAGCCGACTGAAAAAAAAACTATCCCGGAGAATCAAGAACATAACAAAATTGTCTGGTTCTTCTCTGCACATAGAAAATCACTTAAATCACAAAACAAAAAAAACTCAACATATACCAGTCTCTAATTCCTCTCTTGGCATTAAACAATTCATCTTTTGAGTCTTTTTAAGCTGATTTAAAAACAGCTGACAAATCTGACACCAAAACTACCCCCTTGTTTCTCACACGCTATGTGGCCTTTAGCACCATTGAGTCGAGTTGAGCACTGATCTTGATGCTTGATCCATTTTTTGGACTAGAAGAAATGGCTTTTGTCTATTCTGCGTTAACCTGGGTGAAATTCTGTCCCACCCAGTCTGTGATATTATGAACACAACGATTCAATGACTGTAGCGGACTAAATTCATGGATATATGAAGTTGTGATTGACAGCAAGGATTGTCATGGGTGAGTGCTGTAGGTTGCCGACGGGTTGTGGGGACGTAAATCCTAGTGTCATAGGAACACCCATAGGAATTTTGAAATTGTGAAAATTACAGGTAATGAACTATTTTAGTAAGTCTAGTATGTCATCTGCTATTTATTTGTGTCATTATTGAGATGGTTTAACTTGTGACTTGTCATAATGAACAGCCAAAAAATCCCAAAATAATTTAGTTTTATTAAATTGAAGACATTAAAATTGACAGCTTCTGCTGATCACAATTTGAGAAAAGAAAGAAAAATATAAATTACAAGAAAAGAAATTGTTTTAACGTGACGGTGTGTAGGTTTTGCAGTACATCTTTGAAAATAGCCATTAAAATATTATGTAATAATAATTATTTGAAGGACATTAATTGCAAAATATTGGCAATATTGTAAAACATTACTCTAAAAATCAGTTTTAAAATACGTAGCTGTCCTCTTTTCAGGGGAAAGCCATATTACATGACGTCTTTACTTCTACAAGAGCCTGGACGGACAAAGCGCACGGAACACGCCCGCTATTAGAACAGTGATTTCCCCTCAAAATGCTAAAAAGTTTCGCCATAAATACATTTTTACCTCTTCGCTATTTCCAAGCGATGAAAGAGAGACTGATGTGCTCGTCATGTTGCTGCAAATAGATAATTCTCAGGGAATTGAGCGTTTGAAAACAGCACTAGTTGGACCTCCGTTGTTGAGTTTCTTACTCGAAGTCACAGATACCGCATGCTTGTGATAATTTAGGTATGCACTGCCCTCTACTGGCCGAAAATTACACACTGTGCCTTGAAGTTTGAATCAGATTTAAATGTCACATCTTGTCTAGACAGTGGACTCTCTTTCTACAGTCTCATGGTACATACAACTATCCTTTTTCATCTTCTTTGTTCTTACTGTTTTTGCCTTAATATACTGCGTTTGAGTATTGTACCCAGGATGCAACTCAGTGGGACATCTGCATTTTCTTATTTTAAACATTATTGCAGGTAAAGATGTTAAAACTCGTTAGAACCATGATTCTCAAAGTGTGGTACGCATACCACCAGTGGTACGCAAGCTCTCCCTAATAGTACTTGGAGGAAAGTTAAAAATATTTTTTTTTAAGAAAATAAATTAAAAAATGTACAATTATCACAGTCTGGCTGTGGCTGGCAACAATTACCACATAATAATAATCTGTTAATTGCCTGTAGTGCCTTGTATGTTTAGGTAGGTCATGATTGTGGTAATTGGAGAGCTCAACGTTTTATCAGGTGTTACCCTCTGTAAAAGGTTTGAGAAATACCGCTTCAGAGTAGTGGAGAAATGAACAGATTGATTCAGCATCCTTACTGACTTACTTAGCATCACTGGGCTATATATAGATTGTAAATTTTCAGACCAAGAAAATCAAACGTCAACATCCTGGTCAAAGTGCTTGGATGAAAGCAGCAATAAAATTTAACAGCCAGTTGAAGCTATCAAGCAGTTTGCATTAATCTTATCTTCAAGGTAAAAGGATGCGCAATAACTCAGCAACAAACAGTTTGGAGAGGATGTTCCAGAGATGAAATCCATTCCTTCCTGCAATTAAAAAGTGCTACTGGTTCTGTTCCGTTCAGACATCTGGTAAAAGAGAAGGCAGGACATTCATTATTGGACAACAAAGAGAACAAGGAGGATGACCAAATTTTTGCTGACCTCGAATGACTCCAAACCTTTTTAAAGAACTCTCAAAAAACAAACCTATATACTTAATTAAAATGATGCATGAAGGAATATAGAAGCTTTCTGATGAAGAACAAATGAGTTCACTCTTAATTAAAATCAAATTCAGCTTCAGTTCTGCTTGGTTTCCAGTATCAATGCTTTGTTCAATTAGTCTAATTTTTAAACATCATCTAAGTTATCATAATTATACTTCGGTTGGGTTTTTTTGTTTTGTCTCATTGTTTTGTTAAGAATTATAATTATTTTATACACATTTTATAAGTTTGAATCTATGATTTGTTAAAAATGTGTATTCAATCATGCCAGTTTATGAAAAACATAATTATAAAGTTTTAAAATGTGTCCCTGCAAAATGCACACAGTTTTAAAGTATGTGGCTTTACAAAAAGAGAACAAGAGTTCAAAGAGCACTAATCCAAACGAAAACCACCAATTTTAGAATTTTTGATCAGGAATTTTTTGAATTTTTTCATAATTTTTGATGATACAAGTTTGGATGATTAGGACATGTGACAACATGTGTTACGGTGGATTTTCCCCTCATTGTAAAGGGGGAAATTAAGATAAATATTTCTATAAATCCCATAACCAAACATCTTTGAATTGTGTTTTTTTGTGTTTTGTGAGTTTTTAAACTAAAACATTTCCATCAACAACAAAAAAAAATTGCCATTGTTGTACGGCGAAGTAGTATCTGTATCTACAGCCTGTTGGCAGAGGGTGGACGGATGACGCCAGTGTCGCCAGGTCGGGGGATAACAAAGAAGGTCGGGGCCTGCGGTGACGCTCCCTGATGGTGCAATTAGTGCTCTGCTACAGGAAAAAAATGTGAGACAGGGTCTCTCCTCTGAACCAGAACATTGTTGCACTAATTAATAACTCAGTCGCGTCAGAGAAGCTTTGGCACTGCAACAGCAGTAACAATAATAATGACTTGAACAGAAAACAGGGGCGCTGGAGGAAGGATTTGGTGCTGCGTTCATTAAAGAAAATCCACAGTAAATGTTTTTCAACTTTTTTTTAAGTATTAGAAGCTTTTTGATGCAACACGAGGACTGTCAGATTGCACCTACAGCAAACCGCTTTTTAAGGTGTGCGAAGGTTTAGAGGCAGAAGATATCTCAGACATGCACAGCTCGGGGAAATTTACCCTTACCTTAAGCATGCATGGGGAGAGCATGCAAACTCCATGCAGAAAGACCCCAAGCTGGGATTCAAACCCAGGACCTTCTTGATGCAAGTTAACATTAGTAGTGACTGCTCCACCACGCTGGCTTCTGTAAAATATCATTTATCACGGCTGAGAAAATTGAAAATATGTAAAAGCTGTTTTTAAATATATAAAAACATATATTTTCATAAATATATGAAATTAAGTTTTTATTTCAGTACATTCCAATAACCGCAGCATAAATCTCCTGATACTATTTAACTTTGCGATTAGAGGCTAAAAGATTACTATTACATATTCTGGTATTACACAGCTCTGCTTCTTTTCTGGTCCAGTTGGTCCTAGTTCCTGCTCTTTTAGTTTAGTTTGGATTTAGTCGACCAACAGTAGGTGAAGAATGTACTGTCTCCAGACGATTCAGATTTTTGGTTCTGCATGAGACCTCATTTTGCATTCGTGGGGCGTAAAGAAGTCATAGTGGCCCAGTGTTGGAAATAGGTGATCATCCATCAGTTTGTAAATACAACTCATGATCTTATCCAGGGTGTAATCCACCCAAGATACCACCACTAATTCCCTCAACTTATTTTAATTAAAACCTTCAATCTGAGACTGGTGTTTGTGTTAGTTTTTATCGGTTCCTTAAGTTATTATTTGCTCAGTTCTCTCACTTGCCTATTAAAAATCCAGCAAGCCTATAAACTGATTTTACCAAGTTAGAATTTATGTACCTGCTCATGGGTGTTGCAAAATATTTTCTCATGATCTTTGATTTTGCACATCTTATGCCTTAGTGTTGCAGATACTGATCACCATTACTCTGATAACAGCATTAAAAACCACAGCTCTTTTCACAGAAGGCTGTGGTTGAGCAGCTGACTGTTTTTCCTTTAGAACATGGGCAAGATGACGTGATGCTGAGCATGTGAAGTTGATCACAAGTTTTTTTTCTGTTTTTCACCAGCTAAATTATTTTAGATTCACAGCTGTAGGGAAAAAAAGCATTTTGAGAAAGAAAAGTTGTCACCCATTCATGCATCCCCCCCCCCCCCCCCCCCCCCCAAAAAAAAAAGCTTTATTACAGCTAAAAATATCCCCAGATGAACTCCTTTTCTGATACGGAGGTGTTTTACATTCATCTGCAGCTACATCCTTTCATGAAACTGGCTCAGAGGGAGACCCTGAGCCTCACAAACATGTTCATCCCTTTTCAGGGCATTTCCTCTCTGGTTGTTTTCGACCTGGATTAATATTTTAACGCCTTTCGGCCATAATCACATTGCAGCTCCACCATCTGAGCTCGGACCGAGACTTTTCGTAAAATGGTCCATTAAAGCGAACTTATGAGACCATAAAACTGTTGAATAAGCACATGTGTGCAGGGCTACAGGATGTGAGACGAAAAGAAATGATATTGTGTTTGCATGCTTATAATCCTAATGGTGGAGATACTCCACAGCTCAAAGGAAAAGCAGCAAATACGTCGTCAGGTTTTGGTCAAAAATGTGCATACTCCTGGGGAATGTACTACTTGGTCATACATCAAATATAATAAATATGTTTTCCCAAGCTTATCTTAGATGCAATGATGCAGCTTTGTCACATCCATTTGATTTAGAAATACCTTATAATGTTTTGCATTATTCAGTATTGATAGTAAATTACCTTAATAGTTGCAAAGTACTGACCTGAAAGCTTCAGAATCCTACTCAAAAACAATGTTTTGGCTTTTATTACAAATGTCTTGTGAGTTATTTGCATTTAAAGTTAACATATTTGGCTTATATTGCAGTAAAACAAGCGAAAACCTTTGAAAATGTTTTTCTCATTTTCAGCAGAATGGTGGTCATAAAGAGTCAGGCAGTAAAAGCTGTCATTAATCCTTGTATCATCTCTCATCTCTCCAGGTTGTGAAATTGAGACGCATCCTCGTGAGGCCCCCTGCTGACAGATAACAAACACTGCGTGGGAGCTCAATGAGTGTGTGCTCCTAACCGACGCTTCACCTGTGTGGGTGTGTGTTGGGCACCATGCTGTGGACGGTGCTGCTAGCGCTGCTGGTGCTCCTCCTACTGCAAACTCAGCTCTCCGTTTGCTTAAGGGATCTGCGCGCCAGGGGGTCCGTTTCGCCTCTTCAATCTCCTCCTCCATCTTCTTCCTCCCCCTCGTCCTCATCATCACCCTCTTACAATGCTACCCAGCAGCGGCTGCCCGGAGCTATTATCATTGGCGTACGGAAAGGCGGCACCAGGGCCCTGCTGGAGATGCTCAACCTGCACCCAGATGTGGAGGTGGCAAAGGCTGAGGTAAAACACCATCAGTGTCACGCAAGCACAATGGCATAATCAGTGGAGTGCAGCACAGTTTATGAAGTATAATGTCAATTATTTTATGATGTTGAAGTTCACATAATCTCTAGAAATTGCACACAGAATAGTCCTGGACAGTTCTTCTGATTGGCTAAAACATTTGCCTTCCTTAGGTGGGTTTAACAGCCTTAGAGAGTTAGAAGAAAGCGGTTTAGGGATCTGCAACTTTGACAGGCACTTTTTAGATCAACTAAAGGAATCTTAGACATTCCTATACAGTATAAAAAATGTGTTGGTAACCCTGTTAAAGTTTGAGAGTCTTTCTGAACAAGCTTGAATCAAATCAACGTTGCTTTATAGGGCAGAGGTTAAATTAGCCTACATTTGTAAATGTTACATTTATAAAATACAACATACAAAAAGAAAATTGTCTACACTGTAAAGCAAGAATAATAATAATTAAAAACCTGCAATTGCTTTTTATTTCATAGCAATTAGTTAATCACTTTTGATTTGTGTACGTGGGTAGGACTTTGGGTTGGGGCGTCCAGGCTTGTCTTGGACGAAGGCAAGGGGGTCCTCATGGAAAAAAGGTTGGGTACCGGGATCATTTTTCTCTGTCATAGAGCAAATTCAAAGGATAAATGATCCTTTATCCAGAATCCTTCCTCCTGTTGCATGCATACATAAACACTGTGCAGGAAATATTTCCGTAGACCATCGCTGACTAATGACACTGATGATGAGGTCTGATGTGCAGCTTACATTTCGGCACTAAATCAAAAGGCTCTTTCTGTGATTTTCTAACTAATTCCTGTCCGTCGAGCTCTGATTGTTTTTATTTGGTTGTTGTTGCTGAATGGGGTTCTACTAATTAAACTACATTTAAGTCAAGATGAAAGTTTAGCTGTTTATAGTCCTGTCTGTTTTAAATTAGATGTAAGATCTGAGTGTGCAGAACTTGATACATTACTGACCCAAATATTGATTTATAAATCAGTGTTAAGACAGATAAAAGTAAAAGATTTGTGGATCCTTATCTTATTTTTTTAAACCTTTCACAGGTTCACTACTTCAATGTGGAGGAACACTACCGCCGGGGTCTGTCCTGGTACCGAGCTCAGATGCCCTTTACCCTCCCAGGTCAGCTGACTGTGGAGAAGACCCCCGGCTACTTCGCAGCCCCTCAGGTTCCAGTTCGAGTGTGGGACATGAACCCGGCCGTCCGGTTGTTGCTCATTGTCAGGGACCCGGCAGAGAGGCTGGTCTCCGACTACACCCAGGTCCTTCACAACCGCCTGACACAGCAGAAGCCCTACCAGTCGCTGGAGGAGCTCCTGCTCCACAAGGGTCACATCAACCACGGGTACAAGGCACTGCAGAGGAGTCTGTACCACCTGCATCTGGCCCGCTGGCTGGAGGTCTTCCCCAGGGAGCAGATTCACGTGGTGGACGGCGATGCGCTCATTAGGGACCCCTTCCCAGAGCTGAGGAAGGCGGAGAGGTTTCTGGACATCTCACCCAGGATAAATCCAAGCAACTTTTACTTCAACACCACCAAAGGCTTCTACTGCCTCCTTTCCGCTGGACACGATAAGTGCCTGGACGAGTCCAAAGGCAGGCCGCACGCTCCGCTGAGCACGCAGGCCTTGAAGAAGCTCTGTCGTTACTTCAGGAAGCCCAACAAACGTTTCTTCGAGATGGTGGGAAGGTCGTTTTCCTGGTGCTGATCCAGCAGATTCTGAAGGATGCAAAACTATCAGGGACAGAAGGAGAGGGAAACTGTGTGTTTCTGATGGCAGATGATTCTTTTGTAAATACCTTCTCAGGTATAAATTTGGCCAAATGTGCTGCACACACGTGGAAGTGGAATTGAAAATTTGGCCGAGAATACTCCTACCAAGCTGGTGCCTCCTCAGAAATGATGAAGCTAAAAACAACTGTGCCATTAAAAAGTTTGAAGCTTGTTGGATCTTTTTTTGTGTTGGTAAAGAACATCTACAAGAACTGAGCAGATGGTTGCAATCTTTGATTGTTGCACTATGACAAAATTGCATTGAAAGTCAATCAGTGTAAATATTCACAGTACAGAAGATCTGGCTGTGATGTAAAAAAAAAAAACGCTTTGTAAAATGCTTCATTATTCAACAGGTTGTTTTGTTTTTCTTTAAGACTTAGAGGAACTTACTTCAGATTGATTGTGTCTCGTGAAAGTATTCTTACCTATTAAACTTTTTCACATTTTGTCATGTTACAACCGAAAACAAGAGTGTATTTTATTATGAGCTACACTGATAAGCACATCATTTTGAAGTGGAAGAAAATGACATCCATGACAATGTTATTACTAAATTTACAAAGTGTGGCATGATTTTATTTTCATTGCTTCTTATTCATGTACACTTAAATAAAATCCTGTGTAAACATTCAAATTCTGAAGTCACATACATTGTCAAAATGTCAGTTGAGGTAGGTATGATGAAAATATGTTTTAATGGCCAACAAGGTGAATTAACAATGAATGCTTGGGGGCGACTCTAGGAACTGGAACCAAGGAGAAGATAGGAACATCAGGAACCAAGAAAGAACCACAGGAGGAACCAACAAGGAAAGAAAGCAACAGAGAGGTGATACTTGCAGTTGATTACGGGAACAAGGAACAGGTGGCTTGATTGGAAGGGAGAGAGACATATGGCATGGAAGGAGCAGAGGAGGAGTACACACTAACAGGGAAAACGTAATTTTAACAATGAACTGTTAAACCTATTGAATCAGAAGTAAAAGACATTAGATATTGATCTAAGGAAAAGAGTAATTAAAGGCAATCATTAATAAACAGGAATAACACAAAAATCCAAACAGTGTGTGTGATTGTGTGTGATTTACCATCAGAACAAATGTGAGACCATTAGACAAGAGCAACACGAGGAGGTCTGTTGTTTAAAGTAGGGTTAAGTTATTAAGTATGGCCTTCAACCTGAACTGAAAGGCTGGAAAAAGAGGGTATCAATCAGACAAGCAGCCAAGAAGCAGATTGCAACTCTGGAGGAGACGCAGAGTTACACAGCTCAGGTGGGATAACCTGGCATGCACTCAACACGTCTAGCCTTTGTAAAAGAGTCACAGCAAAGAATGCCACTGTTTTTTGTTTGGTACAAGGTTTACAGGGACACAGCAAACTTGTAGAAGAAGGTACTTTGATCAAATCAGACCAAAACAAAACCTGCTGGCATACATGCAAAACACCATATGTTGCTGAAAACTAACACTGCACATCATCTGAAACACAAAAATGAGGAAGGTTGTCGGAGTTTATGTGGCGACAAAGGAGTTGTCAAGAAGCCCTTAGAGGCAAAAGTTAAGCATGACCAAAGACCAACCAAACTCAAGGTTTAGGTTAAGACAATCTCCATGTATTTAGAAGACAAGGCAAAAATTCTGTCCCTAAATATAGAAGCAATAGATTCATAGTTTTTACAACTAAAAGTAATTCTATCAAGCAGTGTTCTGGGATACAAACCGTGTACTTTTTAATGAAAAAAAAATCTAAAAACTATGAATTAGTTTCTTCCACTTCAGAATTGTGAAGTACTCTGTTATTCTGTCACATGAAATCCCAATGAAACACATTGAAGCGAATTTATTTGGTCGTAACATGACAAGATGTTACAAAGAGGTATCAATACTTTTGCACAGCATTGAGTATATTTTTTAGCCTTTTTTTAAAATATCCACATTATCCTTTACTTTACATCTGAAGGCTAAGATTGTGTTATGTGTTTTTGATAGTATCTGTAGTTTTGTTTTTTCTTAACATCTCCTAATAAATGCATTCAGACTTTCATTCAGTCTCCTGCCTGAGCACAAAAATCAGGTTTAAACAGATCAAACATAAAGACACAAACGGCAGGCCTCTCTCGAAACACCTTGCTCCTAGAGAAGACGTTAACTGTCAGAGTCTCTCCGACGTGGTCGTTACATCCAGGATCAAAGTGGGCTCATTCTCATTACTTTGTTACTCTTGTTAGGAAGTTAAATCAACGCTCACCACCACACTGTGATAAACAACAACTGCAAGTCACCAGATCAGATGAATGGACTCACTTTCTCTCCTTATTCGACCTTAAAGGTCCCAGTGGGACTTTTTAAAATAAATTTGCTGAGGTTTCTAGTTCGAATGAATGCCTTGTGAGGTATTTTCTCTGGAAAAATGCTCAAGCCCTCATGTTTCAGGGGGTTAGAGTTTTGCCGGACTACGTTGGCTAACAGCAACGTGACTCTTATCGCTCATTCACACCGGGTGTCGCACGGAAGAAAAAACGTTGAGTCCAATCAGAGCATTCACACTGGCTGTCATGTGCATGCGTTGGGTACGTGGAGCATAGAGTCTGTTTTTTTGGACATCAGATGTGTTTTTTTAAATAAAGTTAATAATGAAATAACAAAAAGAATTTAGCGGTTATAGAAAATCATGAAAGCACATAACTTAGCTACATTGCTAAAGTTAATATGATCTAGATATTTAAAAGACAAAACAAAACAACATCAGACTTAATCAAACAGTATAACATTAAACTACTGTATTTTGCAGACTATAGCCGCTACTATTTTCTCATGTTTTGAACCATGTGACCTGTAATCCAGTGCATCTTATTTATGGATTTTTTTACGGTTAACGGGCACTAGAGGGCTTCCTTGATCTATGGATTGTATAAGTTACGTCCTATACCTTAAGGGATACTGTGCCTTTAAGAAGACCACAAAAGAGAGAGAGAGAGAGAGAGAGGAGGAAATTGGTGCGAAAAATGAAAGCAAATGTGGAACAGACAGAGATTATGAGAGCTGGACAGTTTGTGAAAACAATTTTTAATGCACAATCCCTCATTATGGTGTTGGGTCACACACAGCCATCGGTTGGCGCTAACCGTCTCTCTTCCACCGGAAGGAGGGTCGAGTAGAGTCTACATAAGGAACTGCTCTGCCAGTCGCTCTTCCTTTTTCATCGTTCATTGCGGGCATCGGTCGCTCGTTCCAGGGAAGACCCAAGCAACCACTTCTCCCTCGCTGGCGACGGGAAGGTCCGAGTTTCCGGGAGAAACTCGCTTCAAGGAACTCAAAGACCACCAGGTGAATCCTAAGTATTGATAAACAAAACACTGTGTAATCCTCAAAGCCCGACGAAAGGTTCCCTGAGTTTCAGAGCGCTGAGAAACGGAGCTGAGAACTGTGTGCGGTAGGAGTCCGAACCAGCCGAGGCCACGTTCAATCGATGCCATAGAGCCGATAAGAATTACCGTGCTGGAAACCGCAAAAGTTTTAGTGAAAGAAAGTTGGTGCTGATCGCTAATTAACCAGTTGGAAGAAAAACTAACTGCATCTAAAACGGCCAAAAGGATCACAAAGTAAACACCGTAGTCATTGTTAGCCGCTAGGCCATTGTCGCACGACTCCCTTCCCTCATCGACGGAGACGTCAGGAGAGAACTTTAAACGTTACTAAAGTCTGCTTGGGCAGAGGCAAGTTAGTTAGGATAACAATTTTTAAAGGTGTTCCTTTCTTTAATTGTTAAGTTTTTAAGTTTCATCTGTATCTGTTTGGGTAAACCATGCCTCGGCCTGAAACTTTAATCAGTGTTTTAAAAGACTTTTCCCGACAAAGAGTTCTTTTAAATCCTGCAATTTGAGCAACTCAAGCAAAAGGAGTTTTCCCTTTTTTTGTTAAATGTTTAATAAATGTATTTGAGCTACTTCAAACGCCCCTCGTGTGTTACAGGGAGCTAAAGCTAAGATAAGCCCATGTGTTCCGGGCCCTGTCCGCCCTCAATGAATAAACAATCAGGTGTTCAAATAAAGATTGGTTTAGACAAGATTAAGAACAGAAACTAATCTTGTTAGCCATATTTGAGACCCCTTTTTGTATCAAAATACTGGAATTAGATTGTTTCCTGCCGTAATCAATCCAAATAGAAGTAATTTTCTAAAAGGTCAATGACTTTTATCCAGATAACTTTTAACAAACATTTTTGATCCAAAAATTTTTTTTACTTTTCCTTAAATTGTTTTATTGGTTTACACGTAAATCAATGGTGCTAATTAGTTAAACTAATTACAATTGGTTAACTAATTTAGCTTTCATTCCAGCGTTTGCAAATCAAGTACGGGGTTTGATTTGCATCCAGATTCATCTAAAGCATAACATCAGAATTCATGATTTCTATTTTTATTGCATTTTTATCCATTTGTGTTCTTTTATTTTGAGTTTCATTTACTTTGATCAATAGTATATTCGTTACTAGCTTGAGTGAATAAATGTTTGTCTTTTTATTCTTTTGTAAATAAACTTTCGTATTTTGGAAAGTCACTGTTTGTCATTTTTGTTCCACACACATATGGAAAGGTTTCATGGTCAATATATACATATTTCCTTTTTGGGGCCAATACAAGCACTCACGTGTTGAAGATATGTTTTCATGTGCATAGATAGCAGCATGCATATGCAACTAAGATTAAACAACTATTTCAAAAAGAACAAGTTCTACATGGTTTCTCAATGAAAAAGGCCTTCAAACTGGGCTTATCACAGTCAGAAGGGACAGATAAGAGTGGTATGTAATAAATTAACCAGAGTTAGTTTATATTAAAGGAAGGATGAGCTGTTTTCAGCCCAGGCATGACTTCAGTTATCCACTAAAACACATTATACGGAACAGGGTGCACAATAAAGCAAAACAAAACGGCCCAGTGGTGTTGTTATACTTAAATAATAAAATCTACTTTTTATTAGAGTTTCATGACCTGTAGTGACTCTTAAATCCATTACAGAAAGAAAAAAATCCATCCATACTGATTCCTGCATGCTGATCCAAGGAATGCAGTTTCTGCAAGTGATGACGACTTCATGAGGAGAACAAAGCATAATCAGAGCTGAAGGCTGACCTCTGGCTGCCTCCCTTCCACCACTCTCAGGAGAAAACCAAAAAGATGGAGACAAAAGGAGGGAGGACAAAGGGATGAAGATGTAAACAGATTATTCTTGGTCTTTGAAGATGTGAAGCATCTTTCATGTGTTCCCGCAAAAGTCCTCCCTTGTTAGGACAATACATCTGAAGTCACTTTCAATCACAGGTAGCTTTACTTCACTAGTTCAACTGACTGGAGAGAGACTCAGACTCTGTTTCACTTTTAAAAGTTAGGATGAACTCACAAAAATGTGCATCACCAACAGGCTCGCCTTCCAAATCAGTAATAAGTCTGCAGCTTCTTGCCATCAGATCAGATAGTGACATGTTAGGGTGGATCAGTTCATATTTATGTTCTGACTTGGAGTGAACATCTCTGCAACACAAACAGGATTAAGTCAGATGGGAATCACATTGAGCCATCTCTAAACTGAGACAACAAAGTATTCACTGTTGAATACTATTTCAGGTTAGTCTTCATCCCTATTTAGCCCAGAAAAGTACACTTTTTTTTTTATTCTATACCCTGTTCAAGTTTAGCCTCAAAATAAGGAAGACTAGCCAGGTTAGAGAGTTTGATCTTCCTAAAATCTTTTCAAACATACTCAGAAAACATTATATGTCTATATATGAACAACTTCTTACCTGTGATGTTCATTTGCAATAAATCATTGTTTAGAGTAAAAATTAAGTAATCTTTCCTGTGTTTTCAATGAATTAGTAGTGATGGGAACTGGAAAAAAGCTCTACAGCTTTGGACTTAAAGGTTAGACACAATGTTAGTTAATTTGTAAAACTTTTTGCAGTAAGAGATTTTATATGTAAATTGTGATGCTCATGTTCATATTAATTAATTGCAAAAGCCTTCATTACCTTCGAAAAAATTATTCCCTCATCAAAATCCATTGTCACTGTATTCTTGTCTTGCTATACTAATTGTGAGCATATAGGTGAAGTTAGAAAAAGGTCCATCAGAAATCGTATAGATTGTTAGAAAAAGGAGCAGATGTGCAGTTTTACCTCTAGATTTGATTCTAGATGTGTTTAGATGTAAGGGTGATACTAACAACAGTGCAGCTGAAGATCATCAAAAGCTTAAAGGTAGGAGCTTCTGCTGCTGATGAAATAGCGCGAGAAACTCTCCTTCATCAAAAAAATAAATCCAAAATCAATAACAAGCAGAGTGTGCTGCATGAACCTTTGTACTCCTGTGCAGAGCTTGCAAAAAAACACAAAAAAAATGATAGCAGGATGCTTAAACACACAGTAAGGCAAAGACATTTGAATAACAGTCCTGTGACAGAAAACAACCTGCTTCCTTCAAACATAAACCTAAGGGAGAGTCAACGATGGAGAAGAGTGCTGCTAGATGATTTCCACTGAGTAAACCATTCTTCAGTTGTTCACTAAAAGGTGAGCTCCATTATGAGTCCTGTGTGATCCCAACAACAAAACATCTTTAGCCTAACATAAACCAATATAAGTAAATGAGAACTACCGACGTGCTAGCATTCCCATTCACTTACTTTGGTTCATGCTAAGCTAAAGCTATAGCTAAAGCAAAAGTACTGCTGCAAAATTAGGGGAACTACTGGGCAGGTTACAAAATGTTTTTGTTTTTTTATCAATTATCTAACTCTGGGAAATATGGCAGCAGAAAACATTTTACTTAGGGATTGAGTATTCCTTTAAGACTGTGTTCATTAATTTTTTTGTTATTGCACTCCCCAAAAACTTTTTAAAAAAGCTATAATCCCCAGGAGGTCTGAGATTGAACACAACGACAAAATTTAGCTTCTCCACTGCTGAGTTTAATTCTTGTCTTTGAATCAACAAGTTGCTGAAAGAGAAGCTCTATTTCAGAGTAAATACAGAAAACTGAAGCTTTGTCCTCTAAAGAATATCAAAGCGGCATATATTTGACTCTGGTTAAAAAAAACGAGGCATCCTTTGAGGTGATTCCTGAATGATTAGTAGATAATTACACAACAAATATCAGCTTACTGATTTAGATCTGATGTTTTAGGTTTTCTGAGCGCAGAAAAAACCCGCAGTGCCTCTGGATGTCGGAGAAGTTTCTGCAAAGGTCGGGGCTGTTGGTCATGATTTCTCCACTGTCAGCATTTGGCTAAAGCCTCAGGGTCTCAGAGGCATGAAACTTCTGAGCCAGCAACAGGTAAAAAAAACAACTTGTAAGGAGGTGACAAATCTTTTCCAACAAGTTGGTTTTCTTGTTGGTGTCCCCCTCAGAGATGATTGCTCCTCTACCGTCTCACTCATCTCCCAACATCATTCGCAGCTCTTTTGATAACATTTGTAGCTATCATGGTTATTTTATTCACATGTTAATAAACTAAACAAATACATAATCTTCCTACCACATCCTTTCCCCCTTCTCTAATTGAAGAAACTGCAGTTTTAGCACTATTTCATCACACAACATAGATGATAAAGGTAGCTAGGAAGATAAATAGATGATATTTTTAAAAAAAAACTGTCTGGCAAAACATTATGACCAACATAGTTTGTTGGTCCCACTATTGGGGATTCACAGAAGAATCAAGATGTTAGCAGCAGATATTTTAAGTCCTTACAGTTGTGAGGTTTTGTAATAATTTACACAGAAGAAAACTTAAAGTTCTTAAAAAAAAAACATAATATAACTACAAGTCAAATTGTTTTCAGGTCTAAAAAATAGTTTATTCATGCTTGTTAGCAGTCTGAAAATAGCTTTATGTGTTTGGAAGTCCGCTGATGCTTTTCTATACAATAGATTTCTGAAGCCATCAATGTCTGGAAACACCTTTTTATCTGTTAGCGTTGTGTGAAAACAAGTAGTAAATACCTAAGTGCATGGTGTATTTTTCAGTTTGCTGGCCCAAACAATAATAGCAAAATATTATTTTAAACTTGAAAAAAACCACATGGACTATTAATATGATGTAAAGCAATGATAGCAAGGTTTTACTGCTGACACCAAAGAAGTAAAACAGGAAGACTTTCTGGCAACAACAATTTAGCAGAAAATAATGTTAAAAATAAGTAATCAAACTTAACCTCAATAGTTTTACCTAATATAACTGTAACTGGAATATAAATACAAGATAAAAAACAATAAAGAAATAGAAATCTTACTTTAAAAAAAACACACGAGATATATGTTTTAGAAATATGCTTTGGAAAGAATTTGTTTTCCTGAAATACACTTTTGCTTTTGTTGTATTTGATCTCCTTTAATATTTTTCTCCAGAGATGTTTGTTTCATCCACCATGTTTCAATAACTTCACCTGTTTTCTTTCTCACGCTGTGCTTATGCCTCAGTTCTGGCTTCACAGCAGGCTGGAGGGCCCTTGTGCAGATTTGATCATGAAAACATGAATTTTGTTTATTTTTAAAACATGTAAAACAGGAGCTTACCTGGGAGGTTTGGCAGGCAAACAGGAAACGGAAAAGAAAAATAATCAGTAACCAGAGAATCGATCAGGGAACGGCTCAAAAACTGAAGCAACCTGCACCCAAAGTTTGGATTGTTTGCCTCACCAACTTTGCATTTGACCTACATCCATCCCTGTATTTCTGGCTTGCATTATGTTGCAATTAAAAGTAGAGAAGTTATTTCCACCAGATTTGATCAGGATTTGGTACAACATGCATTATATACGAGTCTTCCAGGAACCTCACCAGTTGGATAACAAGTATGCAGAAACAATTTTTTAATTGTTGAAAGAATGTTGCACAAATAAACGTGGAGATGATTAATTTTACAATGCGCTTAATAAACATCTTAATGCAAAAAATTCATGGCCACAAACATGAAAGCCTTTTGTTTAAATAAATAACTATTGTCTTGTAAACTTTTTTTCTGAAGAAAATGTCAGCTTCTCTAAAATAGGAGTAATCCATTACATTTTTCCTCAGAATAAACAGAGCTATCACAAATCTTTGTCAACAACTAGATTGCAAGATTGATCCAGACTGTTCAGAGGAATAATTCCAAAGCTCCGGCTCAGTGATGCTAACCCATTGTGTTCATTATAGAGCCTGTTTCCCAAACAGGGACGTACAAGATATAATCTGTGTCTGCTGACCATTTCTTGCTGTTTTGGCTGACTTTCAGAGGTTGGCAGCATGCTGTAAATACCTCCACCACTCTGACTGACTCAGTTATACTGGCTGTTTCATTAGGATGTGTCTGTAGGAAAATCAAGTATATAATATAGTCTCTAAATATATCTGTCTCTAAACAAACATATCTCTAAACAAATCTGTGTACTGAAGGCCTGCTCAGTCAGCTCAATCTTTTGGTGGCTCATATACTCCCCGTGTGCCCAGAACTAAGGTCATCATAAACTACATCTTTTAATCTTTATGCTTTGGAACTTCATAACCACAATAAGAACCATTAATTGGGAAAACATGGAACAATGGTGATGATCGACAACATTTCTGGCAAAAATAAGAAAAAGTTGGAAATGTGGCTTACAGTTTTTCACAGCAGGGGTACCTAGTGGCTTTCTGTCAAATTAGGGATTCAGAAAAAAAATCCATGAAGCTTTAATATAACTTGGCTCTCACTTATATCGGTGATGTGTTAACTCATGTAATTTCTTAGTGATTTACGAATCATGCGTCCTCTGTGCAGGATCCACACTGTTAAACAGTCTTCTTTTGAGCATCAGGGTGGTTGTCTTTGCTGATTGCACAAACAAAAATAATCATATTACTATCATATTAATAATTCTATCTGTCTAAGCAGTTATTATAGCCCCCGTTCACTCTTTGAGGTCACCTGAACTCCAGCCTTTGCGGGTACCCAGAGTTCGTTGTAAGACTCATGGGGAACAAGTTTTTTCCGTATGTGCCTCTAGACTGTGGAACCAGCTTCCTCCACTGGTTAGGTTGGCTTTGTAGTTTAGGTTGCATTCTCTGTGTGCATGTACATTGCCCTCCCCTTTTTGCTTCTTTTTTTATCCTGTGTTTTAAATTTGTGTTGTACAGCACTATGCTCTGCCCTTATGCTGTTTTTAAATGTGCTATATAAATAAAGCTGGTATAGTATGGTATGGCATATCTAAATCACATTTCACAGCTTCAAGCTCCCTCTTTTCTGTTTTACTCAGCTATGCTTTATTCTGCATTGGTCTTTATGTGCATTCTTTGTTTTTATTACAGTTTAGTTGCATTTTGTCTTGGTTTTTACTTTGTAAATGGTAAATGGACTGAATTCATATTTCACTTTTCAAGTCATGAGAAGCTTATCATCTACACACCCACGGCTGGTCTGCATATGGATCAGATTATATCCAAATTAGACCTTTCCCATTTTGTCTCATTGATATGTATAACAGAAATTTTGACTCTTTATGTGAGCCATATCTGCTGTTTCAAAAGGAGCATCTTTTTCTACGTTAATGCTTAATAAAAATACGAGACCATTTTGATTTTTGGTTGCCTTGAATAAAATATAAAATCAAACCTAATTTTCAACTGAAAGCAAAGAGTTTCACTCCCAGCTGTTCCAAGTCACTGCGCTTAAATAAAATGCTCCTGGCATGACTTTCTTTCCTAACGGCAGCAACCATGGTCCTTGAAAACGAGCAATGGACAGCGGAATGAAACACAAGCAGCTCTGTTGGCCTTCAGAGGACAAGCAGTGACATAAATAAGGCAAAGGGGAACAACGAAAGAGCAAGTGGAATAGTTCAGCCTTGGATTGCAGGCATTGGGGGTAATTCTTGGTATTTACTTTTAACGATTTGGCTTAACTGCCCTTTTTCAAATCAATGAAACCACAACTACAGCAACTGAGACAGAAAACCACCTGAGATGACTGCAGTCTCTTCTGAGTTTTTCTAATTGTACTTTCATGAACACCCTAACTGGTAACAGAAGTAGAGTTTGTTTTGTTTTTTCTCAGAGCATTACACCGTCTGGGATATCAATGTGTGAATATTCAGTTTCACAGCACAATGACAGACTTCAAACCGTTTTCAAATGGCGTTGTAACCATTCCCAGATCAATGTGCGGTAACAGTCGCTTCTCTAAGGTCGCTGCTGATCTCTTTCACTCTAGGCATTGAGTTAACACACACCCGTATGCTCTAAATAGCAAAAGGCCAAAACTCAAGCTTTTATGGAGGTGCTCTCACTAAGGGTGAGGAGTCAAGCGAATCTGATTGCTAACCAGCTGCTGTTTTCTCTCATAAATCTTAGATCTACAAGAAATGTGTACCAAGTTATTAGCACAGCTTTTCCCTTTTTTACTATGTTTTAGTTTAATTATTGAGTGTTTTGAGACACTTGAGCTGATATTTAAACAACTTGTAGATGAACAATTCCATGTTCTGAGGATCCAAAGTGGTTGTACTTTTGTTCAAATGTAATACTTAGCATGTCGTATACTTACGGTGCGTTTCAGTTATCCTCAGGACTCGTTCTTCCAAGATAAGTTAGATGGAAATTATGCAACAAACTCATTTTTCGCGAGTCGTGAGCTCTTAAGTTTCATAGCACCCTGGGACTCCAAATTTAAAGACGGCTGCGTCCAGCACCAGGAAGCAATTGTTCTCTTTATTTTGTTTCTCATTTATATGTTGCTATTGTTATCGATAATTACGTTGTTGCAAACATGAAAAACTGCTAACCTTGCTGCAATATTAAAAAAATATATAAAGTATTTTACTCAATTAAGGTTGAGGACAAAACAAACACTCAGGAATATAATCATATCCATCTGTGTTTCCTGCAATCCCTCTGGAGGACTGTAGGTGCAGAGAATACTTGCTTGTAATGTCTTTGGACTCAGCTAGAGCAACAACACACACAGCTTTGCTGGTGGTATCCATTTTGTCCAAGTTGGTCAATTGGAACACAAAAGTAGCTCATTGCATCATTTCAGTGTCAGAAACTCCGAGTTTCAAAGACAGCTGAAACGCACCATTATACTTTATGTATTTCTTGTCCACTAAGCTTCTAAACCAACAAAACTCTACTGCATGGTCCAATCCTTGACTGGTTCGAGTCTTACCTAAAGAACAGGGACTTCATCGTGTCAATAGATAACTTTTCATCGGAACTGACAAAAATCACATCAAGATACCCCAAGGTTCCATCTTTGGGTCCCTGTTATGTAATATCTAAATGCTCCTGCTAACTCAGATTAGTACGAGTAAGATTAATTACCTTAACTATGCCGATGATTCAAAGCTTTACACTACAATGTCACCAGCGGACTATGAACCCATTCAAGCCCAAAACAGATGCATAGATTAACACATGGAGGCACCATAACTTTCTTCAGCTAAACAGAAGCAAAACTGATGCGAAATTTTTTGGACCTTTAAAGGAATTAAGACTCTGCACAGGTTCAACTACTACAGCTAGAAATTACTGATCAGGTCTAAAATCTGGGGGTAGTAATGGACTCAGATATCTGATCAAAGTCAGCCTTCTATCACCTGAAAAACATTTCAAAGATTAAAGAACTGGTTTTCCCAACAAGATTTGGAGAAACTACTCTATGCATTTCGCTTTAATTCAATTCAATTAAATTCTGTATATTTATATATAGCCATTTCACAACAGATGTCATCTCAAGGCACTTTACAAGACAAGTTATTACAATACAATGTTTAATTTAGGAATTAGACAACCACAGAAGATTGTGTCGTGACTTCTCAGGAATCTCTCACACTGAGCAAGCATGAAGCGACAGTGGAGAGGAAAAACTCCCTTTTAACGGGAAGAAACCTCCAGCAGAACCAGGCTCAGCATAAGCGGTCATCTGCCGAGACCGTCTGGGGTTGGGAGAAGGCAGCAGAGACACAGAAAGAGCAACAGAACTGATGCAGAAGCAGACGTTGGTAGCAGGATGTGGAGAACGTTCCTCCACGGGAATGCCACCATAGTCAGGGTCGTCAAGCGGGGCGGGCCAGGAGCACCTACTGTAGGAAGAGACTAAGAGAAAACAGGTTAGCGCTTGAATTGACAGCACATCATGCAGTTGGGGAGAAGTAGGAGAGAAAGTAGGAACAGACCATAATAATGTCCTCCAACAGCCTAGCCTAAAGCAGCATAGCTACTAACATTAACCTGTCTCCTAGCTACTAGGAGACCTAGCTACTAACACTTTCTACCTGGCTTACATTAACCTATCTCTACCTAGCTACTCTACCTGACTACTAACATTAACCTGTCTCTTCCTAGCTACCTGTCTAACCTCTCTATAGCTATTAACCTGTCTCTAACTGTAAGCTTTGTCAAAGAGGAAAGTTTTAAGCCTAGTTTTAAAGGCAAACAAGTTGTCTGCTTCACGAACCAACCTGGGAGCTGTTTCCATAGGAGGGGAGCCTGATAGCTGAAAGATCTGCCACCCATTCTACTTTTAGAAATCCTAGGAACTACCGGTAAACCTGCAGTCTGAGAGCGAAGGTCTCTGTTAGGAACATATGGAACAATCAGGTCTCTTATGTATGATGGAGCTTGATTATTAAGAACTTTATATGTCAGAAGGAGGATCTTGAATTCTATTCTAGATCTCACTGGGAGCCAATGAAGAGAAGCTAAAACAGGGGAAATGTGATCTCTTCTTCTTTTATTCATTAGAACCCTTGCAGCAGCATTTTGGACTAACTGAAGACTTTTAATTGTATTCTGTGGACTACCTGATAATAAAGAGTTACAGTAATCCAGCCTTGAAGTAACAAAGGCATGGACTAGTTTTTCAGCATAACTCCTCGACAGGATGGTTCTAATTTTTGCAATATTCCTAAGGTGAAAAAAGGAAATCCTAGAGACTTCTTTAATATGAGATCTAAATTACATATCTTGGTGAAAAATAACACCGAGGTTCTTTACTTTATTACTGGAGGCTAATTTAATGCCGTCCAGGTGAACAGGTTGACTAAGAAGCTTATTTTTCAGAGCTTCTGGTCCAAAGACAACAACTTCTGTTTTATCAGAATTCAGAAGCAAGAAGTTTTGTCATCCAAATTTTTATGTCTTCCAGACATGCCTGTCGTCTACGTAACTGATTGGATTCATCGGGATTTATGGATAGATATAGCTGTGTGTTATCTGCGTAACTATGGAAATGTATCCAATGCTGCCTAATGCTGCCTTTAGTCATTGATTATTGCAACAGTGTCCTCACAGGTCTGCCGAAAAAGTCAGATGGCTGCAGCTGATCCAGATTGCCACTGCTCACATCCTCACTAGAACCAGGAAAGCAGTTATAAAGTCCTTACAGAGAACAGACTTAAAAATTATTTTATTTGTTCAGAAATCACTGAATGGTTTAGCACCGAAATATATTAAAGATCTGTTGTCATATCAACATTCCAGATCACTCACTTTCTCCAGTTCAAGTCCACTCTGGATCCCCAGAATCAGAACCAGACATGGAGAAGCAGTGTTAAGTTTCCTCCAAATTTGAATAAACTTGCAGAAACTGTTGAAACAAAGTTTTGCTAAATCAAGGATAAAGCCATGTGTTAAGAGCTTCCTTAGATTAATAACTGGATCATTTATAAATTTCAACTCTTCCACAATTTCCTATTTTTAGCCGGAAGTGTTTGTTGTTCTGTCTTCATGTAAAGCGCTTTGAAGTTCCTTGTGGCTGAAATGTGCCATGCAAATGAGCTTTCCTTGCCTTTTTTTGTACCGGCGGAGCTCCTTTAGCCACAGACTGTCGTATCTTAGGTGCATAAAGGAGCGTTAACCAGGTCCTTCCTGCCAGCAGCTGTTAGACTCTATAGCAATCACGTCTCCTGCAACAAACTCAAATAAAATTTATACTTTGCTCCGCTTTTCTAAGAATGTTATTTGCAGTTTATATTTTTCACGTTCTGTAAATGTATTTTCTTTCATGCATACACATTCTATAAATACCTAATAGTGTCCTGCTCAGTTGCACATTCCTCACATCTGAGTATGTCGTTTTTTTTGTTGTTTTTTTAATGGACAGTATTGTATTTTTGTCTGTTTGATGTTCATATATATCCTTAATTTTTCTTTTTCTTGTGTGAATGCTTCAACAATTACAATACTGTTACTTTGCAACTGCTACTGTTGTATTTACCCTCAATGGGACAATAAAGGAGGATTCTGTTCTATTCCATGTCTATGGACGCACCTGGATCCTCAAATAAATAAAGAAACCCACTTCAACAGGTGAAAATTTCCCATTTCAACTGCTTAAAGTCAATACGTTTGACTAGACCATTTAATTCTGCTAACAGAAGCAGTTGATGCATCAGGGTAAAAAAAATAATTGTGGTTGTGGCGCCCCCTGCTGGTTTCCTGTGATAAATGTACATGCGTTCAAAAAAAGAAGAAAACACGTTTTATTTGACCAAAGGTAAATGTCTAATGCATTTTAAAACTTCTGGAAAAGGTGTATTTTGCAATAATGGTTTTGCTTGCATAACTACACTGCAGTTTTACTTAATCATCACCTGAAACATTTGGGAACCACAGAGATAATGTTTCAAACGCCAAGGAAAACATGTCAAGGGTATTTATTAAAAGATAAAATATGCAGTCATTGTCCTGAACACGCAACTATTAGAAAACGTTTGACTTGTTAAAAAATAAAAATGAAGAAACGTACAAGCGAGGACAGTTCGGTTCTTCCAATACATATAAAAGTTGCAGGTAAATGTTTTTAGCTCGGTGAGGCTTCTCTGTGTTATCCTGGCTGTCTGCTGTGCTCTCAGACAGATGTAATTAACAATCGGCAGGAAGTTTTTTGCACAGTGAGGAAAGAAACAACAGCACTGTTAGGTCAGTGTTTCAAGATCACATCTGTCAATACGTATTTACAAGCTTAACAAGTTTTTAAACACTGTAAACATTCATTAACAAAAAATACACTGTAGCAGACTGGTACAGTACGTGCTCATTGATATTTTGATGCAAAAAAAATTAAACTTTTCAAAACCAGCATCTCTGTGCAGTTCAAAAATGTTACAGTAATAGAGAAGCAAAAAACGAAAAAAAAGAAAGAAAACTATCACATTTAGCTGCTGTTACCAAATCAACTGTCCAAAACCTGCTGCCTTAAAAAATAAAACAGGCTATAGGAAATGATCTAACTTTAAGAAAAATAACCACAAAACAAGATTTTTTTTTTATATAAAAAACGTTTTTTTAAAACAATTTCAGTATAAAACATCACATATTCCCAGGCCGATCGAACAAATTCACTGTCATTTCAATAATCATGGATTCTCCAGTCAAACGGACTACAATGACATAAAAAAAGGGTTTACTGCAGTTAAGGTTTTTTTTTCCTGTACTTTAACTATTTATGGGAGAAATATACCAACACAAAGTCTAACAATCACTCTTCGTTTGCTATAATATTAATAATAGAAAAGAACAAATGTGAACTCCTGGTCCGAACAAAGCCCAAGCCCCCAAGTTTCTGGTCAACGTGGCATTTACGCAGTCTTCTGCTGGCCCTTCTTCCCAATGAGGGATTTGTGGATGTGGGGGATGACACCTAAAAGAAACAAATTCCACTTCATTAAGACTAAAGTCACATGACAGGAGCACAGAAATATAAAACCAAGTGGAACCATGCGGGAAGAAAATAAAAAGCGCCTTACCTCCGCCAGCAATTGTTGCTTTGATGAGAGAATCCAACTCCTCATCACCACGGATTGCCAGCTGCAAGTGACGGGGAGTGATACGCTTCACCTTCAAATCTTTGGAGGCGTTCCCTGCCAACTCTAGAACCTGACCAGATAAAAAGCCTATATCGTAAACTCAGACAAAACAGAGAAACAAACATAACCGTGGTTGACTTACTTCAGCGGTGAGGTACTCGAGGATGGCTGCGCTGTAAACAGCTGCTGTGGCTCCGACGCGCCCGTGGCTGGTTGTGCGAGTCTTCAAGTGCCTGTGGATACGACCCACGGGGAACTGCCAGGAAACAGATACAGTATGGCGGTTAGAATAAACCAAAGCGGCTAAATCTTTAGGTTCGAGCCGGGTCATATGAACACCTGCAGCAAATAAGCCGCAAATAAGCCACAAACCGCCAACGGGAGAGAGTGGGTGAACGTTTACCTGCAGCCCAGCCCTCTGGGAGCGCGACACTGCCTTTGCCTTGGCTTTCCCGCTGTCTTTTCCAGCCTTGCCTCCAGCCTGCACAAAGGGGTTACCCTGATTATTAATAACTAAGCAACAAATTAAAACAATAAAACAGAAGAAAATGGGCCGAATTAGGTAGAAGAAGAGATTTCTGTGCAAAAAGTATTTTGAAATAAAAAGGTAATCCAACTAGACTTTATATTAAAAACAAAAACAAATCTGATGTTTTAATAATGAGAGGATAAAACAAATAATATCCAGATGTCAAACGGCTCTTTGGTACAATTACAGGCAGATGTTCATTGTTTACATTTTTAACTCATCTTTTAAGTAACCAGGATTGTGCTTGATCGATTCTAGTAAATTTTACAACCCTGAAATATTCAAAGTTCATGATTTATTAAACCTCAACTTTACCATTCTAAACATCCAACTATACACATTTTAGAATGACCTCAAAGCCTTCAACTAAATAACAATCCCTAAAATAATTAACCCCTGACCTTTTTATTAAACGGCACCAACAGAAAGCGTAAAGGCGGTTTGTATATGAAACTCCACAATTCGTTATTCAAATCTAACATATTTTCTCAATTCTTTGAATAACTTCAGATGGGATTCAGCTTGAAAGTGGGAATGCAGAGAGTAATGAAATCATTCTGTTCCAATTCAGTCCTAGTCAAAGGAGATAAGTGTGCCCACCCAAAAATAGACTTTTTTTTATTGATTTTCTCTTAAAATAAGCAAAAGAACTCTATTACCATCACACTGTACCTTACATATTTTCACCAAAAGTAATAAATAATGAAAAAATAATTATCACCAGCTCTGAACATGCTCAGTATTTTGGCTCTTGTACTAAAGTAGATCTTAAGCAGCCCAGATAACTTAAAATAACCCTTTATTCAAGTGATGATTCGGATGCCAACTTCAGCGCCGTACGTTACAGACAGATCAGTTTAGCTTTCCCGCCAATCTTAAATAAAACAAACCAAAAAACGGCAGTCACACAACAAAGCCTAAGTTGCAAACGCTCGGACAATCTGTACATGAACTGATTGTGAAAATGAGCATACATATAACAAACAGGCTCTAAAAAAAAAACACAACAAAAACCAACAAGCTGTCAGCGGGCTGATGCCCCGCGTCAAACAAAACAGACGCGCCGCCTGGAGTCTGTGAGGCGGTCAAGTTTTCATTCACAGCCATCACAAAAGCAAAAGTTACCATTCATGTTCCTCCGAGTGCTCAGCGACAACACAGGACGGTTTCCGTTAAAGTAGTAACTGATATTACAACTTCTCAAACACTACTAACCACCCACCAACAGTTACACGTTGACTTAGCTTTGAACACATTTTTATATGCGCTACAAAACGTAAAAATGACATTTTTATTATTTAAGGCAGTGATAAGTGAAGCCCTGCGTTAGAAAATGCAAAAAGAAGCGTATCGTAATAAATGCAATTCTCAACTAGAGGGCTTAGACAACGCTAAGTGGTCGTGCTAACTTGCTAGCTGACAGCCCTTTTAGTGAAGCTTTCTAATTACTCACGTCCAGGTCGAAATCTCTCAGCTCTTATTCAAAACAGCAGTTTTTTTTTTTACCCACTGCGTGTTTATTACACTAAAAATCGTCTAACGGCTCGGGAATGCATTCGGCATTAATCAGAGTTTACGTACCATATTTTTTTTTTCGTCTGGGAATTTGATTGAAGAACTGGGGGGTAGCAAACAATTTCAGCTCCCGAAAGCAAAGAAACAATAAACCCTTTCGCAAATCTTTTGCCTGCGACCCCTCGTGGGAGCCTGGCCAGCCAATCAGACGGAGCGTTATTACTTTGAATCTCCAGTTCAGCCAATCATCGAAAGACGTGCACAGAACCAACCCATCCCCCACACGAAAGGCTCCGTTGCTCCGTTTTTTTTTTGCGCACGGAACCAACAAGTAGGCGGGACTACTGACTACGTGCGTGTCGAGTGTCCTTCCAGTCACATTCATTCCAAAAAAGCAGTAGATATCTGCAGTTGAATTTCAGTAGATCGATATTTATTGCGTGTATATACTCAAACATTCTGGCGAGGATCCACTGAGGACACTAATATCCCATCGATAAAATTCGTTCATGCAGAACTGTGGATATACATTTGGTATGAATATAATACAGAGGCGGATAGCTCTAGAGATAATAGGGTAGACGTTTTTTGAGTCCATACGGTGACGTCGCCGCCATATTGTGAGGGGCATTTTTTAAATATATATTAAACTGATGGAAAATAATAATAATAACGATGAACAAAACTATAAAAACGTGGATTTTAGGAACAAAGATGGGCAGTAAACAAGTTAAAGTTATACTGCTACATTTACTTAAATAACCTTTAGGAGTAGTTATACTACACTGTACTTTTTACTTGAGTAATGTTATTATCACTACTCTCATTGGAGTAAAATTTCTAGATACTCAACCCACTGCAAGTAACTTCAAAAAAAGGAAAAAAGAACATTGTAACCAAAAACTACCTACAGTGTATGTTAAAGTGAAACTTCTGTTTTTTTACACAACCATTGTTGTTCTAATGTTATGTTGCATCTGATGTGCCAGTTTTAGATAAAGTGAATATTTGGAAAACCCCATCTATCTATCTATCTATCTATATCTATCTATATATATATATATATATATATATATATATATATATATATAGGCATGACTCTGCCTTTGCCTTGGCTTCCCCGCCATCTTTTCCAGCCTTGCCTCCAGCCTGCACAAAGGGGTTACCCTGATTTATTAATAACTAAGCAACAAATTAAAACAATAAAACAGAAGAAAATGGGCCGAATTAGGTAGAAGAAGAGATTTCTGTGCAAAAAGTATTTTGAAATAAAAAGGTAATCCAACTAGACTTTATATTAAAAACAAAAACAAATCTGATGTTTTAATAATGAGAGGATAATAAAACAAATAATATCTAGATGTCAAAAGGCTCTTTGGTACAATTACAGGCAGATGTTCATTGTTTACCTTTTTTACACATCTTTTAAGTAACCTGGATCATGTTTGATCGATTCTAGTAAATTTTACAAACCTAACCTGAAATATTCCAGGCAAAAAACAAGTTCATGATTTATTAAACCTGAACTTTACCTTTGCCTTTCTAAAAATCAAAGTATAAACATTTTAGAATGATCTCAAAAGCCTTCAACAGAGATCCAACTAAATAACAATTCCTATAATAATTAACCCCAGATCTTTTTTATCAAACGGCGCTAACAGAAAGAAATACAATGCCAATACCAAGTACAAACTTCTACCATAATACAATTAATTTAACCTCTCTGGTTGTTACAATAAATGATGGTAAATTAGATATCAATCAAAATATTAATACAAATGACCACAAAAATAAAATTACAAGTGAAGAATTTATATTTTATGTGAAATTTTTGCAGCAGTTTTCACATTTTAAGTGTTGGTTCATGTGATCGGTTAACAAATTGATACCAATACGAGTACAGACTGAAAGCAGTCTGTGATATTTGGTAATTGTTTACTGAGCTGTATTGTGAAGAAGCCAAGCTCAAACACAAAGATATAACCTCATTAGATAGTTGCTAAGATAACACAACAATCGGAATATGAAGATTATTCTTCGCACTTTTACAAAGTAAACTAGCCAGTAAACTCGTTTTATTCCTAAATTGAAACATTATATGTTTTAATTTATTTATGCTGACACTTTAATAGCATTGTATTTTATGTAAACAAATGTAAAAATTCTAGATCTATGGTCTGTTTTAAAACCGGTTAAAACTCAAACATATATGTGGGTCTCCTAAAGTTTGCTTAGACCTTGGGTCTAAATGTTAAACGAAATTACCTCAATAAAATCTTTTCTCAGTCTTTTTCATTTGGAAACCTTATTTTCCCGGGAGGACCGTTGTTTAGTCTGGTTTGTGAGGAGAAAATGCCACCCCCAATATGGCGGACGCGCTGACGTACCGTTGATATTGGGCGACCATAGAGCGTGAATATAGGGGCCAACGTGGGGTCTATTCCTATGATAGCTGCTATGATTTGTAAATAAAATCCATGAATGTCATATGGAAAGCAAAGCTTAAGATGATTGGCAGATGGAAGGACCAATGAAAAAGCAGAGTCTTTTTATAATTCTGTCATTGGCAGCCGACGTGGCCAATCATAGCCCAGAATCCGTCGTCCGGCGTTCTCCGCTACGTCTGCTCACAGAGGAGCAGAGAGAAGGGGGAGGGTTTAGGGGTGTCAGAGATACGCAGAGAAACGGGCTGCTGGTGGCGAAGATGGCGGATGGGGACAGTGGTAGTGAGCGCGGTGGAAGCAGCGGCGGTGGAGGGGCAGGAAGCGGCGGATTCCAGCATTACCAGCGGGAGCCAGAGACGCAGGAGTTGGCGTCGAAGCGGCTGGACATTCAGAACAAACGCTTCTACCTTGACGTGAAGCAGAACGCCAAAGGCAGGTTCATCAAAATCGCAGAGGTCGGCGCTGGGGGCTCTAAAAGTCGTTTGACCCTCTCCATGTCAGTTGCTGCGGAGTTCCGCGACTATCTGGGGGATTTTATAGAGCACTACGCCCAACTGGGGCCTAGCACCGCGGAGCAGATTGCTCAGTCGACCGGTGGTGATGACAGCGGGCCTAGACGGGCCTTGAAAAGCGAGTTTCTGGTGCGTGAGAACCGAAAATACTACCTCGACCTGAAGGAGAACCAGCGGGGTCGGTTTCTGCGGATCCGACAGACCGTCAACCGAGGCCCCGGCTTTGGTGTCGGAATGGGAGGCATCCCCGGGGCCGGCATGCAGTCCGGCCAAACCATCGCACTCCCGGCCCAAGGGTTAATAGAGTTCCGCGACGCTTTGGCCAAGCTGATAGACGACTACGGCGGAGACGACGAGGAGCTGGCCGGCGGCGGAGGAGCCGGGGGCTACACCGAACTTCCAGAGGGCACGTCGATCATGGTGGACTCCAAGCGCTTCTTCTTTGACGTCGGGTCCAACAAGTACGGGGTCTTCTTGCGGGTGAGCGAAGTGAAGCCCAGCTACAGGAACTCCATAACGATCCCCTTCAAGGCGTGGAGCAAGTTCGGGGGAGCGTTCAGCCGCTACGCCGAGGAGATGAAGGAGATCCAGGAGCGGCACCGGGACAAGATGTACGAGCGGAGAACCGGAGAGGAGTCGGAGGGAGACGACGCGGACGACGATTGACGCGTTGGGAGAGAGGTGGCTTTTTCTTTTGGTGTTCACGTTGACGACACGATGCAAAGCCTGGAGATAAACGGAAAGAGAGGAGCGACTATTTTGTGCATGACGAATCGAACTATAAAATGCTAAAACAGAGTAAAAAAAAGTATATTTGACTGAGAAATTGTCTATGTAAGAGAAAAATGTTCTAAAGTTTAGGTGGATGTTATAGCTTAACCGAGTGCAGACTGCAGTAGTCGGCCTCTGTATGAGATTCCCCGTTGATAAAATATATATATATATATATATATATATATATATATATATATATATATATATATTGTTAACCTCACATGTAGCCCAGTAAGTTTGGCAGATACACAACAGTTGGTTACCCGAACACCTCCTGCTTGATATCCGATGGTGAGAGCTCAGTCTGTGCTGACCTGTAAGTCTGTGATGATGATGATGATAAAGAGTAAAATGTGACATAACTCCAACCAGCAAGGCGCAGAGAGGCTGGGAGAGTGTCTGGCATCACTCACCACGGCTGTTTGTGTTTTGTTCCGTTTATTTCTCTCAAAAAGTGATCAGTACCAAATGGCTCCGCCAGAAAGAGCCACAATGTCAACGTGTGTGTGTGCGTGTGTGTAATGGGAGGAGGGGGAGGAGGAGGGGGGTACATCCAGGCCAGAATCCCTCGCCTAGCCCAGCTCAGCTCGAGGGGAACCTGTTGCAAGCACACGGCTCGTTTGGAGTTCACCGCACGGTCCAAACGAGCCGGAACCTCCCTTCCTCCCCCGTTCTCCTCTCCAGGTGCTGACCCCTTCCAGCTCCCACAGCTGAGGCCCCTTCAAACGTGGCTTGTTGTGTCTCAGGGCTGAAATTAAACAAATCCAAGCCCCCTTTTTTGGGTGTGTGTGTAAAGGGGGGTTCAGCATTCCCTGTGCCTGTGCATCATCCTATACAGATGTTGCTGCAGCCGAGTCGTCTGTGGCAACTGATGACGTCTCCTGTGATGGGTGGGGGCCCCACGTTTGACCCGCGTGGCCCTTCTCGCCACCTGCACTGGTCACACCTCTCCGAGCTACAGCTTAATACCGCCGGGCTTGAGCTACTATGATCTCATGGGGTTATTACCCTTGTTGACTTACTTTGGGTGCATCATTTGGATCCTCGAATCTTGAACTCAAGACCATTTATGACTGAAGCAACATTCAGTCTGATTGTAACAAAATGAATTAGGTGCTTTTGAAAAAGAAACCCTGCACGGGGTGTTGTATCTAAGAGATATATATGTACTGAAAGAGATTTACTAACTAATAATAAATAAAAAAAATTGAGTATAGATAGACTTATTTTTAAACAGAAATATTCAAATATGTCTTAGAGATATGAGATTTATTAGATGTTGCTGCCTAAAGTGGCCTATTTAAAACACTAAAACTTGGACGCAACTATCCAGGGTTATATTTCATACCTGCTTTTTTTCCCCTAAGAGATCTTTTATTCCTTGGAGGAAGTTTAAAAGAAAATAGATATCAACAAATTGGTTACGCCGTATGTTAAAGCAATTTTACGAGACAACGTCCTTGAAGTCGTTTGTCGGCAAACACTCAGCACTCCAGTTCACTTTACAGAGCTTCGATTTGTTACCTCGTTTCAGTCCACACCCTTTTCTGCCGCGTTTTCTCACAAATTGGCTTTCCATCAGTTGCCATACGACGCTAACGTAAACACCTGCAACCGTCAGCGTTACGTCTTTAGTGCTCCTTTTACATATTTTTTTTTTTTTGCATGCCTTGATGCAGAGCCGCCTTGTGTTGTTTTTCTTTTGCATTTTCAGATTGCTGTATAATGATATTTATCCTTTTTTTCATTTTTTTTTTCTTCTTTTCTTTAGAGCGGTTGCAAGTTTTATTTCTGTACTGCAATAGAAGAAGAAAAAAATTACTTTTCAGCCTACTATAAAAAAAAAATTAAAAAGAAAGGCCACAACTTTCCCCTATTTTGGGAAACCTCGCATTCATTTTCCAAATTCCTTTTTTTTTGGTGTGAGAACTTCTCGTTGAATTTTACTTTTACCCACTCCAACACAGCAGACAAATGCCATATAACAAATGGAAAAAAACACATGGGAGCAATAGATTTTCTTTTCCTTTTCTATTGATATAAATGTACTATATATCTATATATAAGATTACACATGCGATTTCAACTACATCCTTCTTCTTGTACTGTGTTACGTGAAATGGCAGCTGTTTCAGTAATGTGTGTTCTGCTGTAATATTCTACCAAGATCCTTTCAACGAGAAATAATAAAAAAAAAGGTTTTTGCTCAGGAGAGTTGTGTGTTTCTGTTATTATGGTTCCATACGGAGTGCAGCACTTTGTGCATCACGAGTCCAGCAAATTTCTCTAAAAATATTTATATAAACTGTCAATTTAAAAGCAATTCTTATTTTCAGAAGCATAACATTTCTAGTTATAAATGCCAATTTTTGCATTGCCTGTTACATATTCAGTTTGCATTACACAAATATAAGATCAATAAACCGTTTTCCTGTTAAAATACTCAATATCATTAAGTATTTTTACTTTAAAGCCCAAAATTATTCATACACCTGACTGTTTTTGGTATAAAATGATATTTTAATTTGACCGACATTATTATTTTGTCTGGAAATAATATTGATGTTTTGGGATAGGCCAGACAAAGTCATCTGTAAAGGTAGCTAAAGTTTAGGGCTATGGCAAAGAGGCCTTCCTACCTGAAGCTCCTCAGCAAGAAACATTAGCAAACAGCTAATTATTATTCAATAAGGGTCAATAAAGAGTTTTTCTTTGATTTAGAAGGATGTACATTTCTCAAAGCATGAAGAGAATGCCATATAGTTTTAAGCAGTTATTTGCAGCTGCCTATATCAGCAAAAATTACATAAAATATTAAAGCTGGGAGCCTTTTCATATAAATATATATATATATAATGTATGAGTGTATGATGCTGATGCATGCAGCATCTTCTGCTTCTGCCGTTTTGAAAAGCTTTTTATTGTACAATCAAGTACCGTAGCCCAGCAGATTTTATGAAAGACTCTTTCCATGATCTACTTTAATAGTTATACTTGACAACGGTTCATGGATGAACCGACCAATCAGGCCTACATTTTTCTTTCCCTTAGATTTTGTGACAATGCTTTCGAGTTAAAACCAAAGTAGAGGCTTAAGAAAAGTAAGTTGACATTCCCGAGTTTCAGTGTTTGGCCTGTTTTTTCTGTTCACAAAGGACCCAAAACATCAGATTTGATGCTTAACTCGTTTTATTATCTAGCGTTTATAAACATGCAAGACTATCTTTATAACTACACATTCATGCGTGCTGACATTCGTCGTGCTTGCATGAGAAAAATATAACAGATTTGTGGTTTAGTGCCATCTGTTCATCTGAAAGTAATTTAAAACGTGTTTGGAGTTGTTTATTTTTTTCTTCAAGGGCACATCAAGGTTATTGTCACTGGATTGTCTTTGATCAAATACTCTCTGAAGGCACAGCGTGTAAAACCTTAAGGCAGATGGATTGCAGATACGGAAGACCTCACCAGGTACCCGAGCTAAGAACAGAAGATTCAGTTTATATTTTTTACGTGGGCTCACCAAAAACCCTTTTATTAATCTTGATTTATTCCAAACCAATAACTTAACTTTTTTCTTTGTTTTCGACATTTCAACAATGGGTTCAGTTGTATCCTTTTTAAAAAAAAATACATGTTCAACTTGCACTTATCATTCCCTTTATCACAACTCAAGTCGTTTTCCTGCAAGACTGAACTACTGGCATTGCATCTGAGGTGCTATTAAGCATAATAAACCAAAGTTTAATGTGCCTTTTTTTTTAAATACGGATCGTTCTACAATTTTTTTTAAATAATCCACATTGACCCTTTCACATTTTAGAGGTAAATAAAGATAAATAATTTAATTGGAAGACATTTTCTACACTCTGTGGAATGTAAACCTCTGAACCCTGCTGTGTGTTATGTAATTGCATGCTATGGAATGGTTTAGGTGCAGGAGTGCTGACCTCTGCTGAAAAAGGGTGATGATGTAAGCCATCAGGCGCTTTTGCAGAGCTAGACTGGGAAGGAATGTTGACACTGTGTGAGCAATCAAATAAAATGCCGTTGTGACACTTTTATGCAACAAAGAGACGTCTGAGGTGTTTTCCCTGACATGGCAGGAAAAGTGGGAAAGTGACCCTCACCAGAAGGATAACAGCTCAGTAGAGAGAGAGGGGGGGGGGGGGGGGGGGGGGGGGCTACACAGTGTGGTTCTCAAGGGCGGTTATACTGCAAGCTCATAAGGTTCTCCAGAACTTTACAACATGCTGAGGAGGTAGTTGGACCACCGGCCCCTGACGACTGGAGCTAAAACCCCATGGCTCATGTAAATGAGGCAATAACTATGTTTGCATTCAAGGGACAAAGTTGTGGTTGTTTCCAATTCAGTCATGTCTCTGTGAGAGCTGCCTCTTGGCACTGATCTTGTTTCTGATGAGAGTGGAAAGGATGTTAAATCTTAGTCGTGAAAAGGAGGCTGTCTGGTTTGGTGACCTCCTGATCTGCTCTTTATGTTCTTGCAGAATATGTAATTCTGTAGGACTTCTCTGGGCAAGGTGTCAAACTAACTTCTATTTCAATCCACATCAAGATCATGAATGTCCTCAAGGAGCTGGTTGTGGCAGAAAGCTTTAGAAAAAAACAAACATTTAAACGAACTAATACAAAACATCTTTTGACAAAAACACTGATTTGATGAGTGCTAGAATAATATTTAGGCATGCAACTCTTATGTTTCTATGGTAGCCTTACCTGGAAGAAACTTCCTGGCAGCTGCATTGCTGCTAAAACACTGAGCTGCTTTGAATCGAAACTAAAAACTCATCTGTCTGTGCCCCATTTCCACTAGTGCCAGTACGGTACGGAACGGGCGCTTTGGCGTGTTTCCATTACCTGCGTCCGTCCTGAGCCGACCCCTTTTTTCAGACTACCTCTGCCTTAGAGCTGCCTTTCAGTAAGAGCAGGGCCGTGCAGAGACCTTTAGAGGGGCAGGTGCTTATAGTTCAATCATTTCTATCATATGGAGCAAAATTGAATTGAATTGAATAATAATAACTGATATTCATCAAGAATGTAATAGAGAATTGCAACATAATATACTGTATATACGTCATCAGTTGGGAACCATGCAAAGTAAAAGCAGTCCGTTTTTTATCTGATGGGGAACAATGTTGCTGTTGAGACGCTGCTACTTGGCTGTGATGATCATAGACGATAAAAACACCATAGGAGAGCTGGTAGCTGATTGAACAAGTGTTATAAGTGTACATCATGGAACAATTTGCTATACAAATAAAATTGCCTTTCTTGTCTTGTGTTAAAGGTTCTAAAATTTTATTGTTATGTCGGGTTGGATTTGGCCCTCGGGCTTTGGGTTTGACACACGTAAAACAGGGGGTTCAGTTATCCTGTAGCCTTTTGCGATAATATTGGTTAAGACCTATAGAGCTATAAAGAGCTATTTATGGATAGATGGATTGGGACCTCACTGGCCGTAATCCTTGCACTGATCTGGCTTATTGTGCTGAAGAAAGAGTTGAGTCAAAAAGCAAAACTAATCTAACCCTTGTCTAACAACCATGAAGGGCTCAGGAGTTTGGGTGTTTGCCTTGTAAGAAGTCAGAAGGTTCCCGGTTCAAGCCCCGGCTCTGACGGTCTCAGTTGTTGTGTCCTTGGGCAAGACACTTCACCCGTTGTCTACTGGTGGTGGTCAGAGAGCCCGGTGGCGCCAGTGTCTGGCAGTTGGTGTAGTCTGGCGTAGCTTGCCACCATCAGTGTGAATGTGTGTATGAATGGGTGGATGACTGAATGTGCTGTAAAGCGCTTTGGGGTCCGTGGGGACTGAGGAAAGCATTATACAAATACAGGCCATTTTGATTTACCATGAAATATGGATCATCAGCTTACTCTTCAGGGTGGCTGGATGCCTCCTGGGAACTTCCTTTATGAAGTTTTCTGGAGGCATCTAGCCCTGGATAGGTAGAAAATACTCGATGGACTATTTGTCCCTTCTGCCCTGGGAATGCCTTCCCACAGAATGAGTTGGAATTTGGCTGCAGGAATAGGGACCTTCCAGTTCCCCTCCAGAACCTATTACCTCCATGACCCAGTCTCAGATTTTAATAGAGACAATTGGCTCTCAGTGGTTTTTCTCAATGCCTGACAGTTTAAAGAAAACATCAAAAAGATAAATCCAGATTTGCATGAATAGTAATGTTGTGTAGGAATCCTATAGCCCCTACAATTGTTTGTGTGGTGTCTTTCTAAAGAGATAGCATGAGGTTGCGGTTGTCTCCCATCCTATACACTCCTCAGTTTGACCTTGTGATTTAGTGCGCTCCTTCATGTCCACATAGACACACATTTGCTCTCCCGTGAACAGAACCGCCCCCTCCTCCCCTCTTTTCCACACACCCTCAATGACCTCTCCGAGCGGCAAGTGATGAGTAGTGCACGCACAGAGGCGAAATGAAGAGGGATGGAGCACTAATGTGTTTGAGTCATGGAGGGAACAGCTCAAGGGCACGTGATACTACACTGAGCCAGTCGGCTGTGGAATAGAGGATTATTGCGCATGGCCCTGGTGTCCTGATGGCCTGCTCCAGAAATACAAGCCCAGCTAAGCTGCCCATCCATCACCCAGAACAGGTGAGCAGGGAGAGGCTGTCGGTTTGATCTCCCTGAACCAAAGCCCTGCCTCATGTACGCTCAGCTAAATGCATCCAGCGCATTGCATGCCAGCAGACGTCCTTCAGGGTGCACGTCTGTGGACGTGGTAAATCCCGTGAAAGGGGTTTAAAGCTGTTAAACCTGAGTGTTTACATACATCTGATATAAAACTTTAATCCATGAAAAGTACACGGCTGAGAACATCTGTGTTGCAAGCACGGTGTCACTTAAAAGTCTTCAGGCACAGCTATGTCACGAATTCCATGTTATTGAGACTTCTTTTGTTAAGGATCAATTACAAGCCGACAACAGCATGTAGCCAAAGCGCAAAGCCCAAATTAAAGGAGTATTCCACCCCGAAGAGGAATTTAGTCTTTTACCATATTCCCCAGAGTTAGATAAGTGGGAAAGCACGTTTTTTAACCAACCCAGTCATTCTCATAATCTGGCAGTTTATGGTTTTGCTTTATTTTAGCATATATATTGTATGTAAATGGTGACAACTAGCATGGTGGGTGCAAAAGCCATTTTCAAATGTCTCAATAATTATCCTAATTATTCCTGGGGACCTTAATAATCATGCAAACTATAATAATAAGTAACAGGAAGGATTCTGAAATAAGCAGAAAATAATGGATGGAAATTATATTCAGATGGACTCTATCTAGTAGGTGACACGTGAAGGCAAATGGTTGGGATAGATTTTATTTAGGGTTGTCAGAGTAAAGGAAGCAGAACATGAATATATCTCAGTTGTGCACTTTGTGTTGGTCTATGAAATAAAACCTGAATAAAATTGTTTAAGTTTTTTTCTTTTTCTTTTCTTTTTTTTACTGTGGCAAAATGAAGGATATTGGAAGATAATGAAAATGTTAAAGTCAAGAAAGGGACAATATCATTGTGTTTTACATGATTCCATTATACTTTTGGTTTGTGAAACAATCTGCAACATCAGGAAGGCTTTTATCCAACATGCAGAGGACAAAATGTTAATGTTTAATATCATGCAGCTTATTTGGTGTTGGGGCAGCAAAAAGGGTTTGTACAGTTAAATAAAAGAGTGCTGCAGTGGCATGTAATGCATAAAGTCAGAGAGTTGTACAAACAAAACTAATCTTAGCATAAGTAGAGAGAAAAAAAACAAGAACCAATGCAAAGATGTGACCCATTTAATCTGACAAAGAAGGTTATAAACGCAGTGCAGGTGTGGTTATTTAAATGAGCTGCTTTTCTGAGGTGTGCTGAGAAGTCTGATTCTACAATCCATGTGTAGACAAAAGACAAAATGCAAGCGTCTCAAGTTAGAGAAATGACCTAGAATGCCACATGAAGTCCAGAAGACTGACTTTTCTAGTTCTAATCCTTAACAGCTGACTGTCATGCCTCCTGAATTTGGAATTCCATCTTGAAAATAAAAAGGTTTTCCGCCAAGCCTAGTCTCTAAAGCCCAACAGGGTTGCCTCACAGTCTCCATTTCAAACAGATTGCATGGCTACCTCACTCATGTACATAGCAACGGCAATAATACAGCAAAGAGCCAGATGTGCACTTCCTTTCCAACAACTGTAAATTCATTCACGAGAAAGTACACAGGAAAGTGTTTCTATGTTGTATTTCATCACAACGAATGAGGAGAATGTTTAAGTTTCTCGTCTGCGCATGTTGTCCTCAGCCTAGACTGCACTGGCGCTGACACTGGCAAACGAGATCAGGTAAGTCCAGATTTGCCTTCTCTTTACTGGTTTCTGAATGGTCTTGCTCCTTTTTATTTAACTGAACAACATGCCTTCATGTGCCCTTAGATCAGCCAACCAGATGCTTTTAACAGTTTCAAACATTTATTAGAAATCCAGAGGAAATAGTTTTTTCTCCGCGTGTCTTCCTCAAATTTGGATCGAGCTGCTGTTGCAGGTCAGACAGGCCCCCTTCTGGGGTTTTTTAAACTAATTTTGAAAAACATACTTTTTTCCCTATGTATTTCACCCCAAAGTGAGTTTTCGTGGATTTTTTTTCCTTATCTCTTTTTTCTTTAATCGTTATTTTTTCTTTTCTTTTTTAATTGTGCCCTGCTTTATTTCTTTTTTGTAAAGCACTTTGGTCAGCTGTCACATGGTTTTTAAAGTGTTATAGAAATAAAATGGAATGGAATAAAAGTTACAAAAATAAACACAAGTTTCAAGGTTTATGCTTTCAATTCAATTAAGGTTATTTATATAGCGCCGTTTCACAACAGATGTAATCTCAAGGCACTGTACAAGAAAAGTTATTACAATACAATGTTTAATTTAGGAATTAGAGAACCACAGAAGAATGCCGCGTGACTTCTCAGCAATCCCTCACACTGAGTAAGCATGAAGCAACAGTGGAGAGGAAAAACTCCCTTTTAACAGGAAGAAACCTCCAGCAGAACCAGGCTCAGCATAAGCGGTCATCTGCCGAGACCGTCTGGGGTTTGGAGAAGGCAGCAGAGACACAGAAAGAGCAACAGAACTGATGCAGAAGCAGAAGTTGGTAGCAGGACGTGGAGAACGTTCCTCCACGGGAATGCCATCTTAGTCAGGGTCGTCAAGCGGGGCGGGTCAGGAGCACCTACTGTAGGAAGAGACTAAGAGAAAACAGGTTAGCGCTTGAATTGACAGCACATCATGCAGTTGGGGAGAAGTAGGAGAGAAAGTAGGAACAGACTCTAATAATGTCCTCCAACAGCCTAGCCTAAAGCAGCATAGCTACTAACATTAACCTGTCTCCTAGCAACTAGGAGACCTAGCTACTAACACTTTCTACCTGGCTTACATTAATCTATCTCTACCTAGCTACTCTACCTGACTACTAACATTAACCTTTCTCTTCCTAGCTACCTGTCTAACCTGTCTTTAACGGTACGCTTTTTCAAAGAGAAAGGTTTTAAGCCTAGTTTTAAAGATAGACAAGTTGTCACGAACCAACCCTGGGAGCTGGTTCCATTGGAGGGGAGCTTGGTAAATGAAAGATCTGCCATCCATTCTACTTTTAGAAATCCTAGGGACTACCAGTAAACTTGCAGCCTGAGAGTGGACAGCTCTGTCAGGAACATATGGAACAATCAGCAAATTAGCAAAGCAATGCTGGGCAATAATCCAAAGATTGTTCATTGGAATAAAGGTGATAACACTGACTATACAAATTATGTATGGTGCAAATTAGCAACATCAGATATATTACTAATTCAACACATTTTCCAGTATCAGGTAGAGTGTATTAATGTTTGTGCTACTGATAAACGGTTTGAAACTGCATAACTACATGTTTCAGTAAAACCATTCTTACCCATTATCACACTGCTGCAAATACAGCCTAATGCTGGAAAAAAAATTCTAGATGTGTTTCACAGTCTAATGATTAGACCGTACCAAAGTGCTTGCAATATCATCATTGATGTGTAATTTGTACGTCAACAAGCAATTTGGCTGTATCACTGAGAAAAGGATTATAGAACAAACATTGTTATAAAACGTTTAGTTTGACAGACCTTCTCCCAGAGGAGTAACCAATACAACTCTCCTGTAGAAGAAAAGTATTAATATTGCTTAACTGTATTGTTTACATCAGTGCTTTTTAACTTTCGCTAAATGCATTGATGTGCACGTTTACAACTTATAAACACCACATTGATGATGACTGATTTACGGTGTAGGCTGCACTGCACCCTAAGGCTATGTTTCCCAACCCTGGTCCTCGAGAAACAGTATCCTGCATGCTTTAGATTTAGGTTTCCCTTCTACAGCACAATTTATTAGGATGATTTCAGTTCAGCAAAAGCCCGTTAATCTCCCATCAAATGAAATCAGGTTGGCTGAAGCACTCCTAAAACCAGCAGGGTGACGTTCCTTGAGGACCAGAGTTGGGAATCACCAGGGTAAGGCTTGGTGAGGGTAACTTGTTTGAATATCTTTGTCAGTGTCTGTTTCTCAATCATTCCTGGCAGTTGTGACCTATGAGGCAGCAGTTTTTTCAGTTCCCTGCAGGATAAGTACTTGTACTTGAAAATCAAATCTCACTATTCAACTCTGCTAGTCGTACTTTTATTGGATACACTTAGCAAATTATCCCTTTCTTCATAAAACAATGCTCTCCGTGTGATGTATACGTAATTCAGAAGATGGGTTACTGAATTGTCTCAAAAGAGAATGAAAAAGTGTTCCATTTAAAAGACTAGATGTTTTTTTTTTCCAATTCTTAAAATATGGCATGTTAAAAAATGAATGATACCCTTCCTTGTTAATCAACGAACAGATTTTTATTGCCCTTTTTTCAGGAGTCTGCACTCCCTCATCATCTCCACCTGTGTTGTCCTGTCTGAACCTCCTCACCTCCTATTGTTTGCACCTGTTCCTCCTTGCGAGCGCTTCAGTCCTCGCTGGATCATTGTCGTACCTGTTGTGTGTATCGTCTCGTCTTATGTTGCTGCACACTTCAATAAATATTCATCTTACCGGAAACTCTGCTTCTGCGCCTGGGTCCTTCGTCCTCCATGCAGCATAAGCCGTGAAACCTTTCCAGAAACCAATCATTTATTTTATCCATTGACCTTTCAATCTATTCTGGTTCATCATCACAGTTTTGCAAATAGAGCTTAATGCTGTAAAACGCCCTTGATTAGCCATATTTGGTCGCACCACATCCTTTGACACAAGCATTAAATTAAATCCTTTAACAAAATCATTTTAACACTTTTTGCCCTCTATTATCACAGTTATTTCTGCTTCATGCCCCCCCTGCCTCCTTCAGCACAAAGCAGTTATATTCCTGCTGCAGACATAAAAGAATATGGCATAGAACCATTTAATTTGCTGTTGTTCATTCCCGTGGAAATGCTTACTTCTTTGAACAAATTAAATCACTTAAGTTTCACCCGAACATTGCGGTCTGGTTCTATCAGCTCAGAGGTAACCAATAAAAAAAGAAGACTGCCTGGGAGAAAATGACAGAGACAGTAAATGCCGTCTGGACAGTGAAGAGGTTCATGATGAAAATAAAGGAAAATTGATTAATATCAAACTGAATACAGTAATAATAAGCTAACAATAACCAAATGTTATTGGAGACACTGCTTTGGGGGGCATCAGTACGTACGTAGACACAACAACGCCCTTTACCAATAAGCAGGACCATCCAGTTTCCACAGCTCAGTTTGCAAACCCTTTATTTACAAGTGTATAAAAACCTTTTCAAACTGAAGCACTTGATGTCAAAAGTAAAAAAAACAAAACATGGAGACCTCCACAAAGCACGTCACATCCCTCATATTGCAATTCACAGGATCTCCTTTCATGATGACCACAAAATGCATCATTTATTTCATGGAAAATGTCCTAAAGTTTAAACGAAATCTGCCCATAACTTTTTAAAACTATTTTGTTAAATGACAAACAGATGCCAAGATAAGCTCCTTGGTGGACTAAATAAATCGATTAGATAAATATTCCGTCAAAGTAAAAACTGTTTCAGAGTTGCTGTTTCCTTGTTCTAACACTAGATGCAGTGCATACGCATGATAAATGGCCTGCATTTGTATAGCGCTTTACTCAGTCCCTACAGACCCCAAAGCGCTTCACACTACATTCAGTCATCCACCCATTCACGCACACATTCACACATTGATGATGGCAAACTACGTTTTAGCCACAGCTGCCCTGGGGCACACTGACAGAGGCGAGGCTGCCGGACACTGGCGCCACTGGGCGAAGTGTCTTGCCCAACTACACAACGACTGAGACCGTCGGAGCTTGGGCTTGAACCAGCAACCTTCCAATTACCAGGCAAACACCCAACTCTTTGAGCCACAGCTGTACTAATATTTAGGGACATTTCTTTGCACAAGTACAACATGGTAAATAGTACGCTATCCGTTAAATTGTTCCTACGCTTGTATGTACAGATCTGTGCGTAATGGTATGTTTTTTTTGTTTTTTTGTTTTTTTTGTTTTTGGTTTTGGTTTTGACGTCACGCCCGAGTAAAAAGCGTTCCAGTTAATGTTGTTGGATAATTCTGGTAGCTAGTTGTAGTACCTCTTACAAACATTGTGTTAAGCTGCACTTTCCATATACAAACACCCCTTTTATTTTGTTAAGATTGGAATTGAAGGCTCTACGTGTAAAATGGATTCTAGATGCATTCTCACTAGTGAGTGTGGTAAAATATACATTTCTCCACCACAGCTACTATTGTTGATTTGAGGAGCGGCCATACTGAAAGTCAAAGTCAGAGAAAAAAAAATCTCAGACTTTACAAGTGGGAAGTCTGACTTCATAGTTTGTTCCAGTTGATTTTTCCCACTCGGAAGTCTCAGAGTACAAATAGAACGCACCATAAGTGCGGTGATAAATGAGGGTCCTAGAATCCAAAGAATCCCTTGTTGGGGGTTTTGAGAATTGACAAAGAATTTTAATGATTTACCCTTTCTTTGCTTTGTTAATGCAGACATTGTCCCCCATGTCCACCATATCTTTAAGTATTTGTTACAGATCTATTTGGTCTGTTAAATTTAAAAGAGAAGCCTATGGATCAGACTGTGGTTAGATTTAACACGCCCCACATTCATTAATATGAACGAAACAGCATTCAGACTGTGTAGGTGTGAAGACAAGTTGCAAAAGGAAATAAATAAACCACTTAGTGATTTATAAATCGGTCATAGCATTACCATGCTCTAACTGTGGATGTGTTCGGAAGGAAGTGTGCTGCTCTCTGCTACACCAATAATAATCCACCAGCAGCTGCAATAGAAAAACCTCTACAGGGACAGAAGGCAGGGAGTCATAGGGGAAATGGGTCAATGGGGGCAAAGCTGGTGATAGGAAAGCTGCGGATGCATGACGGAGCTGACTGCATACGTCTAATTTGGACCCGAGAGACTGGGGGATACCATGCTCACAGAGCAAATATCCTATAATGGTGAAAGAGCTATTTTTAGCTTGTGTTGCCATGTGTGATCAGCGTTCACCACTGACGCTAGGCAAACCGTACATTTTCAACACGCATGACGCAGCGTCATCCTAACCCTACCCATGAATGGAGGAAATCATCAGCTCAGTTTTACAGGGATGAACAGCAGGGAGCAGCACAGCAAATGATGAAACATCCATCTTGTCATTTATACTAAAACAGACCTGAAAAGCTATTTTAAACAGACAACTTAGTGCCTGTGTTGGACACTCTTTGCCTCCAGAGCTGCAGTGATTCAACATGGTGTTGCAAACGTTACTTTGAGATTTTCATCCATATTCACTCATTTGTTCACTGCACATCCATGATGTGAATCACCTGTTCCACCTCATCCAGAATAAGCTCTATAGACGGTGATTCAGTCACTGAGGAATCAAGTGAAGTACAGCAAACCCTTTGTCATCTTGAGGAAACCTTTCTGAGATGGTTTTAGGTCAGTGGTAGGGTCCATTACCCTGCCGGAAGAGACCATCAGAACACGGGGACGCTTTCAGTTCATTTATTTTATCCTACATTGGGAAATATGGTGAGCATAGCAGTTGAGGAAACTCATCATCACAAATACCACACTTAATAACAAGGAATAAAACCAGACATTCTCAAATGTGCCATGTTTGGTCAAAATTAACCAACAGCTTTAATTGGGGATACACTGGGGATAAAATTATATTTGTACCAACAGCACCTTATAGATAGCAACCTGCTTGCTCAGTATGAGGGATTGCCGGGATTGGAGTTTGCATGAACTGGAGACAACCTCAAGTCAAAGAAGCCATGCAACCTGCTGGGATTTCTTAAATAGAAAAATTTTAAACAGATTGAAATGTATCTATGATCGAATTGAAATTACTCTTCTTGAAAACCGTCTTGAGGTGACATCTGTTGTGAACTGGCGACCATTTATTAGTCTGTTTTTTTGTGTGTGTGTTTTAACAATGGTTAGTTGGGGAACATGGGATAAATGGCAAGAAAATATCCCCCACAACAACATACTACCCCCACCAGGCTGATGTGTTGAGAAAAAGGCAGAATGGATTCATGCTTTCATGTTTATACTAAATTCTGACCCGACCATTTCAGCTGCAATCAACAATCAAACAGAAATTTCAATTCGGTTTATTTATAAAGCACCAATTCAAAACAGATGTAATCTCAAGGCACTTTAAAATAAAAGTTATTTTAATGCAATTATACAAACACGGCAATCAGTTAAAAGTTTTCTATGTCAGGAATCCCTTCAGATTGCGTTGAGCAATCCCTCAGTAATTCCTCATACTGAGCAAGCATGTAGCAACAATGGAGAGGAAAAACTCCCGTTTAACTGGAAGAAACGTCCAGCAGAACCTGGCTCAGTACAAGCGTTCATCTGGGGGTTTGAGAATACACAGAAGAGACACAAAAGGAACAGATGTAAGAGTAGTTTCAATATTAAAGAAAGTAAAAATTTGATAACCGGACATGGAGGATGTTTGGTGACTGAGAGTGTAATGTCAGCTTTAAGAACAGCTAGATTTAAACTAAGACCGTGAGACCGTTTTCTTCTTGAGCCCCGGGTTTATTTTACATGCTGCAGCATGAAGAAACAGAAACCAAGCATCTAAGTTCTCGGGTTGTGTGTCCCGCCCAAACCAGGCTTACGATATCTTTCATAGAGAATGTCCACCCCCAACACTTCAGCACAAGATCTAGATAAGGAAAGACCAGTAATCCCTGGGAGAAGAAAGGTGTCTGGGAGAGGGGGGTTGTTGATCCCCCGACAGTGACATTCGTGCTGCATTCCGGTTAACCGTTTCGAGTCGGAAAGTCGAAAATCTCACAGTTGTCTTGTGTCATTTCACAGAGACACGCCCCCATTAGGTCGGAAATTTTGAGCTCTAACTCGGATTTCTGATAGTAGACCAAGTAGAGCGGGCAGCTCGGAGAAAAAAGATGGCTGCGCCCGTACTTGATATTTTTTATTTTTTTTATTTGTACTATGATGGCCATTTCAATCAATGTCGTTTTTAAATGCTCTTACACACTTGACTACATTTCTGCTTTAATCCGATTAACCAATTTATACATTTCATGGCCTTGCTGTGCGTGCAATACAATGTGCAGCTTTGTTTTTCATGCTGGTCTGCTGAAGATGCTATGTCGCTAACAATAACAATGACTTCTTTTTGTTGTTGTTGAAATGTTAAGTACGACTACAATACAAAACAATCAAAATAACATATATCACAAATAACTCCAAAGTCTGTGTGCTCGTCATAACATTGAGATTTGTAGTCACTTATATCAGCCAAACATAAGGAAACATTAAAAAATGGAAAAAGCTTAACAAAAGAATAAAATAAAGACAAATGTGTATAATACAAACATATTCACAAGGGGAGTTTGAGTGAGAACAAAAACCTTCCACATTATATAAACAACCTAAAGGGGATTATGAATTTGTGTTCTTTATGAAATAATGTAGTTTTATTACATTTTTTGTAGACATTTTATTTAAAGATCTCAACTGTAACTTCATTTCATATTTTAAATTATTCCAGGTAGGAGGAGTTTTTGTGCATCGGCATTTAAGCTGGGAATCAGTTTCCTCTGCGATGGACTGGCGACCTGCCCATGGTGTACCCCTCCTCTCGCCCGTTGATAACTGGAGATAGCCACTAGCGTCACTCTGCGACCCGTTGAGAATAAGTGGCTTGGAAAAGAGATGGATAGATGTAGATTTAGAGTGACTTCCAATCTGATTGGGCTTAATTTCATAACTGCTACTCTAATTATCAGTTTGTAGTGCTTACTTTTCCTAATCAGTGCTATGTGTTAAATGTATATTCAATTGTGTATTATTCTACTCTATTTATATATTTTCCCATGACACTGGTTTCCATCAAGGTGTAATATACCAGGCTTTTGTGCTGCATGCTTGGGTTATGTGGTGTACTTGCCACTGCAGTACCTTTATTGAACCACTAGGAGTCTATGTAGAGCTTACAGTTCCAGCAAAACTTTTGAGGCCTGAGAATCACAGCGTTTATCCTGTGTAGACTTATATGTACACTATTTAGATTAGTTTATGTTCATCTAACTAGTCTTGAACACTTGTATATTTATTAATTTAATAAAGTATTTTTTAACTGAATTTTTGTAGACCACACACACACACACACACACACCTAGTTATATAGTCATGCCTGCTGTTATCACCTTTGCCCATCTCTACAATAAATCTTGCAAAAAATCTCTCTGTGCCCATATGGTCTGACCGGAGTCCCTGTCCTCAGATACTATCAGTTCAGCAAATCACTTCCAGTGTTCTCACTATCACACCTTCCGTACCCCTATTTCTGAGATTGTATGGTTCTCAAACTGAAAAAAGGTGAAAGACTCCCATGTCCTTGATGAGAAAGCAGAATGAAAAGATGGCTCAAATAAGATCTGATGAGCTGAGCCAGAAGGCAAAGCATTTGATTAAGGTCAAAAGATAAGAACTTCTTCCATACGGTGGCTGGGCTATCCTTTAGAGCCGGGGTTTCAACTTAAATTTCCATTTTGGGCTAGGTGAAGATAATGAATGTCCTTAAAGGGCCGGTTGAGGCAGACAGTATTGATAAAACTGTCTTCCTCAAACGTTAAAATACTTATAAATATCTGTCTCAACAAGTACCTCTTTAGGTTCAATAAGTAATTAAAAAATACTGTACATCTATTAAACAGCGTTGTGACTTAGGAATATTCAAATAAACACTTATTTGACTAATAAAATACTATTTATGTGCATATAAATAGAAATAAACATTCTATTTATAAAGTTTAGAGGGCCACATAAATGCTATGGCAGGCCGGATTTGGTGCACGGGCCTTGAGCTTGACACATGTGCTTTAGAGAGAAGGTGAGGATCTCAGTCTTGAGTTTAGGGGATTGTTAAATGTGCTTGCTGAGGTGGTTTGGTCATCTGATGAAGGTATCTCCTGGTGATGATCCTGAAGCAGACCCAACACCTGTTGGAGGGAATATACATCGCTTCTCTAATGAAGGTCATGGTATCAGAATGTTTTCTCCCCCACATGCAAAAATCAAAGTCAGTAGTATTTACTTACAGGTGCATTAAACTGATGTACAGTAAAGGATTTTCTGCTTCTGGATGGGCTCTCAAGAAGAAGAAGGAGCAGTTGGAAATGGTGATGGTTTGACATATGATGGTATCTTGCACAGTCAACCAGTTGTCTTTCTGATCGGCGGTTAGAATCCTGCACGGAAGGTGGAGAAGAATCCAGGTAGGAAGTGGCTGTGAACCAATGGAAGTTTTTATTTTCTTGAGTTGGCAGTATTGGAGAGTGGGCAGGCAAGAAGGCTGCCAGTGGCAGAGCTTGGGGGGGTCAACTGTGGACACAAAAACCTTGGAGGAGATCCAAAGGATTTTGGGAAAGCTTGGAAGCGCAATGAGGTATGGAAACCAACAGAATCAAACCTGTGCGGCACATAGAGAAAGGGAGTAAGTTTCAGGAATGAAAAACACATAAAACTCTGAGAGTTACTCAAAATCAAGCTCAGAAACTCTTTTCTAGCTTAATTCAAGCACCAATTTGTAGAATAAACCACTCCTTAAAAGCCCCAACAACCAAAGGGCTTGATTACTGCCAGGTGAGGAGGCTGGAGCTGGTGGATCACACCCTCCAATGAAGATCCTCTGTCAAGGAAAGAACGCTCACATGAATCCTAACACAAACGATCATTCTCATTTGACTGTCTTAGCCCTTATCCCTTGGTTTGCGCATTCATGAGAAACGAGGGATGTCTTAATATGAGGTTGAGGTAAGGGGTAAGGACGAGGGCTGTACACCCCTTCAAAAGAAGCCTTTCCACATGCAGACTCAAAATGGAGGAATATGATGAGTTTTGTGAGTTTCTGACAGAAGTCCATCAACTTGGCAGCAAAGGAACAACACAAATCTAAATAATATCTGAATGATTTTTAACTACTAATTACTTGAGAGCTTTGTGGTTACATAACTAATGAATTTATAACTTCACTGTTTCAAATGGTATGAAGACGTATCAACGTAGGTTCAGTTTTCAATAAATAAACTTGCGATATGAAATGGAAATACCTAAGTACTAAACTACACGAAACTTGTACATCTTTTTATTATAGATTAGTTGTATAATAAAACCTTAAAACATCTGCCATTTACAATCGTATTGCTTACTGTCCCACTGTGAGATTGTGTTTAGGTGTTATGCTTTATTTGTCATATGCACAGATATCAAATTACTGTATATAATAGTGCACAATTATAAGTTTTACTAAAAGCAAACATATATGAAATGCAAATAGCTATAAAGAGCACTCTATTACACTGCACACATCTACCTACCAATTATCAAATGCAATGGAGCAGCTATACCACAAAAGCACCACATGATGGCATTATACACTTGGCATGTCGTGTATAATGCTCATGTAGGTCTCTGAAGGTGTCCCTAAATCTATTTTGGGGGTGTGTGAGTAACATGATTGGACAGCTTCTGGTATGTAGTCTTGCGCTGGTAGCTCAGGACTAGTTTTACCCTAGTAGAATAGGATTCCTTTCACAAACGACTGCACAGCAGATTCTGCTCCACTTTATTGTGTTCTGCAAACTGCATGTTTGCAAGGCACCTTATCAGGGATATGTCTGACAAATATTCACATGCATTCATCTTTGTTAGTGTGTGTAACAAAGATGTTATCTATCTACATAACAGATACCGGCAAGCCCATGCTTTGGAATGCTTCTTGTCCCGGCAGATGTTTTTCTTCATACAATCCAGACTGCTGAGTTTGACACAGAGTTCATGAAAATGTCTCCCGAATTCATTAACGTTCAGTCACAATCAGTCTTGAAACATTTATTCAGCTTTAATGACAGGGAGCCAACCTTTTTTATCCTCAAATGCAACATTATTTTGTGTGTGTGTGTGTGGGGGGGGGGGGGTTCCAGGAAAAATAACACATATGATCCCAGCCTCAGCACAAGTAAAACACAAGACAAAGATAATTGCAAAGGAATTTGATCGAATGGTTGCCAGGATGGCTGAGACACTAAGGGTCACATTGAGTTGTATTTCACGCACATATGTCATGGATATAGGAAAATACACACAACTTGCTTATTTATAGTCAGGTTAAAAAGAAGGTACGCCTGCTTTCAGTTTAAATGTTTTAAATATCTGATACAATAAAAAGGATCCAGTCTTTACCAGGTTTTAAAATATTTTAAATCTAACCTCAAATGCAAGAAACATACGGGCTATTTTATCTCAGTACTGATTAACTGATTGCCTACTGAAACACCTGAGATACCTGCTTTAAAGTTGCTGTTTCTTTGCATACAGGTAGGTTTTAATGCCAGTGAGATAAAACATCTGCTAACTGATGTTGGAAGGATTATCTCACTTTCAAATAACATACAGTTCAACGTACTGCAGAAAGATATGAAGGGAAAAGGTCATTATTTAGCATTAATCAGATTATGTTGTTAGCTTCATAATTTTACATACATTTTCTTTTATTTATTTTCTTACATAATTTTTGTTTGTTTGTTTTTTATGCTTTTCCTAAATTGTTGTTTTAATCAAATGCTAAATTTTCTCTTTTATTGTTTTCTGTTTTTAATTTTCGTACTTTTATCATATATTTGGGTTCTTTGCCACCAAATCATGTAAAGCAAATTGAATTGCCTTGTGTTGAAAGTGTGCTATAGAAATAAAATTGCCTTGCATTTTCTTGATGATTTTCTTTACAAATAAGTGCTTTCCTGATGCACAGCTAACGATTTACAGTAGCGTTGCTCAAAAACGTAACATTTTTTAATAAGTTTGGAATTTACTTTATCTGACTTTCACAAATCTGAAAGAAAATTAAATTACACTAGAACCCTATAAGACAGTGCTGTAACACATTTTAAATAATTTTTTCCATTCTTGCTTCCCTATGTGTCTCAGAATACCACAGTGGATGGCAGTTATTCCATCACTATTCCTTCAGAAATTGATGGTCGGGTTCCAAGTATTACTTCCTCACTGCGTTAGGCATTAGACAGTGTAGCCCCCTTAAAAAAGAAGGTAATCGGCTCCCTGGTTTAGTGCAGAGTTGCGGACTTTAAAGCAGAATACTAGGAAACTGGAGAGAAATTTGGTGCTTTCCACACTTACGGGATTCCTATTGAACGTGGAACATAGTCTACAGCTGTATAAAAATACCCTTTGACAAGCTAAAATAGCATATTTCTCATCATTAATAGAGGTAAATAAAAACAATCCTAGGATTGTTTTTAGTACAATTGGCAAACTTCCACAGAGTCATTGCCCTGTTGAGCCAACTAATTCTATTAAAAATAAAATCATTGGCATTCTACCAAACTTCTCCCTCAGTAAATGAGGCAGTATCAGAGAGAAATGTAGAACCATCTTTATGTCTGTACCATTTTGATGCTGTTGAACTTTTGGAATTATCACAAATATTACCTTCATCTAAACCCTCAACTTGTATGTTAGACCCAATACCAACCGAATTATTTAAGGAAGTGCTCCCTCTGATTAGTGGCTATATTCTAGACATGATGAATCTATCTTTAATAAATGGATATGTGCCTCAGGAATTTAAGTTTGCTGTAACTAAACCTTTACTCAAGAAACCCTTCTTGGATCAAGATGATTTAGCTAACTACAGATCTATATCTAACCTTCCTTTCTTACCCAAAATTCTTGAGAAAATTATTGCTAATCAAGTATGTGAGCATCTAAACAGCAACAACCTGTTTGAGGAATTTCAGTCAGGTTTTAGAGCTCATCCTGGAACTGAAACAGCACTGGTGAAAGTTAATGATGTTATTTCAATGACCTCAGATAATGGATTTGTGGCTGTTTTGGTCTTGTTGGATCTTGGCGCTGCTTTTTGACAGTTGATCATAATATTCTCTTAGAAAGGCTCGAACATGTAGGGATAAAGGGAACAGCACTAGGTTGGTTTAAATCGTATCTGTCCGACAGATCCCAGTTTGTTCGTGTTAACGATAAATTTTCCTTGTTCTTAAGGGTTACTTGTGGAGTAACACAGGGTTTTGTGCTTGGACTGATTCTCTTTACTATATAAATGCTTTGAATTGGTAAAATAATCATACAGCATGGGGCTGCACGGTGGCGCAGTGGTTAGCAGTGTTGCCTCGCAAGAAGATTGTGGGTTCGTATCCCAGCCCAGGGTCTTTCCGCATGGAGTTTGCATGTTCTCCCTGTGCATGCATGGGTTCCCTCTGGGAACTCCAGCTTCCTCCCACAGTCCAAAAACATGACTGTCAGGTTAATTGATCTCTCACCATGTGAGTGTGTGCATGATTGTTTGTCCTGTTTGTCCTGCCCTGTGAACTGGCGACCTTTCCAGGGTGTACCCTGCCTCTCGCCCGTTGGCAGCTGGAGATAGGCATCAGCCCGCCCATGACCCATTAAGGATTAAGCAGTTAAGAAAATGGATGGATGGAATTAGACAGCATGGTATGATGGTATGAATTTACACAGTAATGCAGATGATACACAACTATAGTTATCCGTAAATCCAAATCAATCTAAACTATCTGCTCTTAAATTCAGACAAGACAGAAGTTGTTGTCTTTGGACCAGAAGCTTCAAAAAGGAAACTGCTAAATCAATCACTTCATCTGGATGGCATTAATTTGGCCTCTGGTAATAATATAAAGAACCTCGGTGTAACTTTTGACCAAGACATGACATTTAAATCCCATATTAAACATGTTTCCAAGATTTCTTTCTTTCACTTCCGGAATATTGCTAAAATTAGAAACATCCTGTCCTTGAGTGATGCAGAGAATCTTGTCCATTATTTTGTCATTTCAGGGCTGGACTACTGTAATTCCTTATTACTAGGAAGTTCACAAAATGCGGTAAAAAGCCTTCAGTTGATCCAAAATGCTGCAGCAAGAGTTCTGATGAATATCAAAAGCGAGGTCACATTTCTCCTTACCTATAAAGCCTGTTCTAATCAAGCTCCATCATACATCAGAGATCTGATTGTTCCATATGTTGCTAACAGAGCACTTCGCTCTGAGATTGCAGGTTTACTGGTAGTTTCTAGAATTTATAAAAGTAGAATGGGAGGCGGATCTTTTAGTTATCAGGCTCCTCTCCTGTGGAACCAGCTCCCAGTTTTAATCCATGAGGCAGATACTCTGTCTGTTTTTAAGACTAGGCTTAAACATTCCTTTTTGAAAAAGCTTATAGTTAAAATAGCTTAGGTTATCCTGATCTATCTTTGTAGTTATGCTGCTGTAGGCTTAGACTCTTGGAGGACAGACTGACCGCTTTTCTTCACTCTTCTGCTTTTCTCTTCTACTACTCCAGATGTATTCATTGCTGTTTTTTATTGTTAACCTTGTTTTCTCTGTGTGTTTCTCTCCATAGAAGCTACACCTGGTCAGGTAACCTACTCAGCTACAATGGCCTGGTTGATGGGGAGCATAGATTCGGATGATGTTCCCAGTGACCGAGCATCCTCCATGTCCGGCTATCAACTTTTTCTTTCTTTAATATCTAAAGTACTCTTACAGACAGTCGTGGTAGATGACCACTTGTACCGAGTCAAGTTCTGCTGGAGTTTTTCCTCCCTACTGTCGCTGCATGCTTGCGGTATGAGGGATTACTGAGGGATTGCTGTGGTTGGAGTCTGCATGTTTCAGGCGAAACCTCATGTCAATGACTCAAAACATTCTGCTTGGATTCCTTACATAGAAAACTTTTAACTGATTGTAATGTTTGTATAAATGTATTGAAAATTATTTTTTTGTAAAGTGCCTTGAGGTGACATCTGTTGTGAATTTTCGCTATACAAATGAACTGAATTGAAATGTTGTGAACTCTGTGAAACTAATAAAAGGAAACAGGTGGTGATATGAGACATGATTTAGTGAGTGTAGGGAACACTTAAACTTTTGCCACAGAAGAGATGCAGCCCACGACCAGAATGATGTAATGGGAAACTTTGTAAATGTTTCTTTGTTCTGAAAGGATGAAGTGTTGAATAATCTTGTTTATGCGTAATTACAGCATTGTTAACCTCATACAGTATTTACATCTAATAGGAATTATTAAACAAGTTCAGCAGGATTATATAAAATATGTATTATGTAGTACATGCTTTGCAAAAGTTAAAACAGGCTAAATAACAGGAAACTAAGCTTGACCACAGAGGTATTATAATAAACTGCTCAATGCACAGGTTAAATTGGACATTTTATTTTCTTCGGGTCAGGGTTGGGGTCCTTCCTCAAGTGGAGGAGTTCAAGTATCTGGGGATCTTGTTCATGAATGAGGGAAAAATAGACCAGGAGATCCATAAGTGGATAGGTAAGGCATCTGCAATTATGTGGGCGCCGTACCGGCTTGTTGTGGTGAGGAGAGAGCTGAGACGAAAGGCAAAGCTCTCGATTTACCTGTCGATCTACGTTCCTACCCTCATCTATGGTCATGAAATCTGGATGGTGACCGTAAGAATGAGATCACGGGTACAAGAGGCTGAAAGGAGTTTCCTCCGTAGGGTGGCTGGGCTCTGCCTTACAGACAGAGTGAAAAGCTCAGTCATCTGGAGGGGGCTCAGAGTAGAGCCGCTGCTCCTCCTCATCGAGAGGAGCCAGTTGAAGTGGCTCGGGCATCTGTTCAGGATGCCTTCCGGACGCCTCCCTGGTGAGGTGTTCCGGGCACGTCCCACCAGGAGGAGACCCAGGGGAAGGCCAATGACATGCTGGAAGGACTGTGTCTCTAGGCTAGCCTGGGAACAGCTTGGGATTCCTCCCAAGTAGCTGGGGAGAGGGAAGTCTGAGTCCACGACCCAAATTTTTTAAATTTTCAAGAATCAATTCTATTCCAACTCTCAAGAGTTAGAATCGATTATCATGATCCAAACCAATACATTGTGTTCCAATTCAGTAATGATATGGGTCAGTGCTATTAAAAACGTTAACTTGAGCCGTTACTTTAATTATATGTCTGTAAATTCATGATGCATCACTGGGGTTAATTTAATTTAAAGTAATTAATTAATTATAGACCCAAGCCATGAAGTGCCCATCTGGACTGTACCCTCTTATTATAGCTGTAAAAAGGGCGAACAATGTTAAACGAATGAATCGATTTTTTTATTTCTTAATACATTTTCAGGAATTGTTATGAGTGCATTCAGAATAGATTTTCCTTGTTTTCAACACTGCACTACCTTCTACTTATTGTGTTTTTTCCCTTCTCTGTTTTCTCCTCCTTTCCTGCTTTGCCCTCAGGTGTTTGTTTATTGAGTACCTGTATTTATTTACTTACTGCTGAGTTAGTCTTTCTTATCTATGTTAGGTTCTGTGTATAGTTCTACTATTTATTGTTTTGATATTTATTTAGTCATTTCTTTATCTCAGCATTTTCATTTTAGCTTTGCTCTACGTTCCTTATTAGGATTATTGCTCTCTGATTTAAGTTATTTCTAAAATTAATGCTGTGGTTTCTTTCTGTTCTGCTTTCCTCCTCTCCTTCCTGGTAAATCTCTTTATATTTTTTTACGTTAAGTTTATTTTAGGCTCTTCTATTCTTATTCTCCTAGATCTCTTTCATCCTAGTTACATTAGAGTTATTTTGCTTTAGAATTATCTGATGTCCTGTCTTCTTCTGTTTTCCCTGCCAAGCTGCTCATCATCTTCAGCTGCTCTCTCCATCTCACCTGCTAATTTACTCCCCATTGATGCCTTACAGGAACATGAATCAATCAACCCACTTTAAACAGGGTATGTGTATGTAGAGACAGGAATCTAGTTATTTTAGCTTCATGGTGAGGACTAAACGAACTGACACTGTTTGCAAGATGGAGTAACAAAAGCAAGTTAATGGATCTGTGGTACAGACACAAATCCACAAAGCATACACGTCTTAGTCCTTAGTGCGTGAGCGACTCATTTGGTCCAGGTTCAGATAATTTCGAAAAATTGCATTTGAAAAGATTAATCAGAAAATCTAAGATGTCACTGTCTTCTGTGGAAAAATCATTGGCACATACATAGCTTTAAAGAACCTCACAGTCTGGTTTACAAATGAACTGTACTTTGATCGGATCAGCAACTCAGGGGATCAGAGGAAATTATCCAAAATTACAGGAAGAGATGTTCTGATATCTTCATAAAAACATGACTATCCAGATGGTGGCGTGTTGTCTGAAGTTTTGTATTGATTTCAATCATCAAAAACTTTCTAACGTGTAGATTTTTTTTATGCCAACTAATAGAACATATTCACAAAGACATGTCTCCATATGTGTATAAGTAATATGTGTATGTCAATTTTTTTAGGATTTTCTTTTTTCAAATGTAATTGTATTTATGTGCATGCAATTGTATATATTGTTTGTATATATTCAGGGACTAAATAGGCTACTTCCCTAAATTTGCCTAATTCTACAGTTTGAGTCTATAAGCATGTATTAAAAGAACTGGAACTTAGACAGGCAACGCTAAACGACAATTCAAGTTTAATTTGTCACCACACATAGCCAGGAGGATGGTAAGACAGCCAAAAAAAGAAATAAAAACCCACCAGGTCTTATTATTAAACTTCAGCAAAAAGTAGCTGGTGTGTTCTTGTGTGCAAGTCTTCATAAAAAAAAAAAATAAATACAGAGTTATTTTAAATGTCAATCTAGGGAAGCATTTATAAGCCAGAGCTTAAAATAAATTCAGGAGCAGTATCTCGTTACAAAAATCCCCCTAGAGGAAATAATTTTCTCTGTAAAACGTCCTGGTATTTACAAGCAGGAAATTACAGGATAGGAAATTATAACAACAAAACATACCAGAAAAATATTGCCAGTAACAAAATAAACCTTCTATGGCCATCTCATGGCCCCAGACATAAATCTTTTAGAATAGCAGAGAGCATAAGAGACAACTCGGGACTGTGGAGACTGAGCAAAGCGGAAAGGTCAAATACTTTCAATATGTCCCACATCCCTTAGAAATGTTATAGAAACTATAGGATCCTTTCAGATCAAAGTTCCACATTAAACACACAATCACAAGACAAAGGGCTTACTATCTTTCAGTGTCAAGTGCAGCGATAATGAGTTAGTGATATCTATGCAAGATACTGAAGGTCCAAAGGCGAACACACCAATCACTGGCCGACCTATAGCCAGTCCCTGTTTCTGGTGAAGCTACCAAAAGCAACGTGTGTGCAAAGTATTATGGATGTCTCAAATATGGTTTCCCCCCACACTATTTATCCAAAATGTACATAGAAGGCACATATTTTGATAGAAAGAAAGATCATTTAAACTCCTTAGCCAAGTAGATCTATTCACATTTAAAAGTTCACTTATTTGCTGATTTTTTGTTTTTGTTTCATAAGCCGCGTGTACAAATTTTTTAAGGAAAGGCATCTTAGGCAGCTGTAATGGCAAGATGAAATGCTATATGCCATCCATGCATTTGTCTGGCAATGGGGAAGCAGCCAACCGAGGAATGCCATTATTTTTGTTGTACCCATTGAGGCAAAAATAAAGTCAACTGTGGATATTAGCTTCTGATGAAGATGGTTTCCACTTTGGACCTGATTTATGAACATTTCTGATAATGACCTAAAACTTGTATGCTGTGCTTAAAAAGGTGCGGCAGTGGGTTGCTCTTCATTTGCAGGTGATCTACTAAGATTGCATGAGCAATTGATAACAAGGAGCAGTATTCAATTGAAAACTTTGCACCACTGCTGTGAGCTGCGCCTCGGCTAGAGAGGAGGAACATGCATTGATTCATGATGCGTTTTTGGTTAAATGACGGGGAAAAACACAACATACCTATCAAGTCTATGGCTGTTACAGAGTTAATTACTTTTAGGCTCGAATGTTGTGAATCATATTTCTCATCTTTCAGTAATAAATGTAATGTGTGCAGTGTACATACGCCACTCTCTGCTTTATGCAGACAGCGTATTCCAGAATCAGACTGATTTAAGCTGCAGTACGTACGGAACAAGGTGGCTAAGATATCCATATTCTACTAATGTTGCTGAAACGCACAGCACTTTATCATGGCCTCTATTAAATGTCAAGTGGCAGTAGAAAATTTTTTTATCTTGAAAATGTGTAATCTGAAATGAATTTTGTTTTTAAAAATATACATAGCTAATTGTCATTGTGGTATTGTACATGGTTGCTACATTTAATTAATCAGAACCCAGGAAGATTTAATCACCCCGGGGGAAACTAAGGAAGATCCATGAGGATCACAACTCACTGCGCGCTCAGCGCATCTTCATCTTCAGACGTGCTGAGACCGCAATGAGTTATGCATATTTGGGGGGAAAAACAGTTACTTGTTTACATAACTGTCAGGTTCGTGGCCATCAGGCTGTTAATTACTGTTTCAGCGATAAATGGGTTGCATGCGTCTTGCTCTGGGTTTAACAGGCGCAATGCTCTCTGCGTCATTTAAGTAAATCAGCCACAGCCTGCGCTGATTTTGATAACCGCAAACTATTGATGAATCAGCCCCTTTGTGTATTATTGCCTCTTCAGGCATATTTGCTGTTTAATTTATAAAAATATTCAGTTGTAAACGTATCAAGAGGGAGTCTGAAGGATTCAAATAATTAGGAAATCAATAGGACCCCATAGAACCTAACAGCACGCTGAGGAGGCAATTTAACCATTTTATTCAAGTGCGTTGGACCAGGAACACATCTAAAGGTTGCAGGACACTGGCCATGGAGGACTGGAGTTTGACACCCCCCAGCTTTATAGTGTTGAACCACTGGGTCTTCACTGCTGAAGCAGGTGAAATTGACAAATACTCATGTGAACATTAGCTTAAATGAAGGAAAGTTTTGTGGGAATACTGGACATTTGGAGCATCATGATTTGGATCTTTAAAGGGGAAGTTTTTTTTTTTTTTTAAATCTAGACCTTATTTATAGCATGCATTGCGTTCATTAACTAACCCAGGCAAAGTTTTGAGCCACGTAGAGTCCTGCATGAGAAATTTAGATCCATTCACAAACGTTTCTATTTCATGGGAGTTACTGGGGGCACAGATGGGCATCCTCTAAATACGGCATTATCTGCCACAAAACTCCTTCATTTAATCAATGTTTCATCATGAATTCCCAACACTATTCCCCTTGGAGTTTGGGATGTCTCGCAAGTGCTTCTTTGTGTTCTTCCTGTGACATTTACAGGCTTCTAACCCAACTTTCACTCTGTGCTCTGTACCAGCAGACAGTTAGACAGAACTTGCTGCTGCAAGCATCAACATGTTTCACGCTTGCATGTTTCCAAGTGGACTAAGAATGCTGTATATCACAGATCAAAATCTACACCTGCCATGGGGCACTGCAGTAACGTTACTGAAACGGAAGCTTGTTGTAAGTTGTATTAAACTGTATGTAAAAAACAACAGAGGAACACAAAGAAGCACTTCAGAGATGCCCCAAGCTTCAAGGGCATAGTGCTACCGATTCATAGCAAAACATGGGCTAAATAAAGGAGTTTTGTGGCAGATAATGCCTTATTTAGTGGATGCCCATCAGGGCCCCTATTAACTCCCATTACATAGATATACGCTGATCGTGACTAGATATAAACTTCTCCCGAAGGATTTCAAGTGGCTCCAAACTTGTCTGGGTGAGTAAATGAACATAATGCATGCTACAAAATAAGGTCCAGCTTGAAGAAAAAAAACTCTCCTTTAATAGATTTATATTGAAGAAGTATTTTGGATTTGGACTGTTGTTCTTCCGCATCATTTACAACAGGATGGTGCCCCTCAGGAAGCAGATACATCATCAGTGGTCCATCCCCTTACTTTTTTGTTTCTTTGGATTATCATTTATGTACTTCATTGTTTTTCAACCCTGATCCACTCAGCTGATTATCAGGTTTTTGAGTAACTTCAATCACCTGAATCAGCCGTGTGAAAGCAGGAAAACACCTAAAACATGGAGGGCAATGTGCCATGAGAATCAGCGTTCGGATAAAATTCCGAGGAAGGACAAAGATGCTGTTAAAACATGTAATGTAAAGCAAAACCTCGCTCTATCTTGAAAAAACGTATGCTATTTATTATTGTTTCAGATCAGTGGTAGAGATACAGTCTCCATTAAATGGAAAACTTCCTCATCCTCTGCTTTGGTAAGGACACTTAATCAGAAGCAGAATTTGAAAAGGGGTGTTTTTCGAACTGCAATACAAGAATAATTCACACAAGGTGAGAGTTTTTGTCATCTTTTGTAAATCACCCGCACCATAAATAGTCAACCTTTCACTCCGACATATAGGGCAACAGAATTACTCAATGTAGCTTCCTGTTCAGCCAGAGAAACAAGCTGTCAGGTTGTATAAAGGGTTTTACTGCTTAGATATAAAGACCTTGACTTAGAAAGACAATTTTGTCCTTTTTTTATTTTCTTTTGCTCGTCAGTCAGAAAAATGCACCAGGTTATTGTAACCTGGATAGAGTATTACTCTCCTTTTATCATTTTAGTATTTTTTTGTACTATAATGTGGTTTGAAACAGAGACTGTTGTGTTTGATTTTGGGATTCACAAAGCAATTTATTTTTGGGATAAAGGTTAATCTTAAACTGTAAAAATAAGGTCTTTAAAATAAGAGACCACTTTATTTATGGTGCAGTAGGTGTGAAAGCTGGAAAATCATCCCCATGAGTTCATTACAAATTTACCTAGAATATATTTAGCATAAGCATTGTAGTGTCTGACTGTAAGGGGGCTCTCAGGGTGGTTGGAAGATGTTACTAAGGCAGAAGTTTTACACCGGAACGGATCTAAATAGGGCAAGGTACGAAGCTAAACGCGTCATACCAATATTTAGGTCATGGATCCCAGCACGGCATGGACACTACTGAAGACATAAAGACCAAATAGGGAAAGTGTGCATGTGGTAAAGACAGAGACTTTGAGGAATGCCAAACATGGAACAGTACATGTGTGTGTGGGGCTTTACCTATTAAATGGGGGCTGTCTATAGGCGTGTTTCCACTATTGGAACATCTGGGTTGTATGACCAGAGGTCTCATTTATAAAACTTTACGTAGAATCCTTACTAAAACCATACTGAAGCTCGGCGATTTTTTTATTTTTAAACTTATGCCTAGTAAGTTTCCGAACTATCAAACTTGGAATATACTTTATAAATCAGACTCTTCCAAGAAATGTGTTCAGGTGTTTTTGGATCATATCCTGCCTCCTATACACACAATTTCTGCCATAAATGGTCACTGTAAAGTGTCTAGTGAATAAATTGCATGACTTAGGATCAATGATATAGGGGCGTTTTAAGGGTAACCATGGCAAATGATGCTGAGAAAGCAATTCCACACACTGTAAACCCCGATGTTGAGATGGGCGCAAGAAGCAGCCTCTAGTGAAGCAAGCACCTGCGAACTCTGCCCATTGACTGCCTACAACTGGCAAGGGACAGACTTCAGCGGGGCGGGTGAGAAAGAAAACCGGCATAATCGGGACTGGTGTGGTTGGCAACATATTGGCCGTCACGACAAAGATTGTAAAGGTGTTTGCTATGAAGTTTGATCTCAGTGTGGATGCCAACGCTCTCAGTGATTATTTAAAAACTGGGTCGGGAGGTGACACATAGAAAAATCGAGACAACACAGAGTAGATTCAGTTCTTTCTGTGTCACTGCTGAGTGTAATGATGTGGCGGAGCTGTATGATCCGCAACTATGGCCGGCTGGGGCTTTTGTTGGACGCTACTATGAGCCTCGTCGCCCTAGAGGAGCACACGGGGGCCCGTCTGCAGCTCCAGAGGATTCACCTAGCTTTCATGATGTGGGGCTGCTTCCCAGTAGCAATACTGGGGTGCCGGTCACATCTGTGAGTGAGGACGGGATAAAAGCCAGTAGCTCTGCAGCTCAGCAGCGGCTCTGCAGGGAGTGACACAAATTATTAAATGCGTGTTGCTTCATACAACACTCGCAGATTGCGAGTAGGGTATACTGGGTTCTGATAGATCCAGACGCTTGGTTGTGGACACAATGCTGGACAAATGTAACATTCTGTGCCTGCAAGAAACCTAGCTGGCAAGACGAGATCTGGATAAGCTGAACACACTACACATGAACAGTTGTGGGGCTGGAGAGTCCACTACTGACCTCAGTACAAGGCTGGTTAGAGGTAGGATAGCTGGTGGTGTGGCCATATTGTGGAACATTAAATATGACTCATTGGTGAAGGTGGTGCACCTAAATGTGGACTGGGCCATAGGGCTAGAGTGTAATTTTAATGGAAATAAATTTACCATTTTAAATGCCTATACACCATATGAATCATATGAGCATGAGGATGAATTTCTGAACAGGTTAGCTTTTATTCAGTCCTTCATAGAGGACAGCAGCTCATCTTGTGTTTATGTTATGTGGGATTTTAATGCTGACATATCAGATAATAAATCCTTATTTGCAGCACACCTGCAGAAGTTCTCTAATGACTCTAAATTAATTTGATCTAGTAAAGCTTTATTACCCGACACAAGTTTTACCTATGTGAGTGAAGCGTGGCACACACTGAAAAAATTATTTCTTTGAAAGAACTTGAAAAACCCATGTCAACTGGTAACACACAATTTAATCAAGTTTGTTCAAAGTGAAATATAAGGTTTGATTGAAGTTAGATTTTCGTTCAGATTTCTTAAAAAAATTGAGTTCATTGAAATGAACTAACTACTTTGGTCTGCATTTTAATATTTACATAATATAACATACTCAACACAGTAACTTCACCTTCTTACTCTTTAAAACTATGTAACACATTCACACATGCAGCAGTATTTAGCAGAAGCTGCAGAACTGATAGCTGGCGGCTGATCTTGTGCAATTAAACTGCTGGTGGATGATTGATCTGAATGTTTGTCCTTGGCTTGAATTCCTCCTCCCATGTACTTGTACATTGAGTCTGCATTCAAACAAAGATAATTTGTCATATTAATTTTAAACAGAAATAACTTTTTAAACCATGGCAAAAAAAAACCAAACTGCAATACCTTATTTATGTATAGGTTTACGTTGGCTTATAAATCACTGGCATATGATGTAACAAAATTAAAAACTATTTAACCTTCATCGAGAAGAACTAGAGAGGCACAAACTAAACATTCTGTACACAACTAGAAAACTCTAATTATGAAAAATGTAAGTAAGAGTGCCTTTTTTCTATACCATAAGCAGCAGATGTTCCCCTTGGCCTATATGTTTCGAAAATATCAGCATACAACAAATACCTAATTTGATAAAGGTTTGTCTAATTTGGTGTAAAATCTGAGTTACAAATGGGTCAAATATTTAATCATGATAAATCATGTCCATAGAGTTAACTCGTGATTAATAATTTTTTGTTTTTGTGATAGTTATTTAAGCTTTTGGGTGGAAAAATATGTTTTATTTATTTCTGTTTCGAAACAACACAGACATCTGACCTCACAGAGAAGTTTTTTTCTTGAGGAAGATTTATTAGCAGGAACTTAATAAAACAAAACATAAATCTTCAAACTCTTCAGAACTTCTTTACATTAAGGGTCATATTTTGGATTAACAACCTTTAACACCACTGTTCAGATCATTTTACTTTGTTGCTTTTTTATTAACCATTTTCTTATTTAAAGAAGTGCTTCAGAAGTAATATGACCTCTCCAAATCAGAATTATTGCTGTTATTGAACCCTATGGAGTATAAAAACATGTTTGGGCTTTTTGTAAAAGGAACACCCTCTAGTTTCACCCATAGCAGTAAGAATCACTGTAGGTGTGTCTGACAAAAAGCGAGTCACTTTAGAAATCGCATTAAAACATTTATTTCTTTTTCTTAGCCTAAATTTTATTTGTGAAAATGAAGACGTCTGCAGCAACAGAAGGTGTTTGGGGACTGAAACACACTATGTGCCAACAAAACAACTTGTTGACTACTCACATTTCAAATTTTAAAAGAATATCTATAACATTGTTGTTTTTTAAACTCCTGTTTTTATGTGGGGCTTGTTCAGGTGCTCATTTGATTCATTTGATTTGTATTTTGTTGGAATGCAAGATGGAGTGGCATGCACATGCCTGTAATGTTATCAAAATCTAGTTATGTCCAGGGACTGGTATGTCTGAATGGTAGGTATTTCAACCTAATAAAGTTAAACCTTAATGAAATATTTAAGAGCAATGGCTCAACCATCACATTTTAAGCTTTTTAAGGTGGTCATCATGGTAATGAAAGTTATATAGATTTTACCTGTACAGTTATGACAAATATGTTTTTTTACTTAGAACAGTGAGTTCCCCTAATAAAGACATTTTATTTTTTTTTTTTTTATTCCCCAGAAAAATAACCAACACATTTTTAAATACTTATTTTATTTTATTTTAAACTGACCAGAGAGTGTTGGAACTTTTAATCAATATTCCACAACTTTTCGCTTCCCTGGGGCTTCCCTTTGAAATGACACAGAGGCCCATTTTTCTTATCAGCCACTCTGCAAAAAACAGAAACACGGCAGAAGATAGAATTCAAGTGAGACAGATTTGTAGGGAACTTCAGGCGAGATAACAATATGCAAAAGATTTGCTTGTTGTCCACTCCAGATCACTTTGTGGCTTTCTTAAAGCAAGTTATGAGGCAGGAAGTTTTCAAGAAAACTTCAGGCAGCAGCAGAAACTTTTCTCATCCCTTAAGGGAAACTCAGGTATCCAGTAGCCCAAAATGTGGAATAAACATATGATGAAAAGCACATTTCTAAAAAGCAAGGGGAATAGAATTAGAAATCACTGAAAACATTGCATAGTAAAGTTCATGAGTCAGTTTCATTAACAAATATGTCATACATCCTAATGGCAATGGGGACAAAAGATCTCCTAACATCTTAACATTTAAGTAAGGGGTTGACAAACCCAAGTCCACTAAGACAATGAACTATGCTGTCATGCCAAAACAGCCACAATGCCATTATAATTCCACAACCTGAAACTCAAGCAAATAAAGTGGTCTGTGTTGTCAGTGTCTGGATCTCTGGTTTTATGGAGCTGTGCATGTTGAAATAAAAATTTATGTGAAGAAGACAGACCTAAAAACAGCCAACAACTTCCATATTATGAAACTTAAACATGAAATGTGCCAAGTAAAATTTGTAGAACACAGTTAAGATAAATAGTAGAGGAGCAGCTGTAGCGGAAAAAGAGATAAAATCAGGGAAGTTTTATCATGTTATTCAGATGTGCAGATTATGACACAATAAAAAAAGCTGCGGGAATAAACTTGACTTTAAATTCAATTTCCCATAACCAACACAGGAATCCGAATACATTGTTAAAATGTCTCCCACCTTGAGTTAATGAAGCACCATTGGATGAGTTATGTTATTGTTAGGTTTACCTAACGATAGGTTAATCTGACTGAGTGAAGGCAGATCAAAATTCAAAATCAACAAGTCAGTTATCTTATTTTCATCATCTTGGGTAACTGGCTATATAACCACTTCAAATGCTCTTTGGATATTATCCAAATCAGTGACAACGTTATTTTCAGATGGGTCTCTAATTTGTAAATATTTTCAGCTTGCTGTTTTCTAATTCGCCATGCTTAACGTTTGGCTGCTTTAGGTCCCGCCTCTAATATCTCTGTTTCATGAATCTTATATTTTTTCTCTACTTCTTCACCTAATATCTTATCTATGTCCTGCTTAATCTGTCTAATCTGGTGCGTTACTGTGGCATTTTTATCCTTCAGACCTGACTGTTCCAAGACCTTTAATCTATCCTGTGGTTGACCAAGCAATTATTTTTCCTCTGAGGACAAATTTAGCAGCATCCGACATAACTGGGATTTGTCTCTGAGTTATCGTCATCTTGCAGGTACAAGTTAAGATCAGTTGTCGTTTTTTATAAAAACAAAGTCATTCAATTTACCAGTATTCTCCATAAAGTTGTCCTCCGTTTCCCATCCAAAGTAAATTACACAGTAGAAAAATATTTTTGAACTTTTCTACAATCTTTTATCCCGTTTAAGTCCCCATTAAACATGAATCAGTAATCGATCCTTGAGTAAACTAGGTGTGGAGCAGAGTAAAGGGTAAATCCTGGTGCTGACCACCACACATTAACAAGTTCTAATTCTTTTAGCATTCCTTGGGGGTTTAACAGCAAATTAAAATCTCCTTTTGGTCTATTTTGCCTTTTACCAAGATAAACCTACCATCCTTATCGCTCGTATTAGATGTGTTCTAATGTAATTTTATTTGAGATCAGGGTAGCCACTCCTCATTTTTTACTAACTCGATGAGAGGAATAAAATGCGTGCCTAAAACCCATTTTCTTTCATTTCTCATGTTTTGCATTAAATAGAGGGGTTTCCTGCCAGTATGCTGAATCTACCTTCTCCTTTTTTACATTTTAACAATTAGTTTGCTTCTTTTTATGGGACCATTTAAGCCATTCACATTTAGTGACAGCATTTTATGAAAGATTATAAAGCATCAGTTGGACATGTAGATGTGAGGGATTATTCCCCTCACTAACAGGTCATGTTTTTTGCGCATTAAATTCTGTTTTTCTGTTGTTCTTTTGTGTCGATTTTCTTAGTTAGAGGCCCTAACCTTGGTAGAACAGTTAAGTAGTTTAGGTTTAATATGTATGTTTGTTTGCTTTTGTTCTCATCACTTTCTTCTCTCTCTGAGGTCACCTGTTCAGGTGCTGCCAATGGAAGCACGCCCATGGGCAGCCCTGATGAGCAGCTGGGGTGTTTCTCAATGCCCAGGAACCTCGCCTTGATGCCGCCCGGTTGCCTAGGAGATAAGTCATCAGGGACCGCCAAGGTGTGTCCCAATGTTCATGTTCTACAGAGGAATCTGTCCTCCGTTTGTTAGACGTTTAGCTAACTAACCAAGGATACATCAGACGTGCCTTGAACCTGCTCTCGGTCAAAATTTTCCCAGAATACAGCGCGGTAGGAGCCGGCAGCACCTACTTCGGGGAATATTTCTATTTTAAATGTAAGTCAACTCTTTTTAACCATCAGGCTTATATCTAAAATGTTTGTTTTATTTTTTTATTATTATTATTTAGATCCAAAGCACTTATATATGGTTGGTTAGTTGCTTAGAAGTTGAAGCTTCGGTGGCTACCAGGTACTAATTCGTTTGCACATTTTATTTAACTGACATATACAAAAAAATTGAAAAAAGTAAAACTCTTGTTATACATTTCCAGTTCCATGGTTCCATCCTTGCCTACCGAGGCACTGCCTTGGTAGGCAAGATGCTTTGACATTGAGAAAAACCCCTGGTGTGCTTGATCAGCTTCACAAAGGGAAAATCCATTGGACTTCGGAGAGGGGTGGAAAGGATGTTGTATTCAATTTCTTTAACTTTAGTTGGTTTGCATTTTGTTACTTTACATTGTTTAGGAATCTGTCCTCCGTTTGTTAGCCGTTTAGCTACTTTACCAAGGATACATTAGACGTGCCTTGATGCCTTCTCTCAGTCAAACATTTCCCAGAATACAGTGCGGTAGGAGCCGGCAGCAGCTACTTCGGGGCCAAATTTCCATTTTAAATGTAAGTCAACTAATTTTAACCGTCGGGGTTATATCTAAAATGTTGGTTTTGTTTTTTTTTAAATAATTTTTTAGATCAGAAGCAGTTATATATGGTTGGTTAGTTGCTTAGTAATTGCAGCTTCGGTGGCTACCAGGTACTAATTCGTTTGCACATTTGATTTACCCGACATATAAAAAAAAAAAAAGTAAAACGCTCGTTATACATTTAGTTCCATAGCGGAAGTAACGTTACTACGCTACAATGCTACTACGATGGGCGGGACATAAACAGAGCATTTAAGCCGGCAGGCGCGGTCACGTAAGGCAAGTCTGTTCCAAACCGTTTTCTTTGACCAAGGAAGGACAGTGTCCTCGTAAGCAAGGCGCCTTGACATTGAGAAACACCCTGTATCTATTCGGCTGGTTGAGGAGGGGAATCCATGTTCCTTTGTCTTGGAATGTTCAAGCAAGAAAAAAAGATAAAAATCACAAATCTCTGCAAAATGCTGGACTCTTTTTGCATTTTTTCCTGTGTTGACTGCTTGTTGCCCTTCAGAGTTGAGTTAAGGTTTTACCCTGCAAAAACCTTACTGTGGAATACAACATAATCATTCCAGATCTAAAAACATCCCAACCTAAACTCACTGAACAGTGAACATTTACCACCAGTCCCCTTTGTGGTAAGGGGACAAACAACAAAGTGGGGCCCCCCAAAGTGGGATTTAAAATAATTTATCGCTAATAAAAGTAACTTGGTGGCTCTCTAACCATGTCCATTTGGTTCTCCCATGCAAGTAGCTACCTCATCATTTTCTCTGTTATCCTTTTGGTTCAAGTCCCCATGGTGATCTTACCCACAGCTAATGCCTGCTTTCTCAGATCCTCAGCAGCCTGGGTCGTGGTATTGCCTGACGCATAATAAAACAGCATCTTGCTAAGTGGTGTCTGAAAGCGTATCCTTCTGTCTTTCAGAGCCTTCTTAACGAGGATATATTCCCATCTCCTTTTCAGTACTTCCAGGAAGTAGTCATGATCAAAATACACCCGTTTGTTAGGGTTGTATTATTTAACAGAGAACTAGAGGAAGCAAACTATGATTGAAGGAGTGTTTGCAGGTTATTTTGGTCCAAGTGCGTGGTGGGTGCTCTCAGTGTCCAGACCTATAAGACCTCACCCAGCTGGTTCTTGATCAGATTTTCCACAAAGGCGGTCAATGATGAGCCCTTCGAGTTTTCTAGTACACCGAATATCCGAATGCTTTTGCGCCTAGTGCGGCCCTCCATATCGGACACCCCTTCCTCCAGTGCCTGCTGATTTTCCAACAGCTGCACAAGAGTGTCTTTAACTCCAATGTCCCAGCGTTCTGAGTCAGCCATGTTGTCTTCAACAGCCACCTCCTCTACCTGATACGTAGTTTAATTGTTTATTTATTTTGTGAGCCTGTGAATATACTCATTCATCCAGGTCATGGTTATGTCAAGGAAATTTCAATCGAACGCAACTGGACTTGGTAATTTGGTTGGTAACTTGGTTATTTTGTGAGGTTGTCCATTTGCTTCTTCAAATCCTCCTGAAATTCTGTACAGAATCCTTTGAAGGCACTTTTAAATTCAGCTGGTAATGTAACCATTTCAGCCATCACAACATTACTCACAGTAAGCCAGTCTTAGGTTTGCGCCTCAGTCACCATCTTGTCCTGATACAAGGCTTTCCTAATTAGCCGTGACTTCTTTCTCGATTTCACAATAAGGGTTGGTTCTTACCTCGTATCTTCCTTTCTTAGATTTATCCACACTTGTTATTGTGTCGCTTTGACAGAAAATTTCATTGTGCTGGGACATTAGAAAGGTTCAATCCTCTTACCCAGTTCTTAGACAGCTGTTCTTATTCTAAGGTACAAACAAGAACCAATTGTATGTAAACATCTCATCTTGACTTATGACAAATCTTGTTATTATCTGGTGTTACACTTATGACAGCTCATGTGAATGTCTTTCTCAGCAGAATACAAAGTGTCCTTGTTCATGATTTTCCGCTGACCATCAGATGAGCAATGTGTGTGAAACTGGTCCTCAGTATCTTTGTTTGATTATGGATGAAGTCATAGGGTGTGGCTAACGGTATATAAACTCATACATCTGTCTGAAGCTTTCGGGGTTCTCACTAGGAGACCCTCCCGTGCACATAGAATAAACGTGTACGAATATGGCTGACACTTTTGTTTTCCTCTCTCATCCAAGGCTTCTCAGACACCCAGATTTCCATGACAGTCGCAATATAACGGTTCAACCCCAATACAACTCACGAGTCTGGGAAAATAAAACGGTTGGTACCAGAGATCACGTTTTATGCGACTATACTGTGGGTGCGCCACTGGAAGTCCAATGTTGCATAATCTTGTTTACCGACCACAGTTGCATATTAGGCAATAGTCACTCTTGAATGTTGATGAGCAGTCAATGTTTTGGCTGATTTCCATTTTCAGAGAGCTGTGCATTTCATTTGTATCCTGGTTCCTTTGTAGGTGCATTAAGGTGTGGAAATCTGGAATTTCCGGTTGCTGCAAGGGCAGGGGAACCTTTGGCCCAATCTCAAGTCTTTAGCAGCTTCTAATAAACACTGGGGGGGTGCGACTTTACAGCCACAGCTTCCTCCTGCCATCATTAGCCAGTTCTGGGTCTGCCACCTCACCAACTCCAGCACAACCAAATTCTGGCATCAACTCCCAACAGTGCTAACCAGACAGACTCATCAGCTCTCTGTGTTTTAACCCTCCATAATGCCATCAGAAAACTCCAGGACGAAACTGCCAAACTCAGCCCCGACTGGGTTAGGGTTTCTATACTGCAGAAGAAGAAATAATGGATTTGCTCAGACACTGGGAGCTACTGTTTAATGAGCTGGGCTTGAGAGTGTTCTGGGAAGAGGCTGCATGGAATAAAAGAAAGCTTTTTTTGGGAAACCAATGCCGCCTCTTCCTAAGATACATCCCAGAAGCCCAGCCATCTGTCACCATCCACAGTCAGCTCCCACCAGCCTCCAGCTACTGCAACAAAGCCCAGGCCTGGTCCCTGCCCGATGTTCCTGGATCAGAACTATCAGAGTATGTTCTTGGATCTGAGCCTTCAGAGTCAGAACCCGGATCCAAACCTTCAGGTCTCTAAAGTCAGTGCCCAAAGACCTCTCCAGCGGGTTCCAGCCTGCAGTTGTCTCCAGTGTACTTGGGGCCATGGAGTCTCCTGAGCCTGATCCCGGGCCCACATTTCCTGCTGTCACCGAGGATTTCTGAGAAAATCGCCCTCCAGTTCATGTCGTTTCCAAGGGTGTCTGGGAAGACACGCCTCCCCGAGGGTCCTCTACACATACCAGAGGGTCCACGTTGTGTGTCCCACCTTCGTCGCCAGCCTCCAAGCCAGAAGGATCAACTCTGCCAGCCTACGCCTCACCACAAGGTTCAGCTCTGGAGAGAAGCACTTGAGATGGAACAATTGAAGCAGTTTGTTTAGATTGTTTTCCAGATCCTCAGAATTTGTTGACGTCCATCGGCATCAGCCTGGTAAATTCCCTGACAATCTATGTGGAGAGGTAACATCACACGTTTAGTTAAAATTATGTCACCTCGGTTTACATATTTCAGCACTCCATCTGACATCAGGTTATATACATGATGTACCTACATAGACCTGTCTCAATTCAGTTTATTTATATAGCGCCGTTTCACAACAGATGTCATCTCAAGGCACTTTACAAGATGAGTTATTACAATACAACGTCCAATGTAGAAACTAGAGAACCACAGAAGGTTGCGTCATGTAATTCTCAGCAATCTCTCACACTGAGCAAGCATGAAGCGACAGTGGAAAGGAAAAACTCCCTTTCAAGGTGCATATGTCATTAAAATTTATTTCAACCTCACTGATCTGTGTCCTTAGACTGTCCTAGCCTGTCCCTGACACAATTGAGTTGACAGGTTATTGAGTTTTAACAATATTTGCATCAGACCGATAAGTTGGTGCTTTGGTATTTTATCACGATCATTTATTTATTTTATTTTTTTATTTCACCGGTCTCATTGTCTTTTTAGGCATCGACCAAGTGAAATCAGTCAGTATGTCTTGTGGTTTCTGAGCCTTTTCTAACAAGCAAACTCTTTGTGAATAACAAATGATTATTTCAAATACAGAACACCTTTTTAAAGACATATATTATGGCAAAATGAGGTTACAATCACAAATTGCATTTTCAGTATGGTGAATTTATTAAAAATACAGAAGATAAAATACACAGAAAGGTTACACAGCACCAAAAAGCAATATTAAAAACAGCATTGGGTAAAAAATACGGATACATTATTGAAAATATATAGTAAAGCCTCACATTAAGTTTTTTTTCTATATTTCAATATATTGTGACATGTCTCCAACTGGATTCAAATTTCCAGGATTCTTTACAAACCAAGAGTAAAACACAGACTAGTACAACCAGTTCGGGAAAGTAAATCCACACCAAAAAAAGATACAGTATTTCAAGTTATTTGTTGGAAGATGAAGCAATAGCTGGTAGTGATGGGTACCTGTTGGACATAAAACACATAAGGGTGGATAAGGGTTAGAGAATTAATGGTTTAGGAGAAAAAAACTTGTCCAGAAAGTCCCTTGTTTGATAAAGTTAATGAAATAGAGAGCAGACGTTCACTTACACTGCTTACAATAAAGATGCCTGGAGATATTAGTGATTCAGGAAATTTATGCCTTAAAATAAAGAAAAGAAGCAAGATGTCAAAAAACATATCAAAAGGATTACAGTAAGTAAACAGAAAAAACTGGAAATAACTGGAAAACATATCTTCAAACAGTATCTCAAAAACGTAACCAGTCATAAGAAATAAATCCGTAAATTTCACTAAATTTTCGTCGGGACAAACAGAAACAAGCTGATGTGATGTCAGAACTTAAATGGAAAAAAACAATTTGCCTAGAGCTTTGGTTACGCTCAGTGAACCTCCCCTATTTGTGCATTCAGGCATTCAAACTATGCTGAACTTGTTTCTTCTGGTACTTGACAGCAGCAAACCTTGATCTGGAACAGCAGCCGGTAATTTTTAAAAAAACCAAATAGGCTACAGACTTTTCTAAAAACTGAAGCACAGCTTAGTCCATTTTTACAACAGAGTAACTTTCTATAATCTATTCACAGTCTACCATTAAGAATTTGGTTAGACAACTCCAAAAACAAGATCTTTCACAAGGGAAGGGGGTTGCTAAGAGTTATATTAAATTCACCAGGGGTCATAATCTATCATAAAACGTCAAAACTTTTCCCCCATTGAATAATGTCTGTCTTTGACTGGATTTTTCGAAAGGTGATGGAAAAATCTGAAGGCCATTTGTCGTTTTGAAAAATTACAATTAACCCCCCCTGGCCACTTGGTCCAGATGTGAAGACATTTTCAAATTTACACACATCGTATGGGTAATTAAATCAGTCCATAAAAATTCCCATCAGAGCATCTGAGCATCATCTTAGACCCTGAAACCAAACCGGAAGAGCTGACGATGAAGAGTTACTGAGTTTTTGGAGCACCATCTGTTATCAGCTGCAATTGTGACATAATGGTGCACCGACGGTACAGGAGGAGAGCATGCTGCAGGATTTCCTCCCACTCAAGCAAGAACAACATCAAAACCCTCATGACAATAACCTCTATACCAACCGGCATTGTGAAATTTGATTACGACATAATGGGTGTGCATTTCAGTTTTGTGTGGACCATTATTATCATTTCGAACATTGATGGGTATATAGTAAATAGATTATGAATTTTTATTTTTTTATTTTTTTTATGACGTCAGTCAAAATAGCCGATAACCATAAAGTCTAGCATGGTCTCTACTTCTTCTTCGTTTGAGGGTGAAAATCACTGCCAGGTTTATTAATATCATGTTTGATAAAGAGGTCACATGAAAATACCCCATCAGAGTGCCAGCTCTGATTTACAGATTCCCATAAATCTCTTTCAGGCCCTGTCCACGGTCTTTTCTACGGTTTGGCCTGTCCACACGTAAACAGATATTTTAGGCACCAAAAACTAATCTTTTTAAAAACTCAGGCCACAGTGGAGATTTGCATTTTCTCCGCTTTCAGTCTCTGCGTGTGGACGGCTGAAAACTGAGTTTTAAGAACTGTAACGTCACTATCCGCGACAAAAAACGCTCAAACATCACATGTGCGACCTGTGTTTACTCTCAAAGACAGCATTTATGCCCTCAGAGCTGTGCTGGTATCATCCATTGTTAAAGCGTGTTTTGTTTGTTTTCTTTTACAAGCTGTATGACTGCTGCGTGTTGAAGTTAGAGGATAGACAGTTACCCTGAGCGGGTTGGATTTTGGGAGAACTACTGCCCCCTACAGGTTTGCCACATCTATGAATGTGCTGAAAAACGCATTAATCCGGTTATGTGTGGATGGAGATTTGTTTTTTCTGGGGGTGCAGGAAAATCGTTGTTTTTTTTTTAAACCCGGCTGTGTGTGGACATGGCCTTAGACTCAAGGACAGAAGAAAAGACAAACAACAGGGAAACTGTCTGACTCCCTTTGCAGGGGCAGAAAGCAACTTATCTTGGAAAATAACATTGTGTGTCTGAGCAAAGTGGCTTCTGGAATTTGCAAAACAACTGGTTTCGACTGGGTGAAAACATACCTCCTCATCTGTGATGCGCAAACACTGCTGAAGCTCAGGAGTGAGGCTCAGAGGGGTTTTGCCTAGCTTGGTGAGATACTGCGGGGTCTCAACCACCGTCTTTAGACTGTAGACTTCTGCTGATCCCAGGTCGACTTTTTCAAACCAGTGACAGTCTACTGTCCGTGACCCGTCTGCAACAGAAACTCTCTCCAACTGTGAACACAATAAATAACACATGCATGTAAAGATGAGGACTTTTAGCTAAAAAACAGGAGAGATGGGCAAAACGAACAAACCCTGTGACAGCAACTAAATGTAACTACTTCAGGGACCTCTTTTGCTTCATGATGGGTTAGGAATTCAGGAAAACCATCAGTTTCACCAGACTGGATAGGTTAAATGAGTATAATGCTATGTTAATGATTTAGGAAATGGTGCTTAACACTAAACTACACCAAACCACTCGATCTGAACAGTGTCGGTTCTTTTGATGGCTGATAAAGGTTTTCTTTAAATACTTGCTTATAGCATTATCTAGTATTATCCATTCCAATCTTACTGTGACAAATACCGCAACAAAAGAATACCCAACATGATCGGCAACCTTCACAGTATACTGCAAAAACCCACCTCATTCATACTAGATAAATAAAATTGTCTTTAGTGAAAATTTACAAGAAACAATTGAAATTATCCGTCCATGCAGTAAGTACATTTATTCTTACTAAGATCTCTTGAAATAAGAATGTCTAGACCTAAATAAAGCTAAACATAAGTGAAAATAAGTGAATTTTTCTTATTTTGAGAAAGATTTTTGTTTTAAATGGCATGTGGAAACTATTTTTGCTTGAAAAAAATGTAAAATAGTAAAAATTTTGATATACAGACTAAATAAGGAAAAAAAAGTAAAGTTTATGTGAAAAAAGTCTGATCATCTAAAACATGAAACTGGAAGCTTGCTTGTAATTCTCAAAACAAAATGGAGATGATAATTTGGCTAGATTTAAGGCAATGAATCTTGCCAAGATATAGGGAATTTGCAGTGGCGTTCTTGGGGTAATGGTAATATAATAGCACATTCTGCATTTCTAACAGGTTTTCTCTTTTAATCTTTTTTTAATAGATTCAAAGTATGTGGGGACATGTTAGGGATTTTGCTGAATAAAAACGTGACCCTTTACCACCCCTTTTGAACCCTAACCGTCTATTTCACCCGAGAACTACCGAGACTCTAGAACAGGTTTACACTCAACCGGTACATAAGAGCAAGGAGACCAAGCCCGGTATCTGACTAGAACACAGGTAGAAGGTGTTGGAGGCAACAGAAAAGGTGGAGGACGGGGACAAATCAGACATTCATCCATCAACAGTAGGGGTGGGCGGCATGGCAAAATTTTCATATCAAGGTATTTTTAAAAACATATCGGTAATACGGTATTTAACAGTATTTCTTTTCCATACAAAACCGTTCATATCCACATTTTCTAATAAGAATGAAGAATATAAAAATGTGCTTTTACTGCCATATGGACTGCATCATGTTGTTTTTTTTCCAGACACAGGGGAATGATATGAAAATAATTAAAATGATTATGATTCTGGCAGACATTCTTGATGTTCTAAGGCTGAAAGTATTTTTTTTTAAAACCTCACGTTGGCGCAGGCAGCAAATTGCATCTTCTAATTGCTTTGCATGTAGTACTGAAGAACCCCGCTAGGGGCAGAGTATAGATTCAGATCGGATTTTGCCAAAGAAGAAGTAAAATAAACATGGCGACCGTAGGTGATTATTAGCTGGTTAATATTCAGATAACAGAAAAAAAGACGGCAGAAGTATTGTAGATGGTATGTAAAACATATTTACCGCTATTAATGATTTCTTTCCTACTAGTTCTGCCGCCGTTGACCGCGTTCACCTACAGAAGGTCAAATAGCGCTCAACACTTCCCCCTACTGGTTACTCTCAATAGTGTTTGTAAAAGGTTACGGTTCACGTCTGACATTTTAAAGCCGATAAACTTTTTAAACTATAGACGAGGCTCCTCTTTTTTGGAAAGACTTCAGCAGAATTGTATGCTTCGCTCCTGCCAGCAGATGTACTTAGTTAAAAACGTTATTTTCTACACTGTGTTCAAGAGCGTGTAGCAGTGAAATCGGTCCTGGCTGAAACACTTTCCCTCATTAAACGTTCCGGAAATTAACCGAACTATTCACCGGTATAGGGGTATATTTAAAATTTGTATCATAACAAAAATAAACACCGATTTTCGGTATGAACCGGTATACCGTCCAGGCCTAATCAACAGGAAGTTAATCACAGTCTTGACTTTTTAACAGGGGTGTGTACACCTTTAGGAGTTGCTGTAAAACCAATAATGACCCAAAGATAAGACCATTCAGTACTCAATAGTGGTGCAAGGAAATTCCCCAACATTTGTGTGTCTGTTTTATGTGTAACACATACCCAGTCTTTTTAAGGGTGTGTATTTACCTTAATGCTTTTTCCTTCCACCTTCAGGGAATAACATTCTTTTCCGTACGGGAACTTGAAAGACATCTGCTGTCTCTGGTTAACTTCACGCCTCTGTATGTAAACGACCTTATCTGAAAACAGAGGCAAAACGGATTAACTTCAATACTTCCATTCGTCCTCTTTTCAGGATGCAGACAGAAGATGTAAGTGCTACGAGCAACTGGCCATTAGGTTTGTTGTTCAAACTCAATGTGTGTTGTGTGTTACTTTGTTAGTCAGTTTGTTGAATAAAGAATTTTGACTAAAAGGTAGAGTTATTTTTGTTAATAAACTCTTGTGCTTTGGAAAGTTGTTGCTTGTTGATAGTCCACACCAGGGTTCCCACTTTTTCCTAGAACTGATTTTTCCAGGACTTTCCCAGGACATTTTCAAGACATTTTCCCCTGTTACAGTACGAGTTGAGTTATCACAACTAACTTACAAACAAACGCTGAACAACAATACATAGTTAAAACAATATAGAAAATTGTTTTATTATTATTATATCAGGATATATTTTGAAACAGTTATGATATTGTACCTATAACGTTAAATCTGTATTATAGTTGTGCAAAGATTGTTGTCTTTCACAATGCAACCTGCTTTCCTCTACTTGCAATGCAATGCAACACAACTAAAACTGCTATTTTTTATGTACGGATATCAGTTTAAACATCCAAACTCTCATAGTGGAGCTCTATTCCCAATCAGTCACTAATGTTAGAATATATGACCTGCTATCAGACTTTTGCATCGGCTCGCACCAAGGCAGGTCTGCATAACGATATAAATTGATGAGTTATGCGTTTGACCCTAAATTATTTTGAGTTATCAAATCTTTGAAACTGTTTTGGTCAATTATATTGCTTAAAGGCACAGTGTGCAATTTTCGGCCAGCAGGGAGCAGTGCATACCTAAATTATCACAAGCATGCGGTATCTGTGTCTTCGAGTAAGAAACTCAACAATGGAGGTCCAACTAGTGCTGTTTTCAAAAGCTTAATTCCCTGAGAATGATCTATTTGCAGCAACACAACGAGCACATCAGTCTCTCTTTCATCGCTTGGAACTAGCGAAGAGGTAAAAATGTGTTTATGGCGAAACTTTTTTGCATTTTGAGGGGAAATCAATGTTTTAATAGCGGGCGTCTTCCTTGCACTTTGTCAGTCCGGGCTCGTTTAGAAGTAAAGACGTCATCTAATATGGCTTTCCCCTGAAAAGATGACCCGCTTCTATGTATTTTAAAATGGATTTATAAAGTCATATTTTACAATATCGCCAATATTTTGCAATTAATGTGCTTTACGTAATTATTATTACATAATATTTGAATGGCTATTTTCAAAGATGTACTGCAAAAACTACACACTGTCACTTTAAATGGTAGATATGCTAAATGTATTTAAATGCAACATCCGTTGAGCCAAATGGTGTATTGAAATTGATCTTAAATAAATTAATCTCACAAACTAGGGTAAAATACGAGTATATATTGTATATCCCAAGCTTTGGAGAAGTGTTATTTTCCACAATTATACCTTACACTTTGTACATCTCTCTCTCTCTCTCTCTTACTTTTTCTACAAAATATATTATGTTCAATAAATCACCAAAACAATTTCCTTTACTGTAACTGTTTACTTACAGTTGACTTAGTGAATCTGGCAGTCTATTAATGTTTACATTGACTGTTTACTCAATAAATTAGGCCTACTATTCATACGTTACCTTTTCCTTATCGTTCATATTTTATGTATTATACTTACTGTACACACCGCATTACACTTTGCTGCTTATTTCACAGGTGCTAAACTGCATTTTGTTGTCCCAGTATCGGTCATTTTAGGTTAGGCCAGTCATCTGGAAACAAAATTCAGGGTAGATGACTAATATCTCTCACTGCCAGCACGATCATACTGAACCTGAAAAATATTTATCTATAACTGTCACACATAAGTACTGTTTATTGTTTGGTAACTACCTTTTTAATCTGGCTTTTATGTAGCATTGCTATAATAAATTTATGATTACCACTTAAAATCATTCTTTTTTATTAATTTAGCATCTGCCTCTTCGCTGCTGTCTGTGTATCTAGCTAAAAACAGCATTGAAAGTTGGGTCTCTGCTCTCTGTGCGCATACAGAGTATTTTCATAGAGCTGAATTCATGACATTTATCTTATTCACGTGTTTTTCCTTTTGCTGTCAGACAATAGAACGAATATTAAATACTGAGTGGAACGTGGCCTGGTTAGACTCATCAAAGCTGTCAACATGTTCGCTACGGCTCCACTAAAACCAAAAATGTATTTCACGACATTACGCTCGGAAATTCTGACTTCCGTGTGGGAAAAATCAACTCGAACACCCTCTAAAGTTGGAGGTTTTTGTTTGCTCCGACTTTGACCTTCAATATGGCTGCTCCGCTCATCAATAATAGCAGCTGTGGTGAAAACATGTCTATTTTACCAGACTCGGGAGTGATACCACACCCAGCTCAGAGTTCCGACTTCCGAGGTCGGTAGAACGTGTTTCTCTCAACAACCTTCTATTTTAACACAGAGGATATTTAAAAAAAAAAAAAAGCAAATTTCCTGGATTCCTGTCTCTCAGTCACCTGTTCATCCATTTTCTTTTTTCTGCCAAGTGAGACAGATGTCCTCTGCTTTCTTCTAACAGCATCTCTGAATCCCAAGAGTTATGCATTTCTTAACAAAGTTACTCTGTTTTCATTTGCTCATCAGTCTGATTCGAATGGTGACTTGAAACACAAACTGCATCAGTTCTGTCACATTTCTAAAAAGGAAAATACCGACAGGGATGCAAAGACAACTGAACTGATCACTGAAGTGGATCTGGTTCTGTTCCTTGAGCCATATAAAGGTGTGCTTTTTGAGCTCTTCAACCTCTGCAGGATAGCAGCTGCAATCCCAGTGAGTATTGCATCTTGTTGAACAGAGCTTTTCTACCCTAAAGCTGGCGAAAATGCTTAGATCAACCATAACTGATGAGAGATTGGCTGTTCTGGCCATTGAATCTAAACTAGCAAAAGCTTTTAATCTTGAGCTGTTATTCTGTTATTTATGATCAGTATTTTTCATAGAGTGCTCCATGTGTTTCTTCTTTAAAACAGTTATTTGAATGGTGCAATTCCTACCACGGTCTTGACGATCGAGGGCACACAGCTTTATTTCCTTCCCCCTGCGACAAACTTGAAGATATTCCCCCTGTTGAGTCTTCAGAAATGACATTGCCATCCCGTCTCTCTTATTTTCTGGAATGAGAGCAGCAAATGTCATAATACCATAATCAGAAAATATCCAAGGAATTACCAAAGGAAACGATGAGATAGGTTTTTATATTTTTTAAATATTCTTAAAGTCAATCCTTATGTTCAACATATCCATTTATCGGTTATTTTCTGCATATCCCTGCAGGGGAAGCAGTTTAAGCAGAAAGCTCCAGCCACTTGGGAAAGCTCCTCCTCCACTCTTTGGAGTAAATTTAAGTGCTGCAGTTTCCGCATTTCTGATTCCAAAACATATTTTAAAGCAACCAAGAAGAATCAGATGGTTCTGAGGACATTGCTTTTAACAAATACCCGAATACACATAGAGATGGCAGTAGCTGTCTGTAACCCAAAACTGTTCATTCGTTCAATAAAGAACACAGCATAAGTATAACAAGGTATAAGAACAAAAACGCATATACGTGCCCATACGATACGTGTAGTGCAAGGTTTGTCTACTTTAGTAGACAAGTATTCTGTGAACCACATTATATGGGTTAATCACACATAGAGTGGGGCAAAGAGACTATTTGGAAACCAACAATTTGTGCTAGTTGTCCCCCTTGAAAAGATGAGAGATCTGCAATTTTCTTCATATGTCCGCTTCAACTGGGAGAGACAGAATGTAAAAGAAAAGTCCAGGAAGTTCAATTGTATGGTTTGTAAAGAATTTATTTGTATAATGGTGTAGAAAATGAGTATTTCGCACAAACAAGCTGGAATTCTGGCAATGACAGGCATGTTACTCTTTATTTAAGTCGCTCTTTAATCTTCCACTTATCACATGCATTAATAGCACATCTCTCACCTTTATAAGAGCGACTTGCAAATACAACCCCCTGGTTTACAATCGCCTCATTTATAAAAACAAGCGAGTTTTCTCAACATTTCTAATTAATGTCTGCAACTGTAAATGCTAAAAAATATACTTGAAAATATTTAGACAACCGATTGCCCTGGAAAAAGTAGCCTAAGTAAACAAACTTAATTCTGGAAAGTATTGTGGAATCATATTTGAGTTAGCTGTAGTTTTATTGAAGTTGAGACTACTTAAAATATGTCAGTATAGTCAAATTCAAATCAAACTTTTACAGTTTTAACACTTTGAATCACAAGAACTTATTCTGCCAAAATTAGTGGGCTTTATTGAAATTTGGCATATACACTATACTTACCTTAGTGTCATGCACTTCAAAAAAGTTGAAAGGGACTCAAAATAATATATATATATATAATAGTACAAGTGACACATTGAGCACATTGACACCAATATTCGAGTAGTTAAATAAGATAAAATTGGGACCACAGTGGGTAGTTCAATACAACCGATTTCCAGTCTGTAATGGTGTCAAAAACATGCCCCAAGTACCCTGTGACCAAACTATAATTAGGTCACTCAAAACGTTTAAGTTACATTCACTCAAAACAAGAATATGTTGCACTAACTCAACACATTTGAGTTGTACGATTTTTTTTTAAAAATATTGAGTATCAGCCACTCAGTGTTAATAGGTCACCTGGGCATTGGGGTTTACAGTATCTGAATGCATTTAAAAGTAAAACCTATATGCACGTACAAACAAGTGAAACGATCCTCTCACCTGCAGAGAGCGCAGAAGTCGGAGCTCTTCAGCTGAAAATGCTTCGTCAAATGTGTCCCATGGAGATAAAGCTTTAACCATCCCACGGGAGGCTTCCTGCAGACCCACGCCGTAATCCGAGTGAGCAGACACATGGAAATACACGGTCAAACCAGCCGACGCAACAGCTTCGCGCATAAATAGTGCATTATGGTAACGGAACATTGGCGTGGCCTTGCAGGCGAAAACAACGAAGGATGTACTATAACCAGAATGAATATTTCATCATTTTAGTGTGAATTTTTGAAGCAATACGAAGTCAAAGTACATGCCTATGCGGGTTACCAGTTACTTTCAGGAAATAATGGCTCCGAAAAAGGTGACGTCAAACTGTTTTTGGATTTCAGTGAAGGATCTATAACCAGAATAAATTATTTCATAATTTAACAATATATTTTAAACCTATATATATATATATATATATATATATATACCAATTTCATGTCCAGGTTTATTGGCAAGATGAAAATATGTGCCCAATTATTAAAAGTAGCTTCATTCATCCCTACATATTTTAAATAAATAAAAAAATACAAAGCGATAGTATTCCGGTTATAGTAGCCTATAGGTGAGATAGTTTCTTGTCACCTTTTAGGGTTTTGGAGAAATAATTTCCTGAAAATGACACAAACGTTTATCTGGGATTAGGCATTATGAAGTAGGCTACTTTGACTTGGTATTTCTCCAAAACTTTACTGTAAAATTCGTAAACATTTCCTTTAGATATAGTCCGGAAATGTGGTTTATAGTTGGTAATTTTAATGTTTTTATGGCTAAGCATTATCCTCTTGTTTTCGCCTGTAAGGCCACCCCCATATATATATATATATACCGTAATACACAATGTATGCGTCTCTGTCGGGGGGCTGGATTTAACAGGTGTTATGCCGAGATTTGAATCCCCTGCAGCGGGACGCGCATCGTTGTAAACTCGCTGACAACGATGAGAAAACGGATTGAAATATCAGCAACGCGACACCTTTTACATATACTCGTACAATTACCACGTTTCTCATGCATGTTTATCCTGAAAACGTAAAATGTTGTCACAGTTGAATGTAGGCTATATATAAAAAGAAATCCAAACACTTTATACTGTTTTAACGTCACTGTGTCTCAGATGTAGGCTATTTTTCGGCGCTCTGCTGTTTATGTGTTACATTCTCCGCTTTTTTTCTACTAACAGCATAATAGTTAAAACATTTTATAACATCTAAACTTTTTAAAGTGGGGATTAAAGGGCTGATATCGATGCAAACAGGACACAGTAGGAGTAGGAAAAACGTCCCATCCGCTTGTAATGGTAGCTTGTAATGGTAATCTAAAACTTCTTAAACAGTCTTTATAAAGACTCTGGGGGAGTTGGGGGCTGAAAGTTTTGTTATTATGAAATTAATTACGTTAAAGCAGTATTTTATTTATCTATAAAGTATCAAAAAACCCTCCTACCTGGTTGTTTGTGTATACCCTCTTTAAAAACTCGAGCCGGGTGTCTTTTGGCAATGGAAATTTGCAGATGCCAAAGTTTAAACCAATAATTGTCCCACAGAGCTGGGGTTCCTACTGTAGTAGAAGCTCATACAGCAAGTGCAACTGTGTAGAAAATGATGTATAGCCTACATAATAACTCGATCATTCTTGGAAATAACAGTGGATGCATTTTATAGCATCCCAGTAGCTCCGAGGACATATAGAATTGTGTAGAAAGTGAAGCATCATTCATAACTTTATCATTATGTGAAATAATGGGGGATGCTTTTTATGGCAGGGCAAAATATTGAGATGCCGAATTAGACATCCTCCCTCTTTTAAACCCAAAAATTGTACCACCGAGCTGGGATTCACACCAGGAGCTCCTAAAGCAACCAGAATAGTTTAGAAAAGGAAGCATCATTCATAACTTGATCATTATTTCAAATGATAGGGGATATATTATATATTGTTGTATGTTTATGTATATTTAAAGGCAGAGTGCATTTTAATTCTTGTACCTTTTTTAAACACAGAGATGTACTTGTAAGTTCGTGTTATTTTTGTTTTATACGTCAAATCTTAAGAGTCATTGTTCTTGTAATAAAAATTACGTTTTCAAAAGTGTATGAGCGTGGTTTAAAGGATGTGGAATGTGGATTTCAGCACCTACAACAACCCTCCTGCTGAAATGCATTTATGAAAGAAATTGTTTCCATCTAACCATTCATGAGCTGTCAGCTATCACTGTGAGTTTAATGCGGAATGTTTGGCCTTAGTTTACATGAAAGGAGATTTTGAGAAGATGCCTATTTTGGCATCTTCAAATTTTGCCCTGTTGAATAATGGATCCCCTATTATTACAAATAATTATGAAGTTATGAATACTTTATTTTCTAAACAATTACGGTTGCTTTAGGAGCTACTGGTGTGAATCCCAGCTCTGTGGGGAAATTTTTGGGTTTGAAAGAGGGGGGGATGCCTAATTCGGCATCTCAATAGTTTGCCCTGCCGTAAAAAAACATCCCCTATTATTTCAAGTAATTATAAAGTTATGAATGATGCTTCATTTTCTACACAATTCCAGTTGTTTTAAGAGCTAGTGGGAGCTGGGATTTTGCCCTGCCGTAAAAAGCATCCCCTAATATTTCATCCATCCATCCATTTTCTGAACTGCTTAGTAATTGGTATCGTTTTCTTTAGCTTATCCAAGCTCGATTTGCATGGACAGCACAGAGAGATCCCGACGTTCCCCTCCCTTTCACCCGATCCATATAGACACCGATGGCGCAGGCCATTGCGCACTTTACATCATTAGAAATTAAAAATAGTTCAGTGTTTTTTAAGTACAAAACAGCTTCATACAGCTAGAGTTAATGTTGCATCCATGTAATTTTGATATCCATAACTTGTAACAGAGAATGTTTAGGTTATGTAGTGATTTGGAACATCAGCACAATGGACAGCGGTTTGATTCGTCTTGCTTGGTTGCGCACAGCAATAAGAAAGCACGAATACGTGAAAAAATGAACCCGAGATAACTACATGCTTTAGCAGCAGCTATAAAACAATGTTGTTTGCAGGGAGCTCGTTACATATACAAAAACGATATGCAAGGATTTTGGCATTACAAGCTTATACAAACAGTCTTGTCTCAGCATGGAGATGACTGCGTTAATTATCTCGTTCCCACGCGTTATTATTTCGTGGCCACGCATCTCGTTACCACGCATTAATAACTGGTGCCCACGCATTAAGTATCTCGTGGCCACGCATTAGTGTATTAGTGGCAACGAGTTATATATTTTTTTCCTCCAATGTCACCAGAGAGATATCCTTTACTCACCAAGATAAATTAAACCATAAAGCATGTAGAAGGGTTTTTTTGTTTTACTCCTTACAGAGATCCGTTTCAGCTGTTTTGTTTTTTAATCACACGTTTTTGTTTGAAATATATCATATTTAAACAGCCCCATTAAGAGCGTGGGATAGTTTACTTTTTAGGCCTATGTATGTGAATTTCAAGAATGAAAGTGGGACTTTGTTCTCTCCGGATATATTAAGATCCAAAGCATTTTACCTGTTGCTCAAATCTCTAAAAGAAAAGAAAAAAACAGAACGATCAGATAATCAGTTTAACCTTATGCACATGAAATGTCATGACTCTTCCTATCATTCAAAAACTCTTGAGCCCGAAAAGCCTCACCCTGACTGCTTCCAGCGTCTCTTTTGTATCATGGTAAAAAAGGTCATTATGAAGTTAAGAGCCTTTGTGTTATTTTTGACCAAGGCATCTCATTTAAATCCCATTCAACAGGTTTCCTTCTTTCACCACTGGCATATTTGAAATATTAAAAATATACTTTGGATGGGTGATGCTGAAAAAACTAGTCTATGCAGCTGTTACTTCAAGGCTAGGGTACTTTGATTTTTTACTGAATCACAGGAAGTCCACAAAAGCAGCAAGAGTTCTGATGAAAATTAAAATGCGATCAGACTTCTTCTTTTTCAGCTTACCTCGAATGACGGAGTTTAAGATCCTTCTTCTCACATATATTGGTAAAGCTAAATCATACACAATGGTGTAGCCAGAAATACCACTTCAGATGGGCCTTTTAAATATTCCATTGTAGCTTAATCAGATACGTTTGTATACATCAGAAACCAGCAGCAAGTTTTAAACAGATTATATAACTTTATTTATAAAGCACTTTTCCAACTACAAAAGCTTCTCAAAGTGTTTTACAGGTTAAAATGACCCCACAAACCCCACCCTTCCCAAACCCAAAATAAAATCATCATAACAACTATAGTTGTGAAGGAGCCACATCTGAACACCGGCCCTGATTCAAAGGGCTCCCGCAGAGGAAACACTGGAAGGATGATTGAAATAGGAAGTTAAAATATTAAAATAAACAGTAGAAAATGATATTAAGTATAAAAATACTGATAAAATGTTAAGACTGATAGCATCCCAAAACATAAGATACAAGACAATGATAAGATATGATCAGATAAAAGTGTAAAGCAGCTAAATAATAATCAGTTAAAAACTGAACTAAAAATTCAATCAAATAAAACATGCAGATCAATAAAACAGATATTAATAAATATTAATCAGTTAAAAGCTCTGTTAAAAAAGGAGTCTTGGGCCTGCTCTTAAAAACATGAACGTTCTCTGCAGCCCTGAGGTCCTCTGGTAGCCTGTTCCAGGAAGGACGCCTCACCATGAGTCTGTTTCCTGACTTTGGGGATGATAAGGAGACGGCTGCCAGAAGAGCGCAGAGACCACGAGGGTTCATATGGTAAAAGCATTTCTGACAGATAAGAAGGCCCAAGACCATTAAGACACTTAAAAACTATTAGAAGAACCTTAAAATCGATCCTAAAACATACGGGGAGCCAATGCAGTGATTTTAAGGCCGGTGTAATGTGCTCCCGCCTCCTGGTCTTCATCAGGACACGAGCTGCTGAATTCTGTAAAAGCTTTAAACCTGAGGTAGTCTTTTTGGGAAGACCAGAAAGCAGGGCATTGCAGTAATCAATTCTACTAGTAATAAAAGCATGCATTAGCGTCTCCGTATTGGCCCGAGAGAGAACGGGACCGACACTGGCGATGTTCTTTAGGTGATAAAAACCTACTTTAGTAATATTTTTAATGTGAGGGATAAAAGTCAGCTCAGTCAAAAATCATGCCCAGGTTCTTCACTTGTAAAGAAGGATTAAAAGACAATGATTGTAGTTTTGGTAAAAGTTTCTCTCTCTGAGCCTCAGGACCGATAATAAATAAACATAAATATATGTATATATATATACATACATACATTTCCTCATAAGTTTCCTTGGATCAAAGCATCTGCTGATTTAATGTAAAGGGAAGTTTTCATATACTGCCTCCACATGAAAGCTTTGTACTTCATGATTGTTTTGCTATTATATTCATATTAATCATTATATTCATATTATCCATCCATTTTCTGATCTGCTTATTCCTTAAGGGGTCGCGGGGGGCCGAAAGGTCAAGGGGCAAGAGGTGGCGTACACCCTGGACAGGTCACTAGTCCATTGCAGATGGATATTCATATTAATCATATTCAAAAGCTACTTTAAATAACTTTTAAAGTTATATTAAACAGTTAAAGTTACAACCCAGACACATTGGAATCCTTGTGAAGAAGTCTATTGGTTTAGAGTTAAAAACAAAAAAACACAAGATATAAAGGTAAAGAAGCACTAGAAACGAAGGTGGAATGTGAAAGCAAACAAATATAAATACTGGGTAAATGTAACAGGTAGGCTATGTTGCCATTATTGCACAGAGCATTCCCATTTCCCATACATAACAGGTGAAGTAATTATTCCATATCTTCGGCCATTGTGTTTTAACATCAGTCTGATTGTTGCAGGGAGAAAGCTGTTAAAAATGTGCTTAACCCATAAACAGTTGGTTAAAAAAATACATGTTTCTGCTGTATTGTTTTATGATAAAATCGTTTACATAGTCAGAAGACACAACAGTACCCATTTCACTTCAAAGACGTTTTAATTTTCTACACCAAACAAAACATAAAAACTCACATTAATCTCACAGGTTTGATTTTATTTATTTTTTCATCATTTGTAGGTTTGCAGCAATTTATGAACGTTAGTTTCTTTGCTGAACTTTAGAGATAAAGGAAGCGGGGTACGGAATGATGTGATTTATGGTATATTTATATTTATGGTGTGGTATATGGGATGATACTGTATGTTATGGTGTGCTATGAAATAGTAAATGACAGCATTCATGTGGGAACAGAAGGCTGTGAACCTTCACAGATAAATTATGTTAAATCAGCACATTTCTTGAACAACAAAAGGACTGTTGAAATAAATATTAATATTCAGATTGACATCAGGGATTTATCATTCAATATCATTCACTTCTCTTTATTAACAACCTAGAAAACTACACATCTTGGTAAAAAAAACAGAACCATCACAGTTTAACAAAGTTCCCACTACACCTACAGTAGACCCTCTATGATCCATTTTGCTCAAATAACAGAGCAGAAGATGACAGAATAAAGACAAAAAAACAGCAGGAAAAATTAATACATCTTTCACTGGTTTGTTTAGGGTTTTTTGGTCATTTCTATTTTAATCTGTCCCCACACCGTGGATATGGTCCGGTTGATTTTTGAGGAAAGAATCTACATGAAGCAGGGAATTCTTCAGGAACATGACTGAGGAGGCAAGATATCCTGCAGAACAAAAGACACTTAATGAAAGATAAGAAAAAATTATAATACTTTTTGAAATTACTGAATATCATTGTATTATATGTTACGGATTTTAGCAAATTTGCCTTGCCGCAATAATAAGGTTTACGGTTCAAATTCCAGTTTCCCAAAAACATCACTCAGTAAATTTGTATTACAAATCCTAATCCTAAGAAATCCTTAATTATTTTTCAAAAGTGAAACAACAATACCCTGAGTACTTTCAAAAATAATCTGTTTAAATGAGTAAAGAATACCTCAATTGTGAATTTGACATGATACTCATTGGAGAGGCTGAGATTACTTCTGGAGTCCAGGTGAAGAGTCTTTTCAGCAATTTTCAAGCAGTGGTTTACGCCGTCTCCGATGTTCTTCATCTCAAACCAGCCAAGCTCGGGTGAAAAACTTGAGATTTTTGCATGTAGATCCTCAAGGGAATTGGACCATTCTTTCACCTAGGAAAATACAAAGTAGACACGTTTCAAGCACATGTTGTTTTTTAGTTTTGTTTTTTAACTATCCTCAAGTCTAGGACTAAATGTCCTTGAAGGTGTTTGTGTCTGTGACCAGTTTTCTGTTCAAAACGCTTCATGTTGTGGTTAAGGTGAGCTGAAACATTATTAAAGCACAGTAATTTCCTTGTGAATGATCATATATTAGAAATCAGTCAAAACAGACAAAAAAGTAACAGGATGTGTCAGAGTATTCAAACTGAGAAAATGAGTTATTTCTAATAAAGAAAAAGGAACTGTTAAAAATCGGTACTACTCAGAGAGCGGAACACTTGTGACATGAATCAACTACTAATCAATAAGAGAGAAAGCAGCTACATTTTCAAGTTTATATTAAAAATGTTTAAAAAGCAACCACAAAAACCAGAGATTCTAGTAAATTTGTGTCTGACGTTTTTAAAAAGATGTACATGCAGGTATATGTTCTGTTAAACTCAGGCTAGAAATGAAAGCTGTGAGAACTGTGCACAGTCTTTAAAAATGGTTCCTGACCGCTCAGACTGAAACCCCAACCAGGGTTTTGGTTCTTGGCCTTTTTCCTTTGATTTTACATAATTGCATGCTTACCTTGAGGATTCCTCCTTCCTCCTTTGGATAATATAATGATTTAACTGAAGATGCCGTGTCAAGCCATTCGAAGAGGAAAGCCATGTATTTTATATTATTTCTTTCACATGTTAATTTGAACACGGGTGCTAAAAGCAGGGGGGAAAAAAAAGACAGAAGTCAGTGTTAAATCTTTTTTCCCCCCCAAGCTATCAGACTACATCTGCACAACTTGCCCTGATTTTGCTGCATAGTGCCCTCTTTCATAGCTTGACTGCATTTCCAGCCAACTTCAATTAGACACTGAATGATTACATGTGTAGAAATTGAAGTAGTAATAATATATATATATAAGTCATTAGGGCCATGTAGCAAAATGAAATTGTTGTGAACCTGTGATCAGGGGAACTCAGTGTTTCTAGCTGGTATGTTTTAACTAGCTCCCACAGAGCAGAGCTGTAGAGTTTCATGTTGTGTGGGGTTTTCAGACGGCTTCTTTGAGGTCTGTACCAATGAAGTATTGTATTCCTAATCACATATTATTGTACAGTGTATTCAACATTAGTATGTGTGTGCATGCTCACAAAGGCGAACAATGATGAGTCTATTAGCCACAGTGTGAGAAGGAAGGAACCAGATTAAAACTGAGTTTGATAGCAGGACATATGGTGTGGGAGACAGAGCAGGTGTCTGACAGACTAATTAACTGTATTTGCAGTGTGATGTGAACCAGGATGATTCCCATGCTTAGATCAATGTAGTCTTGGTATGCTTATCTAAGGTGCGTCAGCAGCTGACTAACAATTGTGGGTGTGTGTATCTGTATTCCGATAAACGGCTGCGCCCACTGTGATTGCATTCTGAAGAGGTTACTCTCTTGGGTTGCATCCATCTGCAGATTTTTTGGCCAAATCAATATATCAGTGTGCAGGTGGACTCTTTTGCTCTCCGACAGAAATAACAAAGACGCTGGAAAAAGTGAACTTCAACGGTAACCTTATATGCCATATTTGGGCGCCTGTTCCCTTAAGGAGCAGGTTTCAACTAGAAGTTAAGGAATTTTACAACAAAACACATTAATCAAACGTGTGTGGAGATGTTCTAGGTGTATTCACAGCTCAAACTTGCAGCTTCAACTGTTCAGCTCAACCAATCGATATTTTTTGAGTGATTTTCCTTACGTGGATTTTGAATGTCCCTAGCACACAGCACGATCTCACGATTTGTAGAACATTGGGCCATGACGTACTTTCCGTCCACCAACAGTTTAATCTTTTTGTAGTCGCTCTTTCGAAAATCGATCTAACATGGGTGAAATAAACAGTTATAGTAATATTCAGAAAGCACATTTAGGTCAGAATAAAACATTAACAGCAGAACATATTCTCTCTTGTTGTTGAATTTAGCTAATTTAGTTTATTCTATCTGACATAAGAGACGTTTGCGTTAGACTGCGAGGAGGAAAAAAAAAAGTGTTTTTACCGTAAGGTTTGGCACCTTTAAAAAGATGAATAGAAATCGTCTGACAGAAAACATCAATACATTACAATGTACTTTTCATAGTTTTACCTTTAGTTAATCAAGTGATTTAGTAATGTTAGCTTCTGCAATTTTTTTTGCAGAAGTCCAACAAGAAGGTTCAGATATTCAAGTTTGATCCAGTCTGTTTGTAATGCTGGTTCACACTGTATTAAGTAAACTTCAGATTTCAGCTTCAACTAACATGTCCTGCCTGGCAGTGTGGCACTCAGAATTGGTGTCTGAGTAACAAGTAGTAGCTTATTTTCAGAAGTGGAGCATTACGGCTTTTGCTCTAGCAATTAACTTGATATATGTGTAAGAAATCTATTAGAAATCATTGTTGGCTTTTCTATTTTTTCCCCTGATATTATGGACATGGAGGAGGAAAATAAAGAGGAAGAAAGAAAGAAGATGAAGAAGTGAGTTAGGGAAAGAAAAAGGTTAAAAGGGAGGGGGTGAGATAAAGGAACAAACAAAACACAAGAAAACGTTCCAGTCTGCCCCAACAACTGCAGGATGGCAGAGTAAAAAAAAAAAAACTACTCAATTTATTTGTGTGTGCGCGTTATTTATCCAGTTTTCACTTGTTTATTAAGATACTAGCTCATTACTCAAAGTATTGTAAACAAATAACTTTCTTCTGTGTCACCGTTATTAAATAACTGGAAAACTCTTAAAATTTTGATTTGTATTCCTTATTAAACATTCCTTTGCTTCTATTAAAGTAGGACGTTAATTTCTGAGCAGTTGACGACTCGACTGTTAGTATCAAGAAGTCAAAACGAAAACAAAACTCGGTTTGGAAACTGGCAATAAAAACACACGGCAGGTGCAAGCTATGAAAAACTAGTTTCCTGATACTCATCTCCTGCAAAGCAATGGAGACTTTCCTGAAAAGTAAAACCAAAATACCAACCGTACAATTATGAAACGCTTTCGCTTACCATCTCCTCAGACATGACGTGCAGCCGAGAAGTCGCAGCGTTCGGAAGGAGGTGCTCTGTGAGTGTTGCAGTGAATAAGTGAAGGTTGTGTCTCACGGAGCTATTTAAGCACTCTAAAAGCAGCTCTCCTCAAGTGGGATGGATCAACGACGCATCAGTGAGAGAAAAATTAAGGCACGTTGTTTTGCAGGTCACAGTTTCAGACGTTTCTCGAAAACAGGTGGGGGGAAAAAAAGTGGCCCGAACTCACTTAAGAATCTCTAAACATTTCTGGATTAACCTTTCAAACCTTAGGCCTATTTTGAAGCCTGCTTCTTGAAAACTGCTCACCCATGAAATAATTGGTATATTTCAGCAACCAAAAGGAGTATTTTAATCATTTTGGTGTCACTTTAAAGGTAACATTCAGCGGAATTGATAGATGAGTCATTATGCATGTTAGCTGTATACAATACTACCATTATTATTACTACTTCTATTACTTCTCATTTCTATGTCTCCCAAATGGGGGAGTCTATGGTCTAGTTCTCAAAAGCATGTATACATTTGCACTGAATTCCGTTTTCTAAAGTAAGTTATTTCCAAAAATCTCAGAAGTTTATTCAAAGTATATTTATGCTCTAATATTTCTTCCCTGCAGACGAAGGCTTTTCGATTTTCATCTTGAAAGGAACGAAAGTTTTCACCAAATCCTCCATATGTATACAGCTGTTCGCCCATGGAGCCACTGCAACATTTCGGGATGCACAGCTATGAAACTTAATCCTTTTAGACATGGTGCACATTTAAATAGTTTAAAGTGGAAAGATTTTTTCTTTGAAAAAAAACTTGAAGGTCATCCTCTAACATTTTAACTTCCCAGCCACATGTTTAGATACAGAAAATATAGACCTAAATCATCCGTTTTATTGTAGTTTTGGTGTAACCAAATCCTTTTCAGTTGAGAATATAGTGGGAGTGGCTCAACGTTATCAGATCATTTGTAAAGTCTTGCTAAAATGTTTCGTTGGCTACTGTTCTGCAATCTTTTTCTGAATTCTAACACCATAACTGGTTGAGCAGGTCTTGGATGAGCCTCAGGTTAGATCCAACAGATAAAGCATTCGTTTCTCTTAGTCACGTCAATAGAAACTCACTAAAAACTCACTTTCAAATTATAAATAAATAAACCAGAGAATACCAAATATAATAGATTTCGATAGTGGGATCTTGCTTAATTTGAAATTGCAATAACTTAAACTGAAAAACTCGTCAGTAAACGTATGTGTGATACAAACGTATTCTTGTATTATAAGCGGGGCGAAAGTGGTAAACAGGGTAGTGAAAACGCAGCCAATTTTTCGACTCATTCCTGAGCTCAGGTGTGTCAGAGCTCTGGTTTAACGGTCTCGTTGTGTCACACATTTGGTTACGCATCACAGTCTGGTTTCAGCAGCGCGGTCTTCGGTTTCAGCCTTCTGAAAAATCGAGACGAAGCCCACAGCAGCACCAGAAGCATCCGTTCTGTTGTTCAATTAAAGAATATTGCTGAAAGGCATTTCAAGATTCAACACTGAGGTTAGGCCATTACTTTTTATCCACCATTCTGCAAACAAATAAAATATACAAAAGTACAAAAACAAACATTCAATTACTTCCACTAGCTTACAGGGGGAAATGTCTGATTAATCGGTTCAAATGTGAAGTTCTGTCTTTAAAAGGCATAACAATATTTTGTATGTCAACACTTAGGATGCAGGAGAGTGTGACCATAGGCGACCTTTGCGTTTCTGTTATGTTAAGAATGATAAAAATGTAACAAGAGAAGCAAACCAGCTTAAAAACTGTCATCGAGGATGAGTTCGACCGAAACTTTGTCTCCAAGCGCCTCGTTTTGTCTGTAAATGTACATCGGTGTGTCGCTTCCAGAATGAGTCGATGGCTCTTCGCCGACTTCTTTGCCCTCCTCTGAGATCAGATCGTTGTAGGAGCTGACGCAGACGTCGTGGTCCTGCAGGGACGGCGGGTATCGCAGGGAGGCTCTCTCGATTCGCACTGACCGGCGAACCGGGGTGAAGAAGCGGACCTCCTGCCCGTTGACTCTTACTGGTTCCTTCTGCTGACTTGCTGGGCACCTAAGAAATGAGTGAAGATGGAAAAAAATGGCTGAAATTATTGTACATCTTTTTTTTTTGTGACAAAATAAATCTTTATAACGACAAATAAACAGTCTGCCTGTCTTTCTCTGTTTGCCTATTATATAAACAACTGTCATTTTTGCACACTTTTGCATTTGGGATATTTTAGATGGATGTCAACTTGTATATGTATTCGACGTAGGGCTGTGTTGAAAAGAAATAATCAAATTGATTCACAAGTCCAAAAATTGGCTTAATTTTTTAAACTTAGTTTGCCATTCTTTACAGCTAAAATAGGAATTTAAAATGCAGACAACTGTTTTAAGGCTGAGTTCTGAAAGTGTTAATGTAGTTTTATTTCTGGTATCTGTTACTCACGCAGTGTTAAATAATTGAATTACCGGCATATAATTAAGATAACGGCTCAAAAAAACGTTTTTAATAGCACTGACTCATATCTACACTACCGTTCAAAAGTTTGGGGTCACATTGAAATGTCCTTATTTTTGAAGGAAAAGCACTGTACTTTTCAATGAAGATAACTTTAAACTAGTCTTAACTTTAAAGAAACACACGCTATACATTGCTAATGTGGTAAATGACTATTCTAGCTGCAAATGTCTGGTTTTTGGTGCAATATCTACATAGGTGTATAGAGGCCCATTTCCAGCAACTATCACTCCAGTGTTCTAATGGTACAATGTGTTTGCTCATTGGCTCAGAAGGCTAATTGATGGTTAGAAAACCCTTGTGCAATCATGTTCCCACATCTGAAAACAGTTTAGCTCGGTACAGAAGCTACAAAACTGACCTTCCTTTGAGCAGATTGAGTTTCTGGAGCATCACATTTGTGGGGTCAATTAAACGCTCAAAATGGCCAGAAAAAGAGAACTTTCATCTGAAACTCGACAGTCTATTCTTGTTCTTAGAAATGAAGGCTATTCCATGCGAGAAATTGCTAAGAAATTGAAGATTTCCTACAACGGTGTGTACTACTCCCTTCAGAGGACAGCACAAACAGGCTCTAACCAGAGTAGAAAAAGAAGTGGGAGGCCGCGTTGCACAACTGAGCAAGAAGATAAGTACATTAGAGTCTCTAGTTTGAGAAACAGACGCCTCACAGGTCCCCAACTGGCATCTTCATTAAATAGTACCCGCAAAACACCAGTGTCAACATCTACAGTGAAGAGGCGGCTGCGGGATTCTGGGCTTCAGGGCAGAGTGGCAAAGAAAAAGCCATATCTGAGACTGGCCAATAAAAGAAAAAGATTAAGATGGGCAAAAGAACACAGACATTGGACAGAGGAAGACTGGAAAAAAGTGCTGTGGACGGATGAATCCAAGTTTGAGGTGTTTGGATCACAAAGAAGAACGTTTGTGAGACGCAGAACAACTGAAAAGATGCTGGAAGAATGCCTGACGCCATCTGTTAAGCATGGTGGAGGTAATGTGATGGTCTGGGGTTGCTTTGGTGCTGGTAAGGTGGGAGATTTGTACAGGGTAAAAGGGATTCTGAATAAGGAAGGCTATCACTCCATTTTGCAACGCCATGCCATACCCAGTGGACAGCGCTTGATTGGAGCCAATTTCATCCTACAACAGGACAATGACCCAAAACACACCTCGAAATTGTGCAAGAACTATTTAGAGAAGAAGCAGGCAGCTGGTATTCTATCGGTAATGGAGTGGCCAGCGCAGTCACCAGATTTGAACCCCGTTGAGCTGTTGTGGGAGCAGCTTGACCGTATGGTACGCAAGAAGTGCCCATCCAACCAATCCAAATTGTGGGAGCTGCTTCTAGAAGCGTGGGGTGCAATTTCTCCAGATTACCTCAACAAATTAACAGCTAGAATGCCAAAGGTCTGCAATGCTGTAATTGCTGCAAATGGAGGATTCTTTGATGAAAGCAAAGTTTAAGTAAAAACAATCTTATTTCAAATAAAAATCATTATTTCTAACCTTGTCAATGTCTTGACTCTATTTTTTATTCATTTCACAACGTATGGTGGTGAATAAGTGTGACTTTTCATGGAAAACACAAAATTGTTTGGGTGACCCCAAACTTTTGAACGGTAGTGTACATCGAACTGGATCAGATTGAATCGGATCAGATTGTGATGATCAGTTCTAACTCTTGAGAACCGGAATCAAATCGATTCTTGAAATTTGAATCGATACCCAGCCCTATTTTGTAGGGGTGCACTGATCCGACCTTTTTAGTCCCGATTCCATGCCTAGCTTTTGTGTATCTGTCGATACCCGATCTGATACTATTGTTGAATTAATAAACTGTATAACTTCCACCTTATACCTTTCTTGAAGAGATTGAAGGCACACGACTTAACTAAACATAACTAAGAGAAAATAACAGATGTAAAATATAAAATTACCACAAAAATAACATTTCAAGTGAAAAAATAATAATTTTCTTGTTAGTTTATTGCAGATTTTTCACATTTTGAGTATCTGTTCATAGTATCTGTTAAGTTTAACTAATAACGATACACGCACATTAGACGTTATCGGGGCCGACACCAGTATCGGTATATCCCTACTATCCATCCATCCATTTTCTTAACCGCATCATCCTTAATGGGTCGCGGGGGGGCTGGTGCCTATCTCCAGCTGTCAACGGGTGAGAGGCGGGGTACACCCTGGACAGGTCGCCAGTCCATCACAGGGCCACATAAAGACAGACAGGACAAACAACCATGCACACGCTCACACCTAAGAACAATTTGGAGAGATCAATTAACCTGACAGTCATGTTTTTGGACTGTGGGAGGAAGCCGGAGTACCCAGAGGGAACCCACGCATGCACGGGGAGAACATGCAAACACCATGCAGAAAGACCCTGGGCCGGGATAACCACTAACCACTGCGCCACCGTGCATATCCCTACTAATTTGAAGTAAACTTTTCATACAGTAAACTTCAAATTACGGTTCGCTACAAACAAGATGGACATGGAGTGTTATTATTCACTGCACACAGAGCAGGAAAATGTGTGTTTGGGCGATTAGTCCTTGGTTGTAACAACGCTTAATCCAGTGGTTCCTAAACCTTCATATCTATATCTATGTTCACTGTATGCAAGTTTGTTGCAATAAAATGTGTATGCGTAACCGCTGCCGTTCTCATTTAAAAAGATATTGATATAATTTTGCAGTTCAAAGACCCTGGACTGCCCCTCACAGCCATCAAGGCTCACTGCGACTCAGAGCAGCTATCTGGTTGGATCCCATTTCCTCACACGGTACCCCAAAAACCTTTTAACAGGTCATGTTTTAACGTAGTTGGATGATAGGCCAATTATTGGCTCCGGACTCACCAGTTTAGACCCCACATATGGGTGGAGGCGCACTTCACACAGCCTTCTACTTTGAGGCGCGACTGACAGATGCAGCAGGGTGCAGACCCGTTCCCAAGAGCTCGCTATAGCTCGCCGATAACAAAACGGCTCCTGCAGAGAGCGTTTGACTTTTTATCATTTCAATTGTAGAAATTTTCCCAGATTTCCAAACTTTGGCTGCAGTGCCGCTTAATTTTAAACTTCAGTGTGGCCTTGAACGGTAGATTCAGCTATCAGAACAACATCTAAACCCCCATGAGAAATCATCTGTCCGACCCAAAACCTCAAGACCATAACCTCTGCAGCACTCGCTCTCCAGACTAATGATTATGCACAGTACGCATTTCAGTTCAGTTAGGACCGAGATGAGGATGTGAGACTGTGAGTTCATGCCACAGGTGAACTGTTCCAATTTTTATGAGCAATCGGTTAATTTCAGTGTTCATACAGTATAGAACACCTTGGAAACACCTTCTTATTCAATGAATTGTCTTTATTTTCATGACTGCATCGTAGATTCTCATTAAGGGCATCAAAACAATTAATGATGTATGGAATTACTGTACGTACTTAAACAAAAAGGAAGAAAAAATCCCTTTGTGCTATTTCTGTTTAAAAGAAAAATCTCAGGCAGACTATAAAGCACCCATAAACATTTCCACAAGTAAAATTCAACCTACCCAGGAGTCGCAGTGATCTTGTATTTGACCACAGAGGAACCTTGTCTCTCTCCCTTAATCAGAGCTTTGACGGGTTTCGGTGTCATCAGTGGGTTTTTGCAGCAATCTGGAGACGTTGCAGTGGTCAGGGAGACATCTTCCTGCTTTTCATTTTCTTAAGAAAGCAACAAGGAAATAGTATTAAATCGAGGATGAGGAGACATTTCAAGAGGTCGAAATGTTTGTAACCAGTAATGATCGGAATGATTTATACGGTGATATATATTCCTGCTCTGATGTGGCAGCGACATATTTTTGTCCCTTCTGTTCATCTTTAATATCCTAATCAAACAGAATTAAGCGTGCGTTTTTCAGCCGTCGTAGCCAAACCTTTCATGGTAAATGGTGACAAAAAAAACAATGAGCGGGATTCGCAGTTCTGTAGTTACATCCATGGCCAAATCCAATGATATGATTTTTTTCTTCTTTTTCTATGGTTTACTTTGTGCTGGTCAGAGACCGATTCACTGTGTACGGTGCTGTGAACTGTCAGGACGTGAAGTCTCTTCAGGTGGCAGGACTTGTTCTGCTCTCTAGTTCCACCGTTTTATTTAAGGAGACTCCATTACCTTGGATTTCGTCTTTCTTCTTCAAGATGTCAAACACGACTGTTCGCAGCTCATCCACTGGCTGAAGAAACAGAGAAACAATAAGGCAAAACACAACTAAGCAGTCAGCTGTTTTTCATCCTTCCAGATTAATGTCAAGACTTTTATAATGATAATTCATTAAACATTGTTTAAAATCAATTCTAACTTATTATGGCTTGTTGATAAGGTATACTCTCCTCATAAAATATTAAAACATCATAATATTTCTGGTTAAGGTGACAGCTATTCACCACCAGCTAGTTGCGCTCCTTATGCCTTCGCCCAATGAAGTTGTAACAGAAGATGCATTTTTTGAGTGTCAGACAAAACATGAACAATATGTAAGCACTTTAAGTGGTCCAGACCCTGAAGGAGGGAGAAAGCATCACTGTAACAACTGAGGGCTGGACATCTAGGCGTACAATGTGCTATATCACAATCACAGCACACGGCATCATTAGAAAAACAGTAAATGTAATGTAAAAAAAAAGATAGAAGTAAATGTTAATGCAGACTGCGATGGGAATACTTCAGAGTAAAGGGAATTAACTATTTAGTTACATGCTAGTAAATGCATCTAGGGAATAGGTCATGTACAGATCATCAGGGTGTTTAAACAGACTTCAGTGAGGTGCAGATTTTGTGAATTGTTTTAAACCTTGTGGGACTAGACATCAAGATGGGGTAGGAGGGACTGAGGAAGACAGTATTGGATTACTTTATACCATAATGCATTGGGAATAGGAAGACTTCGAGCATTGTCCAGCTCTGGGGGCTGTGTCTGATAATTCTGGCAGAGCAACTGTGATGTGTAAAAAAAACAGCATGGAAAAAAATTGTCAAAACTCAACTGTACCTCCAGTACCACTCGAACGGCCTCTTCAAAAATGGGCAGCACATCCAGGTTTCCCTCTTGCTCCATCAGGCGAGCTTGACAGATCCAGTATTTGGCAAACTTCTGGGCCACTGCTGGCAGCCGTGAGAGAACGTCCTTCACCTGGTCTGGCGGGCAGCCCTGAGGACGAGGATCAGACCGTGAACTTATGCTGCGTTCAGACCGCAGGCTTTGTCAGCGTCAGCAACGTCAAGATTACATGTTAAGTCTACGGTTGAGGCCGTTGGAGGAGCGTCGCGGTTTCTGCGGCGCTTTGTGAGCTTTGGCTCCGTCAACTTTTAAAGCTTTTCCTGCGTTTAAAGCTTCAAAGCTCATAACTTTAGGAACGCAGAAAATCAGCTAGTTTAACTTTTGACGGTCCTAACTCTCTTGACGCAGAATGGCAACCAATCAGAGCGTCTCACTGTAGTCATGTTGTGTGACGTCGACGCTGGCTAGCCAACCACGATCCACTAGTGTTTAAAACATCCAGCAGAGAAAGGCTCGCCTACGAGCTTTGCAAGCTTCAGCTTAAAAATGTTTATCCTGTGTACATGCGTCGAATTAGTCGTTTTATGAGCGTTGCTTGACGTTGACAAAGCTTGCGGTCTGAATGCACCATTAGAGGTTTCCAAACTTTCCATCAAACTGTTTTGCGTTTGGGTGTTTCTAAATTGCACAAACAAAATGACCAACTGGACTAAGTTCAGCTTCCACAGGCTCCCTTTCTGCTACCTGCTTATACTAAAGCTGTAATGGTGGAAAGCTGCGACATCATTGAAATCGCCAGCTAGTGTAAATTGGAATTGGATGGATTAAAAGCCTGAAAAACAACAAACCACCAGCCGAGACGCTCCAAACTCACAGGGGAATATCGCTAACTATTCATGACAAAACATTGATGAAATGAAGGAGTTTTGTGGCAAGAAATGCCTTATTTAGAGACGACACTTTACGTACCCCCATTGGCTCACATTATATGGATATACGCTGATCGCGGATGGATCTAAAATTCTCCCGAAGGACTCCGAGAGTCTCCCAACTAGTCTGGGTGAGTAAATGAATGTAATGCATGCTATAAAAAACGTCTAAGTTGCAAAAAATGATACTTTCCCTTTAACTTCACTTTTAAACTGTTAAAAAAAAACAGCAAAGCAACATGAAAAAGTAGCTATTTTTTATTATTGCCCTTTTGTTTTAATTTTTTAATCTGTTATCTTATTTTAATTTATCAACATGCTCCCACTAACTCAGATTATTACAAATAATAAGAAAAGTTACCATAAGTAAGCAGAAGATAAACATCTCTACATTACAAAGTCACTAAGTGACCATGAACACACAACTCAATGCGAGGATGTGCCTTAACCTTCTTCACGTCAATAGAAACAAAACTTAAATTATTATTTTTTTGGACCTCAAGAGGAACGATCAACATTCAGCACACAGCTTCAGCTAATACAGCTGGAAACTGCTGATCAGAGTTGTCATTTATAAACCTTGCTTACCCATAAAACTGGGTCTGAAAACCACATAAGAAAACATTCTACAGCAAGTTTTGGATTTATAGAAATAAAACGTGACGGAAAAATGTACGTAACGTTAAGCACACTACGACCCCTACCCCTGCATGGAGGACACGGACAGCGCAGCATTGAGAATTTTAGCCACGTTAATCGTGTTGTTCTTAACCAGATAAAGTAGTAGTGGGCAATATAAAAGGTATAAGGTAGAATTGATATTAATTTAGCTGAAGGCATAGATTTGAACTATAGCGCCATACCGCAGTTATGCATTTTAATGATGTAATCGAGCTGTGCCTTCATAGTTTGTACCTGGTACACAAGGATACTGATGTTCTGTGTTTGCCTTCACACTAGATATTGAAAGTTTTTCGTTTAGCGGAAAAGAAAGCTGTTTAACTCAAAGCATTTGGATTTAAATATATGCAGGTTTCCTTGTGATAATAAATGTACAAGTAAGTAACCAGGAAAGCAGACAATTGGAACTGTATTTTTTACAACATTAACCTTTTTTTCATTTAGAATATCATCATCATAATTTACGCTAAGAATTTTGTGTTACATTATTTTGGAAAAAGAACTGAAGATGGTTTAACCTCTTGAGCCCAAGGCTTTTTCCGAATTTGGCATACCTACACTCTGGAAAACGTTTTAAAGCTTCAAAATGGTCTAGTATGTTCAAATTGCTCTCATATAATAGGAAGGTCTATGGGGAAACTGTCGATGTGAACATTTTCAAGAAAATCATATTGGGCATGAGTAACTGAGTTTGAAAGAAAGAAAATGTAAAAATGCGCCTAAAAATTTTAAATTAGCAGCTTTTTTACATCATAAATAGTAACTACTCCCTCTTATTGACTTTAGACCAACTGTTGGTGTCTGTAATAACAAATAATTTAAGGTTGAAAGTTAAATGTTACTCTAGGAGGAGTGCCCCAAAAAATGGGGGCTAGCGGGTTTAAGGGGTTAAATGGATTTAGCACAATAATACTAATTAATAATATTTAAATGGCATTCTTAACCTTTCGGAAGTTGTTTTCAATGTGTCTGGAAAGTGAGAATGCTCATATGCCGTCATTTTGACATATATAAATAAAAAATAATAATATACCACAATATATACAGCACATGCTTTAGATTATATCGCAATATAGAAATAAGGCCATATTGCCCAGCGCTAATATGAAGCACTTAAAACTGCCTTGTTGCTAAAATATGTGGTATAATACTTGACTTTAACAAACCATTTAAAAGATTTAAATATTTAATGTTTAGTTTTCCTTGCTAGATTATTATTATTTTCGTTTTTTTGTCACACGACTCATGGACGAGGACAGTTTATGTGAAAACAACCATCTATAAACCAAGTTTCAAAACATGCACACCGCACTCCACCGTTTACCTCGGCGAGTAATTTGATGCAGTCCGCCAGAGACCTGTCCACTGCACATATGAGAGAATGGGCTTCATCCTCGACCTTCATGGACGGCCAGAAGGGCTGAGGAACAGACACGGCCCGTGTGACGGGGGGCTTCACTGGCATCGGAGGACGTTTGTAGGAAATCCCCTTTGATTCTCGCCATTCTTGGAGTTTTCTCCTGACAACCAAATAGTAAAATAAATACTGGTTAAGCATCTTACTAATTCCATATTTGACCCCTTTTCCAACAAACATCAATCGTGATACAAGTTCTGCTTACATTCTCTCCTCCTGGGCAGAAGTCAGCTTCTTTATTTCGGTTTGGGGAACAACTTTTAGGGGACCGTTCGGTGTCTTCGTGGCTGTGGGCCGGCCCATGAGGCTGATGGACCTGGAAGGCTGCGGTGCTGTCCGTGAACCCACTGGAGCAGCGGTACATTTTCTAGGAACATGTACTGAAGGAATATTTCTAGATGTTTTCTCTTTGTTGACCTGTGTCTCTTTCCCTATGTTTGCCTCCTTCCCATCTTTAGGAAAGGCGGTCTGCTTGCCTGTCTTGACGGCTGTTGAGCCGCATTTGACCGATGTCCTTGAGATGGTTGCTGCACCAGCTTTCAGTCTCTGAGTGTTTTTCTTGAATTCAGTTTCGGGTCTGAGCTTCACAGACCTGTCAGCAGCACGCCCTACTGATTTAATGGCAAACACTCTCTCCTCTGGTTTTACAGTTTTGCATTTCGCAGGCACAATCTGTCGCAGTCCACGTGTTAACTGGCTCTTTCCAGTTGGCTGTGTTTGTTTTTCAGGAAGCGGTTTAGGTTTAGACTTGTTCAGAGCTTCTGATTTACTCCCAACACTTGAAGTCGTAGAACGTACCAGAGTGGGCCTCTGGGAAACAGAAACTGATGACAATCCGCTGGAGTGCCCTTTCTTAGCAACAGAGGTGGAAGGAATCGTTTGCCGTTTTGTGCCAGGTGGGTCTGACGTGTTTGATTTTGCATTCCTTGGTTGGATCACCGCAGGTACAAGCCCCGTTTTGGTTTTAACAAGCGGGCCGGTACTTATCCGATTGCTCACCATTTCCAGTGGACATAGCGTAGCTCTACTTGAGCTTCGGATTAGTTTGAGATCTGACTTTGCTCCCTGTATACAACGTCCATTTGACTGCACCATGCTCGGATTTTGACCTACTGTGTTAAGCTGCTTTCTGATAGGGAAGTTGGGTTTGGAAGACGAGATGGTGTACGTTCTCCTCAGCAAGGGATTTTGGTTAACTTTTGTAAGTGCCGACACTCTGCTTGATGATGAACAGTTAGCATTTTGCTTTCCGTCTTTCACGTTTACTTTGTCAGAGACACAGAATGCTCGACTCCTGAGAGGATCCTGACTGAGCTGCGATGCCAGCATTTTACCTTTTGAACCTTCCCACCTGATTCTGTCGGGTGGCGCTTTGTTTTCTTTCCCCATAACAACCTGTGAAAACAACATCATTAGGGTGTTTTCCACAGCACGTACCTCATCTGACTCATCTCTATGGCAGATTCAAATGTTAACGGCACAAACAATTGCAAACAATAGAAAAGAATATTGAAAATGAACGTCAATAGCATTGAGTGACGTGACTTACAGTCCGTGCACAGAAATCCACCCTACCTTTACGGAGCTTTTCGTGTCCATCTGATTCTGACGAACCAAAAGGGCGGACGGTCTGAAGATGAGGAGAAAAACATTAATCAAACTGCCTCTAGCATCGCTAGCCACAGTAGAAACATTTCTGGTGTTATTTGTTTCATTCTTACATCACGTTTGGAGGTTTCAGCTTTCCTTTGGCTGCCAAGTATTCCATTAGTTTCTGTTTACGCAGTTCTGTAAAAGACAGTCAATCAAAAAGTCTGGTTGGTTGAACCACAATCTAAACCGATACACCCGTAAGCTCTACATTGAAGACGTAAATTTAGAGACGGCCTTAAACTGATTCGAGTTTAGGATCTAGTAACTCAGAGAACCATCTAACGTTTGCACCACAGCAACAGATTTGCTAATTGCCTGTGGCTGAGATATGGTTAAATAATAAAAAATAAGCGCAAGGGCTGGGTCAGTGTGTGCAACGTTATTTCCACAAATCTCTGGGACACTTGAAGAAATCAGTGCCCACTGCTCTGAAATGTTTTTTTAACTAAAAAATGTGGTTTGTTCCTTGAAGGAACCTTTTTCTGAAGTCATCCTTTTAGAGTTAACATTTCACAAATAAAACATGCTTTAAAACCATCCGCATATTTCTTGATTAGCATTTCTGTGACTTTTTTTAAATGAAATTCAGGGCAAATGGCCCAGTAATCGTCACATACAAGTAAATAAAACTCAACAAATGAAGCTGTGGGTGAAAGCAATTTGAATGATGCAGGGAATACGAACTGCACAACACATTTTTAAAAAAAATGCAGCACAAAAAGTCGCTTAAAGCTAGGGAAACTATGTGAAAGCATTTATGGTGCTTCATACACATCAGCATCAGCTGGTTTCCTGTCATGTAAATAAAAGTTTCTCGTCACCAAGCTATTGCAAAGAGAGACACCACTGGTGAAACACATGAGAATGTCACAAGAAAAAAAAAAAGCATTTTGTTTCATGTTTTATCTATGTCTCTTTGAATGAGGCCAAGGCTAAACTCTGAAAAAGACACTGCACAAAACATGTTGGAAAAATGATTACTAAATCGCCATAACTAAAACCTGCAGGTGGAAACAGCATGGTGCTGGCTGTCTGTCAATCCAACCTCAGCGTTTTTTTATCGATGTAATCCTTAAAAAAAAAAATTTTTTACCCCTCAGTCTCCGTGTTTTTTCCCCCAACTATAGTTTAATTCAAGAGGTTTAGATTTTTCCACATGGGTTTGTGTTACCTTGGTTGTTGACAACGTCTGGAATGAAATTAATTGCCCGACTGGAAATTATCTAAACTAAGGGGGAAAAAAACTCTAACACAAACAGAGTTCTGTAAAGGAGGAGGAAAGAGAAAGGCCCAAGAGGAATTTATTGGATGTGATGAGGGTGTGGTGAGGCTGTGGTATCGATGTGAAAGAAAAAAGGACGTGAGGGACAAGCTGAGATGGGCGAAGAAGATCCACAGTGCTACTTGAGAGTTGTTAGAAAAATACGAGGACAAACATTTAGAAGTACCTCAACAAATTTAGACGATTATTAATGGGACCAACTGTCACTCTCTAAAGGAGCAGGGGCTTTACTAGACAATTTCATTCTATGGCTAATCACCAGTATTTCCTGCCTACTGTATAGGCACACTATCAGTCCATTGTACATCAGCGGTTTCACTCAAAGCGAATGGAATCTTAAGCGTTTAAGGCATGTTTATTTTATGTAGGACACAACAATAACAACAACAAAACATGCCGTAAACGCAAAACATGCCTTCACCTTTGCAAAACAGGCAATTCCCACGGGAAACTTCATAATATCTAATATCATCAAAATAATTTATTCATTTAAAAAATTTGGTCACATTATTTGTTATAAAGTTTGGAATGTTCTTTAAGCATTCTTTAAAAAGAGGTTTGTGGGCTTTTACATGTTTGCTCCATGTGTAAAACAGACTCTAGAAGCTAGTTTCAATGCTATTTAGTCAGATAATAGTAGATAAGGTCGAAATCTAACTACTAAAAGACAAACCTGATCTGATGATTACTAAGGCTCAGAAAATGTCACTTATCACAAAATGTGTTTTATTTATGTCGAAGACGTAGACGCCACGAATTTAGAGAAGCTGTAGAATAATCCGGATTAGGTTTCAACATTTTATTTACTATGAATGACTACTTCGGTAAAGTTAGAAAAATATTCACAGATTCGGATTTTCCGTATTTTTCTAACTTTACCGACGTAGCAACTAACTGTTAGCTTCCTAGTGGACATTTGAGTAAAACTAATATTTCACGTGTTTTCAGTTAAATACCTTCTTTGGCTCTGGGTTGAAAACAGCAACATTATGAATTGCCAAATTTGAACTAGGTTATTTTATGCCTGTTTAAATTCACGTAAAACCTGTTTATTTATTCGCAAGAGCTTAAATCTCTTTGCGGAAACGCGTAAAAATGGCAACTGTTCCACATTACAATAAACCCGGTTTGATAGTTTAGTTGCTAAGTTTAGCGTCGTTTTAGGCTGCTTACCACAGTTTTGGTACAGCACAAACGTGTTATATTAACTCTAAAACGCAAAAGACATGTTCTAGACAGTGCATCCACACAAGAGCAGAGACGATAATAACAAGGTAATGTTTCGCCTACTTATTACTTTAATTTACTTTCACGAGCTTCGTACAAGTCAAAACAGACAAATCAGTAACCCGTTTACAAAATAGACATGCTAACCTTTTCTGGAAAGCGACGGTGCCGCTTGACTCTCTTCCATTTTTATTAACTTCTACTTTCTTCTTTGAAATGATACCAGAACTTTTATAAACTTTTGTTTCAGAAGCCCTGAAATAGCAGACGTTAAACTGCCTCCATAACAACCTGGCTCGCGAATCCACATTTGAAAGTACCGCGAGTGTTCCGTCTCCTCTTCGCTGATTGGACAATTTGAACTTTTGCAAAAATAAAAAAGGGAACGCAGGCTACAAACTACGCGCTTGCGCACAGGGCCTATGCTGATTGGAAGAAAAGTGTAAACAAATCACTACTAGGAAATGAAGATGCTGACGTTTTGCCCCCTTATCAAATAAATAAATACATTTTGTATTTTTTCGCAATATTTTATTAATTTAAATACGAGTAAAAACATTGAATACCAAATTATATTGTGTTTTTTAAGAAAACGGAATATGCATGTTCCTTTTGCCTGTTAAATGGTAATGAAATAAAAATCTGATTAAAAAATAAAGCAAGCAGTACAGATTTCAACTAATGTATATTTTATGGATATAATTCTGCTGACAAACAAATTTCACATGACATGAATTCAAGAACAGAACTAAAAATAAAACGAACTCAGTGTAGCTATTGTAGTTTACATAATGTTATGCAGAGTAATGATCAAACAAAATGGTTGAGGATTATTTAAAAATGGAAATTCATCTAGTTTTCAATATTTTCTTTAACTGGTCATCAAAAAAGTGTACATTTGTATATTCTTTACATTTCATACACATCAATATGTGGTGTGACTTCAAATTAGCTCTGCCAAAATGTCTAGGTCAACTGTCGTTTAAGAATTTGAACCTTCACCCCTCCATCTGTCTTTTTGCAGCAGTTTTTGCCAAGTTTTTTTTTTTCTTTCATATATAATTGCCTTGTGATGGCAAATGGACTGAACTTGTATAGCGCTTTTCTAGTCACACTGACCACTCAAAGTGCTTTACATTGAAGCCACATTCATAGCTCGGTAGGACGATGTAGAATTTTTGGGGTTAAGTGCCTTGCCCATCAAACGACTGGATGAATGTGACTGGAGGATGCTGGAATCAAACCTACGACCATCCAATTTCAAGCCAACTACTCTACCACTGAGCCACAGTCACCCGATGATATCCATTCATGTTATCGTGACAGTGAGGAGCTCCTGTCACTATGGCTCCGATAAATCATGTGCCATGGCTGCTTGGCAACAGGCATATCCCTTTGGTTAGCGCACATGACTCTCACCTGGGAGTTGTGGGGTCAAATCCTGCCTGGGCCCTCATTGTGTACCTTGCCACATTATGAATGGTTCCTGCTGAAGGAAAACATTTCTACAACGTGATGCTGCTGACACCATGGATGGAAGGTTAAAGGTGTTAACCTTTTCGCCACCACATGTTGGTCAAATATTGAATATCTGAACAGACCATCCTCATCCACATGTTCACTGCACCACCAATACTCCTCAGGGAATTTCTAATGGCTTTCATCTAAAAATGGCTTCCTGCGCTGATCCACAATTCAGATGCAGCTTCTCCAGCTTAGTCTACTTCTGGCCTCCTCTCTGAATAATGTTCTCCTTGCACAGACTGTCGTTTTAGAGGATCACGTCTTTGTAACTCAGTTTTAATATAAACTTTTACTCTAAACTTTATCTCAGATATTCCTGCTGTGTTCCTTGAGCTTATTTGCGGTTTTGTTAGCATCAAATAACGGCTTTATCTACCTATAGGTAGAAAATTCAAATTCAAAAACAAATTCAGTCTCTATATAGATATAGAGACTGAATTTGTTTGATAACCACACTAGATCAGCTGAACTTTATTTACGTACAACCAGTTTCACTAGATCTGATGGCTAGTGTTAATGCAAGTCCAATGGTTCAACCTCCATTCAAAAGGTGCATCAACACGTTAAAGAATGTTCGAGATTCATTAGACTTTGTTTTGTTTTTCATTTGAATCAGGGAGAACTTTGTGTTTTAAATGACAGATGAATATGATTCTAAGCGCATGAACCTGGCATTTTAACAAGGATTTGTACACCTTATATAGTCACCGTATGTTGCGCTGTAAATATTTACCAACATCTGAAAAAGCACTACGTGAATTATTAATTGTTTTTAGATCTTTATTTAATACTTTTCACATAATTTTAAATATTAATTAGTAAGTACATTTTCAGATCATCAATAAAAAAAAGACAAATTTTGCATAAATATATAAATAAATAAAAAGCAATAACAGCCACACATAACTTAAACCAACTATAAATACACATGCTTCTTAAAATGGCACACTGGCGCCATCTTGTGTAGAAATTTGACAATGTCAATACATTTAAGCAGTATACTTTCTGTACTTGGTACATAGAGTAAATACTGCATTTAACACGCACATGTCCATCCAGCAGAGTGTGTTAGTGCTTTTAGCTCCTTCCTCCTTCAGGCGCCTCCAGGTGGTTTTCAGATCTGACGCTGGATGCTGAAGGTCCTGTAGCGAGAGGCCGACGCCTCGCACATCTCCACGGGCCTGTTGTTTTCTGTGGCGGTGCTGATGTACCAGTTGGGGTACTGGGCAGACATGAGGGTGCTGATGTTCAGCCCGGTGTCCCGCTTGTAGAAGAGGAAGCGCCTCATCTCACTTTCTGAACTGATCTCAGAAAGGATTGTTTTGTCCTGCACTTCCTGCAAAAACCATCCAAAAGATTAGTGTCAACGGGTTTCCATGGTAACATGATTCAATACCCTAAGGTCTACAGCTCATTAAAGGTCAGGTTAGCGGGGAAAATTCACCTCCAGATGCAGGGTTGGTTTGTCACCGGTTTTGTGGACAGTCAGGTAGAAGTCAGTGTCTTTGATGCCCAGAACAACAGGCTGACCCACCTCTGTGTCAGGACTAAGGTGCACGTAAGTCGCCATGTTCAGGTAAACTGAGAAAAGAATCAAACACATAAAGGTTTATATAGGAAGAATGGAAATAACTATATTTTGTCAAAGCTTTCCTTGAATTTATACAGATTTAAGGAATCCAAACTATCAAATTAGTTGTATTTTACCAACTTTTATGAAAGAAAAACTTCAGTTTAACCTTAGATTAAAAAACTCAGGGTGTGCATCGTGTTTTAGAATATGTCTAAATAAAGTCAAATCCTACATTAAAGTTTAAATATCTGATCTGATACGGAGTTAAAAGGTGTCCAAAAAGAAGCTCCCCTCCAACCATTGCACTCCTTTACCTTTGCGGCTGCTGCTGCCTCCCTGCAGCATCATGGCGAAAAGCTCCAAGTTGTTTTGGAGCAGAACCAGGCTTCTTTTCTGGCTGTCCGTCACAGAGCAAGGATGCTCCTCTCTTCTACAGAACTGACCCGGTCCAGCCGAAGTCCTCTCAAAGATGAATTTCTCTAAATAATAAAAAACGAATGCGCACTCGTTAATCGGTTAATCGTGTTATTTTATCTCAAAGCTAGACTGTTTTTCTTCCAAGAAGGTTACATTTGTGATCAACAGAAAACTACAGTTCTGCTTAATCTTAGTGGGAAATAAGGGTTAACATAAACTTAATTGTGTGATTACCTTCTATGACACTCTCTAGCATGATGTTGAGCAGGTTTTCATCGCTGTAGTTGGTGCTCAGGACCATCTCTGATACGCCAGCCTTCAGCCTCTCCATGGCGATGATCAGGTTGGCGACACACCTCATGGACGGGATCTCGTGGGAAACCTCCAAATCCAAGCCTTTTGCCATTTTCTTGGTCCACATTTGGCTCATGTTGCGGTTCTTCTTGGACTCCATTTGAATGATTTTTTTAAAGGTTCTGTGGAGAGAAATCAAATGATTAGATGCTTGATTTAAAATTCAGGCCGTATAATGGTCTACAGAAATAGAAGCAGTGAAAATCGTCTCTATCTGATCTTCCTGTCATTTGCAGCTGTGTTCAAAATCAGTGCCTCGACGTTTTAGGAAAATATGCAGCAGAAGCTGTAGTGATCCAACAAGCAAAGCTCCAGAAAAAAACAACAACAGCCCAAGTGAGTAAAAAGTATGTTTACCTGAAGAAGGCAGCTGAAGAGAAGCTGTGCTAGTTTGTTTTCTTATCAGTTCTCCTGATGTTCTGCCTGTCTGGGCCGACCTGCAGGCCTTTTAAAGATCTCAAAAGGGGATGTAGCCCATCCCATATCCGGCCTTTAAAAAAACGGTGATGAAATATTGTACTTGCACACTGAAGGGTAATTGCGAAATAAAGTGAAAAAGTAGTCAACAGCCACAATGAGTGTAGACCTGCTCTGACACATAGGACTCGTCACACCATGCCATGCTCAACCTCTCTGGGCTCATTCTTGGTTTATATAATAAATATTTGAGTAAGTAATGCCACGCAGCTGGAATTCATCTGCTTTTGTTGTTTTATAGCTTGCTGGCATAAGCAGCAAGAGTCATAAACAGGTCAAAGATAAACCACTTTTGATTAGAAGTTAGTCTAAAATAATTGATTTTTTTGAAAGCAAAAACACTGAATTCAATTAGAATATGACATGTTTAGAACCATATTGCATTTAAAGAAAAAAAAAGAAAGCTTCAGGGCAAAAGAAATTGATTTTTAAAAGCGCTTAGAGCCAATGATTCTACAGCTCGACTTGGATTATGGGCTGGGTCCATCATGATTAAAGTAAACATTTACCTTGAACAGAACAATTAGACAAGAACATTTTTTTGGCAAGCTGGCTTTAGTGTATTTTGGGAAATACTTTTTGAAATTTTCAGATAATTAAAAAATATGAGGAAAAAGATCACCTGAGTACACAAAAAATGCACTTTTAAAAGGATTTCATTTATTTAAGTGGGAAAAACCCAAATTAGTCTGTGTGAAAGGGTTAATTGACTGATTAACTTAATAATTTAGCTCAATTTCACCAACTGCATCCGGTTCCAATTCCTCCCAGACCTTCCGAATCCGATGATTCCTTAAATAGAATTGGTCTTATAGCTTTAAGTAGACTAAAATACCTCAGCAAACGGGATATTATGGCTTAGACGAAGAAAAAAAAAAAAAACGTAAGAACAAACGAGATGCATACATCTCTTGCCTCCTCCATGTCTGTGTCGATTCCTGTAGGACGGATTGACGGTCCCTTACACCAGCTATCAATCACTTGCATGGGGAAACCTTATTCCGACCTGCATGCTTGCACACACATAGGTGTGGGGACATTGGTGTGGACGGACATATCTTAAGCTGAGGTTATCATCATTAGTTAGTTGTTCACAGGAGCTTACCAGAAACATTTGTATTATGTTCATTAATCCATGCTTGTGTGTAGTGAATGTGTAATTCTTAGTTTATTCTACTAGATCCGAACTATTGGTTTGGTTCTATACAGTTTGTTGTTTTTGTTTTGTATTACTGTTTCTCTGCCGTCCGGCAGAGGTGGAGGACTGGGATGTTTTCTTGTGTTCTTTTTTTGCCTCCCTGTCTTGTGTCATCGGTTCGCGCCTCTGCTGGTCCGGTTTCTTTTCTTCACCTTCTTCCTTTCTCCCTTCTTGTCTCGGTTTAGTGTCCATGACGTCAGGAAATTGAACCCACAGTAATCACTAATAAAGAATTTTCATAAATATACATCAAGTGGCGTACTACAGCGAAGCTGTAATACTCTACTTGGGAAAGTAAAACTGTTGGGCTTGTACTTGGTACTCAGACACCAATTCTGAGTAGCATACTGCTAGACAGGACACGTTAAAAAAAAAAAAAAAAAAAAAAAAAGAACAAACGAGAAACCAAGTGATTGACGTTTTACAGTTTGGAAAGGGTTGTTAAGCTTTCCAGGAGTGGGTGGCCTACAAAAATACTCCAAAAAGAGCATTGCCAAGTCATCCATGAGGTCAAAACAGAACCCAGAACCTGATGTCTGACCATCTGTTTATAACCATGAGCTTAAGAGTGCTGCTCATGTTAGCTGTTCCGTTACAATAATGAACACATGAATGTTTTGCTATCTGAACTCCTTATTCAATGATTTTTGGCAGACTTCCAAAAACTGCAAAACTGCTGAAAAAAATTGTTCCTTTAAATGAGGGGTAAAATCTATCTGTTTAGAGCTGCTTTTGACCAATAATCACTTGAAGATTGTTAATTCTGCTCTGGTTTGCAATTTTTCATCACTTCTGTTTATTTTGTCACTATAACGTTCTTTCTTTTCTGTTTGCTTATTGAGTTATGTTTTCGACACGTAAAGCATTTTGACTTGTGAACATGTCTGGTGCCAAACTGGTTCAGAGCGATTTTTTCCCCCTCTACTAGAATATATTATGATTTTGAACTCCATTCTGTATTTACTCATGGGTGTCTGTGTCTGATATATAAATCTGCGTGATGATCTTAGAAATGTAACCATGTTAAAAAGTAAACATCTGAATATTCTCCTACACATGAATTTAGACTTTTACAAGTGACAGAATTTTTAATTTTATTCTTATATTTGCGTGGACGATTGGATAGGAGTCCTGTCAACAGTGGCAGCCTCAAGCCTTCAGGGGAATATCCCTACAAACCCGACACGCCCTTTCTGTAGCTTTTTTTTCTAGTTTTTCCTCAGCTGCGATGTCAAACATTAGCCAGGCCATCAATGCAAAGTAATTTCCAGGAGTAAATAACCGACTTCGGGAATTTTTCTCTGAGCCACTCCTGAGTTTTTATGAAAGGATGATTCACTATGTCAGCCTCAAGGTTGAGGTTCAATGAGCAGAGTTTCAATCAGGAAGTTCACCTTTTAGGAATTCTTCTGCAATCACCGTGTTTGACTGGAGGCAATTTGTTCTTGCACCACTGAAAATCTTTATTGCCGTTTCAAAAGATCAGAAGACTTCCTGTTTTCTAGTCTAACAGTCAGTCAGGTATCTGTCAACCTACTGATGAACGTCATTTGGATTTTGTTTAGTTCTGTTATTATTTTGGTTTACTTAAAAGTTACCAGTTTAACATTCTTTCTTCTCTTTTTGTTTGAATTTAGTCTTTGTTTCCTCCATTAAAGAGACAGTGTGTAGTTTTTCCCTATATAATCTCTGGAAATATCCATCAAAATATTGTTGAAAACAAATAAAATGATGCCAAAACATTGAAAAGTATTGGCGTCCTCTTGACATATAACCATAGAAAGCGGGTCAAAAATATATACGCTCAGGTCCTATTGTATGGGGGCTGACATATTGGACATTGGGTTTCCTTCTACGTGAGGTGTTTTTACTGATTTCTGAATACCCGACTACATCCCTTTTCTGCCATTTGAGGTTTAAATGAAGAGCTCTATGAAAAGACTTAAAAAGAAAAAAACTTTCTCCAGCCCTGACCGACCAACCAACCCGATACGAGATGCACCCAATCCAGGTCTCCTTACCCGCTCGGGGAGCAGTGCGCTCTCAGCTGTCCGAGCTTTTGTGCAACACAGACCTAGCCCTGGTTTTGCGTCAGAAGCAGAAGCCCAAGGAGTCGATCAACACCACCAGTAAACTAGAATAAACATCGGCATTGCATTCTCTTAATGGAAAAAACTGAAGGAGTAGCAAAATTTAAGGAAACAGGCTGAGGTCACATGCTTTCTGCTGCATAGGTAACAACTTTCACCACAATGTTTTTGTTAATTTTTTTTTTCAAACTAGTGCCACTCATGGTGAAACTACCCTGAAATTTGTCTTGTTTTTTCCATTGACGTCATTCGGTCTAACATTAAAGCTTATTACTGTCGTCACTCGAACACAAAAATACTGTTTGCTTGCAATAATTTAGGTATATACTGCCCCCTATCATTGGGGAACTACACACTGTCATTTTAAAGTCAACGTCTAGTGTTTTAGCCGTTTGCAACAAAATGCTGAATCCACATTTTGTGAGCATTATTTTAAATAATTTTCTTTAATTTCCAGATTGTTATTTATCAAAGCTTCTGCTCTTGGACATTTCTCCTGACATCATCTTACTTACCGGACAAATTCGCAGTGTATCTTTTCAGCCAATGAACCTCAATTGAACATTTAAGAATGGCTACTGCGCTATGATGGCCCATTTCGATATATTTTGTGAAACGTCATCACTTTTAGCAGCACTCAGGTGTGTTTTTGGCTACCTTGTGTTTGCTACTGTTATTTTCACTTTTTTTTTCACAAATTTCCCAACTTCAGACATCACTGAGCATTTTTGTCAAAATACCAGAGGAGTTTGTTTGGCATCAGATGAGATGTGCAGAAAAAGGAATTAAACTTTAAAAATGTTCCACACTCAAACTGTCCCACTTAGGTAAAAGTTCATAAAATGCAACTTGAGATTTTCTCCCGTTGCATTTTCTAACCATACTACGTCTGAGTGTCTCAGAGAAGCCTCAAAAAGCAGAAATTGCAGCACCTTTAATGACCCAGCTCGTCATAGTTGCTTAACTTGGGCTGCATTTGTTATTTCCTCATGTGGTTGGCTGCGTCATTTATTTAGTTAAAAATCCGCTGGCTCAGTTTGAAGAGGATTCTTACTGCATGGCTGCATGTGATGATTATCACATTGGCTTTGCCTCTTATACAAAAAATAAAATAAACATATTAGCAAAAAATTACACAATAATCATCCTACTCATTTATATCTTTTAGATGCAAGAATGCGTATACAAAAGGAAAACAAATAAAAACGCCACCACTTTATGTTTTGGTCGAGTGACGCCATATAAATTAGGGAAACATTGACTAAAATAAACAGTAGGGTGATAACAGGAATACTGGCAAGAAAAACAACAATAAGTAAAACTGTGTCAATTATACAATTATAGTAACATGTTATATTCTCATAAAATACAAGGTATTACACCAGTATAAACATTAACACAAGTACTTTTTTTTTTTTTTTTTACGTGTCCTGTCTAGCAGTTTGCTACTCAGAATTGGTGTCTGAGTACCAAGTACAAGCCCAACAGGGCTTGCCCCAGCAGGTCCCCAATCAGGGATCAGCTGACAGGGTTTCCCGCCACCGCCGCAAGGCATGAGGGACCCACAGACGAAGACGGAAACTCCATCCCGCACTCCAGTGATGTGCCCACGTCCCAAGGCCCTTGTGAATGGTCGAATGAAGGAGCAGGTGGAAAGAGGCATCCGGGGATGGGGAGGAAATGACTGGGGTGACATCATTCGTCCCCAGGGAGCCAGCTCCCCTGCTGACTCTGATAGGCACCCCCGTTCAGCTCGATCCACCAGGGGTGGGAGGCCCCAGCACGTCAAGTCGGGTCCCACGGCAGCACCACCAAGCCCCATGGGGGCCAAGGTCATCCCACCCGCCCCCATCCCAGGGGAAACCTAAATCCAGCCCAACATTCAGACTACTAACACAACACAGGACACTAGACACCACCAACTCCGATACCCCAGACAAGCACCTTGAATTGCCCTGTGTTGAAATGTGCTATACAAATAAAATTGCCTTGCCTTGCCTTGCTGGGCCCATGAGCAGATCAAAGCCCCAGGCGGCCGAACCCCCCAGGCCGACATCCACCAGCCTTGCTATTGCCGCCCGATGGCCGGGAGGCAACCATACCCAGCACCCCCATCAAACAGCCCACACCCCACCACAACCGACACCGGTCAATGGGCCCAACCCCAGCACCCCGCAGAGTATTTGGCGCAAGACCCAGGGGCCACGTCCAGTGCCAATATGGCTTACCGAGCCCAGAGACGCCATCCACCAGCAGCGGCCACCTTCCGACACCCCGACACGCAGGCACGGCAAGGGGCCATCGGGGAGCTGGTGACAAGAACCAGCCCAAGGAGATGGAAAAGGCAGCAGTGCCCGCCGGCCACCAAGTAAATTATTAAACTTTTATGAATGAGAAGTATGTCTGATCTCAGTTTGCACTAAGTACAACTTGGATGGATTACTTTATGACTGCTACTTCAATCTTTAACATGATTGGTGAAACATTGCAGCTCTTCAAACCAGGACCTTCTCTCCTCAGGGTTATAGCTCAGTCCCAAAACTTTAAGGACAACAAGACTGCATGTCTGTTACTGCTAAAAGTATGTGCATTTAGACACCTGTATGGTGATACTTGCTCATTTTGTTATGTTTTGTAAGAATGTGTGAGATTGCTATGGCTACTGATAAAGATAATCCAGAAACTATTATTAATATAAATTCCTATCAATACTCATTTCTTTAATAAATAAAAATGGAAAAATGGTAAGAGGTTTGACAAGTAATAATATTAATGGATTTAATTTATATAGTGCTTTTCAAGACCCGCAGAGTACTTTACAATTCCATTATTCATTCATTTTCACAGTCACACACTGGTGGAAGCAAGCTACATTTGTTGCTACAGCTGCCCTGAGGCAGGCTGACAGAAGCGAGGCTGCCGTTTCACGCTGTGGGCCCCTCTGGGCAATACCACTAGACAAGGTATGTGAGGTGTCTTTCACAAGGGCACAACAGCATGTAACTGGAATTGAACCCACTGTGCTACAGCTGTACCAATAAAGTACCAGCAAACTGTATGAAACTTGATAATTTAACATTACACACTAAACATTATTGAGGGTATTGTCAAAGCATTACCACATAAATGTAGGCAGTCCACAGGTGTGATTACAAGCAAAATAGCAAAAATTATACAGACATATGAAAATCGTCATCTATTATTATTAACACTGAAAGCAGAGGGTGTGAATAACAGAAGATGCAGTTGGGCCAGAAAGCAGGTGTTGAGTTTACATGGGAACCGAGGTTAGAGAAAACCATACAGCCTGAGATTATTGCTTCTTCTTATATACTTAGTTTTGAGAGTTTCTCTTATTGTGTTACGACTTAACCCGAGCTATTTCCATGGTTTTGTATTTTGCCAAGATTCACTTACTCCCAGCTAAAGAGCCAGGTGCCTTCATCCTGAGAAATCCCCACCCTGAGAGAAGAGTTTTGTCTTCAGAAAAGATAGATGCAAGGTTGCTGATCTTAATACTTTCATTTGAGCTGGGACGAGGCAGTATTCAGCATTCACTGTGATCTGTACTGTTCTTTTGTATGATAGATTCAACTTTTATTAAAACCTCCGAACGGTTAAAGGAATCTCTTTCATTTTTATTAAGAGTCAATAATCCGATCACAGGTTACAGGCACCTATAGGGTTTGGGATTACACTTTGCATTCTGGGAGGTGACTGACATTTTGGAAAACCATAGATTCACTTTAGAAATACATACTGCATTGCTGAAAAGAACGATAGTAATGAAAAAGTAATATAAAACATGTTAATATCCCAAAAAGGATGTGGAACATACAGGGATAAGCTAAAAAGGGAAGCCAGGGAGCGGTATATGGACAAAATCGGCATTATAGACGGTTTGGATCCTGTGACACACGGCCAATGGATGCACTTTTTAACTGCATTTTAGACATTAAATCCTGGATGGCAGAAAACTTTCTCCAGCTCAACCAGGACAAAACTGAGGTTTTAGTTATCGGTCCTGAGGCTCAGAGAGAGAAACTTTTACCAAAACTACAATCATTGTCTTTTAATCCTTCTTTACAAGTGAAGAACCTGGGTGTGATTTTTGACTCTGAGCTGACTTTTATCCCTCACATTAAAAACATCACCAAAATAGGTTTTTATCACCTAAAGAACATCGCCAGAGTCCGCCCCATTCTCTCTCGGGCCAATACGGAGACGCTAATGCATGCTTTTATCACCAGTAGAATTGATTATTTGCAACAGACTGGCGTCCTGTTCAGAGTGTACCCTGCCTAACGCCTGATAATTGCTGGGATAGGCTCCAGCTGCCCCGTGACCCTGAATTGGATAAGCGGTTAAGAAGATGGATGGATGGATGGATGGATGGAGAATTGATTATTGTAATGCCCTGCTTTCTGGTCTTCCCAAAAAGACTACCTCAAGTTTACAGCTTTTACAGAATTCAGCAGCTCGTGTTTTGATGAAGACCAGGAGGCGGGAGCTCATTACACCCGTCTTAGAATCACTGCATTGGCTCCCCGTATGTTTTAGGATCGATTTGAAGGTTCTTTTAATGGTTTTTAAGTGTCTTAATGGTCTTGGGCCTTCTTATCTGTCAGAAATGGTTTTACCGTATGAACCCTCGCGGTCTCTGCGCTCCTCTAGCAGCTGTCTCCTTGTCATCCCCAAAGTCAGGACACGGACTCATGGTGAGGCGTTTTTCCATTATTATGGCCCTCACCTCTGGAACAGGCTGCCAGACAATCTCAGGTGCGCAGAGAACATTCATGTTTTTAAAACTAATTATTATTTATTAATATATTTTTAACCGCTCAGCATGTTTTACCTGATTTAATTTTTAGTTTAGCCTTTTTAACTGTTTATTTATTAATCTGCTTTGCATTTTTATTATTTGTTTTACACTTATTGTTTTATACTTTATATACTTTATATTTTATTAACTTTATATTTTAATGTATTTTAATCTTTCTTGCCAGTGTTTCCTCTCTGGGGGGGCCCCCTGCCTCGGGGGCGGTGGTCGGCTATGGCTGCCTGGGTGCCCCCCAGGCAACACTTGGGTGGAGGTGGGGGTACCAGCCCTCCCTCCTCTGGGCGCCCTGGGTCGGAGCCTTGGCTGCTGGTGTTGATCTGCTGCTGCTGATGCAGATGACTCCCATGATGGCTTTTCCTGGCTCATCTGTACTCAGCCCGCTTTTTGTAGCTTTTAAGTGTGTGTGTGAGTATGGCTGATGGGTTGGGTTGGGAGGGGGTTGTATTTGCGTTGATGATTTTATTTTTGAAGGGGGGGTTGTGGGGTTATTTTAAATCTGTAAAGCACTTTAGTAACTTTGTTTGTTTGAAAAGCGCTTTATAAATAAAGTTTGACTGACTGATTGATTGATTGATATAGTATGTAATAAAGAGTGGATCTCTAATGACAACTTGTTGCTGCAGTTGTACAACACAGACATTTTCGGCTGCTTTGTTTGTGGTGTGAGCACTTAAGCCTAGTTTGTACTACTCTGATTGAAAGAGAAGAATTGACGCAACGCCATTATCCGTCGACGCAAGGTTTCTCCGTCAACCTACGCAAGGACGGAACGAGTCGAACCCCATTCTCTCACTATTCATCTATGTTAGCGTAGAGCGTATTCCTGTGATTGGTCAGTTTCAGCAACAGCCAGAGATCGTTTCACCAGAATAGTGCTCTATAGTCGCTGTAATCAGTAGTCAATACAGCATCTGGGCACGACATGATTCATATTGAAAGGATAATTTATCTAATCTGTTCTTTGGCAATTCTGATCTTAAGTGGGTGTAGAGAAACAACAAAACAGAATGCTGTGTTTGTTTACATGCGTTTTAGAGTATTCTATGAGCTGCATTTCTAGTAAAAAGCTTTCCAGCTTAACAAAAACGCACTTTCTGTCATCCATTGCTCCTTGAGGGGCAATGCGTTCTCAAACTGAAGGAAAAAACTCTACTTAACCAGAAACTACGCTGCAATGGTAGGCAGACCTGTTATGAAAAGTTAGCACCCCCTGCTGTCCTGGTCCTTAATTGCTTTGCAACACAGAAAAATCAACAGAGAACAGAGAGACAGAAGTGGAGAACTATAAATGAAAAACGCCTCCGTCACTATGTCTGCGTATGGGTGCAAAGTTGTTGTCGGAGAAGTATAAACTGGGCTTTACAGTTCAGAACAGTTCCGAAGCTACTACTGTTGGAGTGCGGTTAATGAATGGGTTCAGTAGCAAACTCTGAGCACACAGTAATCCAGACAAAGGTAAACTAAACTGCCTCCCATAGTAATCTGTAGCGCTAACAAAATTCACACATGCTTTTAGGAATGTGTATAAAAATTGTTTAGATGTTATACACTCCTGTCATATCTATAAATGTTTTTATATACTGAAAGTTGGGAAGTGTGGCCAACCTGTAAAAAATGAAGGGTCTCATATGATGCAGTCTCTGTGGCTTTATAATATCAGTTTGGTCCATGAGTGGCGATGGTGCACAGTTTGGATGAGAGGTAGAAATTTCATTCACTGGTTTTCCTAGTAATGATCACAATTGTCATCCCATTGTTTTGTGTTTCAGTGCACCTGCATCAGCCTAGTGGTGGTAACCTATGTATCTTTTTGTTTGCATGTCTAAAAAACGTAACAGCAATACAAATATTCTTCAACAAATACTTGAAGAAATATTTGTATTCGAGAGAGGACAATCATTACGTTTCCTCATGAGGCCGCAGTGCACGGAACCCGGATGAACGAGTGAGTGACATTAAGAAGTCAGGGATGGGAGGGTAAAAAAGGTGACTGACACAGCTGCTCCACACAGCAACAGAGAAAGGATGAAGTGAAAAAACTTAACTAGATGACTATTTTTATTTAACAGTTTTTTTAAACTTAACTGGGTTGGGGAGGCAGTTTATAACTTTCGGAAAGGAGAGTTTGATTGGGAGATTATTTCATTACGCTGCATTAGCTTTTCTTAATCAGAGTTCCTAAAATCAACCAAATTCTCAATGCTTGTTTTTCCTATAGATTAAGTGAAAAACTATTCTATAATAATCCCTTTAGTTGGTATAACAGACAACACTAATTTTGAAAATATAGAAATAAGTAAAATTAAACATTGTTTATTCCTGTTAAGTTGGTCCTGATGAAGGTATGACAGTTATGTTTAGTTAAAAATAGTTCAGATCAATCAAAAAGTTTGAGTTACATATACTCGAAACAAGAATATGTTGTACTAACTCAACACATTTTAGTTAGAATATTTCTTTCAGAATATTGAGTTTCAGCTACTCAGTGTAAGAAAGTAATATCAAAATTGGGATTTACAGTATAATCTAAAAAATATGCTGTTGAAAATGTAACGTTAATGTTCAGTTAAAAAAGTTAAAACAAAGCGCTGGTCATTTGTTAACTCAGCTGAAACTCCCTACATGCATTTAAGGAACCAAATAAAAGTGTCTACTGCTGAGCCATCTCTTGGTCCTCCATCTAAAAACTTGCTCAAGTTCTTTGTGGAGTGCATTTTATAGTCAGTGCTGCAAATAAAACCTAAGTGATATGTATGTGCAAAAGTCAAACTAGCAGAGGCAGAGATATAAAAGATCTGTTAATATCTGCTATACATAATCACATGAACTTAAAGCATCCTCTACATGTACTGTCTGCCCTGCCCCTCAACATATACAAATACAGATTCAAATACCGGCTGCTTTGCACACTCCTAGTGGAAAAAAGGGACAACCAGAAAAACAGGCAAGAAAGACGGGCGGATCAGCGAAGTGTAGATAGAAAGTTACAGAGGAACAGGGGCTAATTAGGTAGGCAGTACTTTGGTAAGCGGTTGCAGGTGAGTGGGAGAGAAGAGGTGGAGACAATCAACAGCTGGGCCAGGGAGCAGAATGGCAGGGAGGAAACAGGAAGTAACAAACAGAAGAAGAAACAGAAAAACTTCTGATGGGTCACACACAGCGATCGGGTGGCGCTAATCTGCACTCTAGCCCCAGAGAAGAAGAAACCCTAGTCTTGCAAGAAGTGTGCGTGTGTGGTGTGGTGTGGTGTGTGTGTGTGTGTGTGGGGGGGGGGGGGGGGGGGTGCAGAGTCTATATAAGCAGCCCCCCGACCAGAAGTTCGCCCTTCTCCAAGGCGGGTAGCGGCCGGTGTTCAAGGCAAAATAGCATACCAATCAGAATTACATACTTTCGGTTAATGCGCATGCGCAGCAGTAAATATATAACATATAATATTATATAATATATAAATTAAATGATAATTTGAGCTAAATAAGGAGAACTAACTAAAACTCAAACCGAAAAATTCACATCATAACAGAAGCACAATATTGTATGCAGAGTCGTCGATATTCGAGTATCTAGCTGTGGCAAGTGACCGAAAACAAGTTGGTGTAACTTGGGTTTCCAGAAATGAGAGACTTTGAAAGAGGATGTGGCTGTGGTGGTGGGACATCACTACATAGAAATACGTTTGGCTCCAATTTCCACATATACTTGCACAACACCAAATTCAAGAACATGGATATTAGTCTAGCCCCTAACAGATATGTATGCCAATATTTGGTGGGTGGGGCCTAATTCCTGCACAGTGCCCCCTAGAGGAATTAAAACAATCAGCCATAAACAATGCTTTCATCTAGGATTGAAATGTATTTTCTGAAACTGTTTCTGAAGACCTTCAAAATGTCTGTTAAAAGCCAAGGTCCATTCCGCACAGGATGCCGTCCATTTTGGTCCAAAGCTGCCATTCTGCACCTTTTGAACACTTTCTCAAGCACTTTTGATCAGCAAGCTCAGTGGAAGCGTTGAAGTGGCATTTTTTAATTTTTTCTACACTCAACACAAATATAAACGCAACACCTTTGTTTCTGCTCCCATTTTTCATGAGATGGACTTAAAGATCTAAAATTCATTCCAGATACACAATATTACCATTTATCTCAAACATTGTTCACAAATCAGTCTAAATGTGTGATAGTGAGCACTTCTGCTTTGCTGAGATAATCCATCCCACCTCACAGGTGTGCCACATCAAGATGCTGATCTGACATCATGATTATTGCACAGGTGTACCTTATACTGCCCACAATAAAAGGCCTCTCCAAAAGGCCCCAATATTAAATCCCAGACAATATAATGATGTTAAATTTAATCAACACATACACTAAAAACACTAACAAGTGTTTTACAGCCACCCATTGAGCAAGTTGTTCCAGTTACAAAGATGACAGAGGTCTGTCATTTTTTCATAGTTAAACTTCAACAATGAGAAACAGAATGTAAAAGCAAAATCAATTAAATTACTTTGATTTGTAAACAATTTATTTGTATAATGTTGCGGAAAACAAGTACTGTATTTGGTCTTTAGCAAAACTTCACAAGATTTTTCAATGTAACCTAGTTTGGTCAAACTAGGTTAAACATGTCCTGTAGGTCTTCACTTGGTTTGCACACAAATTATGCAGCTGGTATTTTGGCCCATTCTTACATGCTCCAGGGGTAGGGAGGTTTTTTTTTTTTTTTTTTCCTTATACCTCACAATGGATATGGTGTTCATTGGATGTAACTTAACACTCCCCCCCCCCGCCAAACACAGTGTGATGTTTAAGCTATTGAGTTCTATTTTGGTCTTTTTTGACCAGAAGGTCTCTGGTAAAACATACTTATCGACTGATAGTTTTATGAAAACTCCTTCTTTATTTATCTTCTTTAATATTCAAAGTTTCTGAACTTTATGTTTATCGATGAACTGTGAGTCATAATTAATCAACATTAACAGAAAAATGCTCGTAACATACTACAATTATTCTAAAAAGTTTAAGTATAATTTTTTTTTAAATTAAATTATTGAAATAAATAAACATTGGAAAAGGTTTTTATTTATGGAGATGCACCTGCAGAGAAATGAGAAAGAAGTTTGGTGCAGTTTCAGTTTCCACAATTCAACGTCATATTTTAAAAATATTTGAAAACGTGAGTAAAATGTTAACCCTCTAACCTTACATAAAAACAATCAACCAGATGAAGAGAGACGCACAAACTTCATTTTGAAAGACTTAAAACTCTTTCATGTTAAAGAAAACCTGGAATTTCTGGATGTTCAACATCAAATAAAAGAAAAACAGAGGAAATTTTTAAAGTCTTAAGCCACCATAAGTCTGATTGTGTCTCTACCGGGTTAACATTCAGGATGTGGTGTAATCACTTGTTGGGGTTGATCCTGCATGATTCACTCAGCTTTAATTGATGCTGTCTAATGTCATAGTTCTGGTTTGGATTGGGAAGTTTGTTTCTGCGGCGGCTTCATGGCACTTTCACATCTCTTGAAATTTCAAGACAAATGAAGTGTGTAATTCACAGAGGTGACGCAAAAAGCTACTGAAGCTTCAAAACATGTAAATTCAGATGATTATATCAAAGAGCAAAACACATGAGCAACAATGAAGGGATTTTTTCTTTGTTCATATTTCAGCTTTTGTCACATTTTAAAACTCTCGCGCTTACAGACACTAAATAAAGAAAAAGCGTCGACTAATATAACTTTTCCTTCCACAGCCTGTCAGTTAACACTTACAGCCAAATATCCCACACTAATACATACTATAATAAACGATAAATGAGAAATCCTGAGATTGTATTTGGATATCGTTTGGTTACTCATCTATTTGTACTGCTTTTGTCTCTGCGTCATAAAACAAGTGAGTAACACTCAACAAAAACAGAGGAAGTTGAAACAGATAAAGAATAATAGAGATAATTCTGTCAAAACAACAAAGTTAAAGCGCAATGAAACAGCCATCCTGGGTGATGAAAGAAGCTTGATGGCTCAAGGGGTCAGAAATACCCCCTAAATGCTGTTTAAAGAACCTTGAAGATTTTAAGTGGTGTACAGATTTAGTTTTAAAACCACACCTATTGGTGAGCAAAAACAGCCCTTCGACTTTAAGTCGGATGTGTCAGGTCATTTTGGAAACCCTTGCATCAGAATTACTGAACCGATTGTTTGAGAGCGTCATGCCCAGATCGAAATAAATTCAAGAACATACAAAGTTACTGGCATCCATCGGTTGGAAAATGATCAATCTAGAAGCATATTTCACCCTGAAGGTCTTTTTTAGTATTGAAGTCTTGGTTTCAATAGTTATAAAAACCTACAACTCCAATTAATCTGTAACATTATGATTTATGTTTGAAAGAAATCATCAATAAAAGCTTTATAAATAATGTTAAAAAAGATCCAATTAATTATTAATATGTTTAAGGGAAAAGTTGTGAGTAAATACAGGCTCATACAGTTTGTCACAAGAGGTTAAAATCTTATTTGACCTCTCAATAAGCAAGAGTAGTTGCACAAGATAAGAACTCATGTTTGTTTTCTAGGGATGCACCAATACCGATACTGGTATCGGGACTGATACCATTCTTATGTACTCGTATCGGTTAAAATTAACAGATACCATGAACAGTTACTTAAAATGTGTTAACTCTGCATTAATTTCACACAAAACGTTTATTTTTCACTTGAAATTTTAGTTTTGTGGTCATTTTTGTTAATATTTTATGTTTTAACTAATTTGCCATCATTTGTTGTAACAAGCAGAGAAGAAAATAAAACCAGTCTTCCAATTCGTTGCATTTTTTTGTGTGGTAGAAGTTTCGGTACTGGTACTCGTTATAGGCAAACACTCAAATCCAAGTATCGGTATCGTATCGGTTTGGACAAAGTGGTATCATTCCGTACCTAGTATTTTTTAGACTTATAATGAAGTCTGGCCAACACTCTTCAGTTATCTTGTACAGTAAGTAATAAGACACCAGGTAGAATTTCTTAGCTAAAAATCTCAACATAACTTACATTAATTGTGAAAATATTTTCAGCAGTTATATTCAGCTTAAAGAGTTATAATTTCTAGTGGAATCAGGGGTTTAAATGAAAGAATACAACAACTAAAGAATGTTGAAAGGATGCTCGAATGTTTAAATATTTGCAAGGTAAAGGCTGACCCAATCAGCCGTGTATTTTCGACTGCAAGGTTGCATCACTTTTAGGAATCTGCTGCAATCAGAGTTTGTAATCTGAGCCGGATTTGGAGGGCGGAGGACAGTTTCCGTCCCGTAAGGGGAAATGTCCAAACTATTAGCCTTCATGGTAGCGGTTGGGTTTCTGTCATGGCATCCGCCCAGCTTGAATAGAAAGGTGGCTTCATCACATCCGGTTTACTCTACACACCTCCTGCTCTCTTTGTATTTGTTTAGCGTCTGGATTCCAACCCGTGGAGCCGCTTTCGCAGACAAAACTTCCAGTGACGACACATGTTGCACCTCACCTCTGGGAGTTTTCTGGGTTATTATTTCACCCACTTCCTACAACAGCTGCATTTAATTTCCTCTTTTACGTGTGAGAGTTGCATCTGGGACACTTGTGTTTTACAACAGGTACCATCAGACTTATCTTCATTTTATACTTCTTAGTGTCGCACTAAGGAAGTTTAGTGTTCTACTAAATACCTGAGAATAAGAAAGTAAAACAAGGTGCTGCCTTTTACTTAGCAGACCAAAGAAAGTGTGTAAAGGGCTTTAAAATGGTAACTGTTGCAGAAAACAACAATAAAACCAGTCAGAAATAAAACTGCACATGTGAATGAGAGTACATTTGTTGTCAATTAAGCCAAAGTTCATGATAAATATTGTTTAAAGTTGATGAGCAAAACCAAATATTATTACATAAAGTATATGGTGCACATGAGTATTATGCTGTTTTTACACATTCAGTTAAGGCAACAACAACAAAAAAATCCAAAAAATAGAAAGTTCACCCCATTAAAACTCTGTTGATAAAATTGGACAAATAGGGAAAAAAATGCAACTTTTATTCTTGAGAAAGCTTAAGTCTGGTGTGGTGAGTGTAATCTGTTTGACCTGTGGTAGCATTATAAGAGCCAGAGAATTAAAAAGGCTCAACAACCTGATAAAGGAGGTCGGTCCTGTTCTGGGGACGACTGTGGAAACTCGAGATGACGGTGCAAAGACGGATTCTTCGTAAAATCAAGGTAATTATTTAACAACCCTGAGCATCCTCTTAATGAGGCTGACTTAAAACAATAGCATCTTCAGTCAGAGGCTTATCCAGGACTGAAGTAATACAGACAGCTAGAGGAGATCCTTCTTCCCCATAGCTGTCAGTGTTTATTTTTTTTATTCTTTCTAAAAAATAAATGCGATAGTCATTAAACTGGCATGTTGAAGTTAAAATGTAGGAATTTTACTACCCGGGAAATCAGACATAAAAATGTATGACAACACTTTTTTTTCTCTCTGAAAATTGCATTCTTGTGTCCAGATGGAGAATAATTAAAAATTATGAAAATTAAATTTTGTTAATTTATGTACCACTGATTTCCAACTGATTTCAGATCAAGAGGACCTGGCTGCTACTGTCCATTCCTAAGAAAACAACATTGTAGCTTTTCTGTTGTGCTTTGGCTTATTTAGATAATTTTAGAATTTGTTTAAGTTCAGTTTCATTTTTTTAAAGATTTTTATTGCCGGAAATAACATCTGCTTGTGCCACTGAAGGGATTCACACCCTCAGTACTTCAATATAATGAAGAACCAAAGTCACAAAACATAGAGGAAAATATCTGACATTTAATAACTCTCTCCATCCTCAAAACTCAATGGGATATAAATTATAAAACAATATTTACACTTCTTTTTTTTTTTTTGACGGAAAGAATCAAGAACAATCAGTTACCCGAAATTTCTGCTGTTCTACTTATGTGACCAAAAGAAAAGTAATTCAACATAATTGCCAACATTATTCCTATACCACTTGTATTTTCAAAAAGATTATAATGCAGCAAAGATGGAATTTAAAGCAGGTGTGGAGAGTCGGCATTTAAACACATACTGAGATAAAAAAAAACAAAAAACACAGTCTGCTGGGATGGAAGCATGCATGAGTTTGCTAAGGTCATTCAGAAATGAAGCCCAAAAAGCTTTCAGCTGAGTCATGAAAAGACGCTTAAGCATCCAACGCCACTCGTGAGAGCCACAGAAAAAGTAAGAGTCATGATATGGCCTCAGACGTATGTGTGATAATGAAATCCTGGCCAGTAAGTGTGTTGCGACAGAGCAGCTGAGCAAGCGGTTTTCTTACATTTCTCTTAATATTATAAAATACTGCTATCCTTGCTAGAGTGCTTTTATTTTTAACATGGGTATGGATCTTTCACTTCTGCTCAATTTTCTGAGAAGTAGCGCAACGGCACTTCCAAAATAGGATGAAACGTGATTAAATGAGGCTTCTTCATCCTGCCTCTACACCAAACAACACAAAGTTATGATTCTTTATGTTGACATGGATTGAAAGAGGTGCATTGAGTTTTTAAAACTACACTATTGAACAAGTAGTAAGTTACATTCAACAATTATGCATTTCACAAGCTCAAAACTAACTGTACAATCAACAAATTGTGGTGCTGGTAAAAGCATTTGGGGCTTATGAGTTAAGCATTACAATATGGTTTGTTTGAAAGAGATAAGAGCTCCAGAATGGCTAAGAACAAGTAAATAACAGTTGGAAAAACCTGCCATGACACGTTTACAGAGGAGGAATTTGTTGAGTCATGGTTTAATGCCTTTAATGACAGTATTTATCTCTCCCTTTAAGACAGTGGAATAAAGAGACACATGTTGCTGTGTGGAACAAATGTTGTATAATTAGCTTTAGACTGATTTTAGACATGATTTTACAAAACTGTATTTTTATGCCTTTCAATTATTAGATTTTTTTTTTACTTTAAATTTGCTTGCAAAAAATAACCTTCAAATATGGTAGCCTTGTGGTGACCAAATCCAAAGTAATCAAGCACCAGGTTGAATCGAGAGGCTCTTAGCCAATGAAATTATGCTCTTTTGCTTACCTGACACCACTGCATTGGACTGGGCTAGAGGCATATCTGCTAACAGTTAGTGGTGCTCACCAGCTAACTATTTGTCATGTAATCAAAGGAATAAAAGTTGGTTAAAAACTGTACAACTTGATCTGGAGGTCATTGCCTTGGCTCGGGTCACATTTACATATGCATTTTCGTAGGTGTGCCATGCTTATCTATCTGAGATTGCTTTGGATAATGCGCCTAACATACTCTTCCATTCACTTTTATAGTAGGGTTGTTTGGAGTGATAATTAGTAGTCAGTAATTTACCTACAGTAGACAGCTGTCAGAGTTATGTTATTTTGGAGAATCTGGGAATTAAAATCTAGCCTGAATAAATACTATCAATAGTACCAAAACTCAATTTTTAAGCACTTTGCGGCTAGAAGAGATACTTTAATCATTAATTACTTCTGCTTCAGTGTCTGAATAGAGAAACATTAGCTTAATGATTCCTTCTCTAGATTCTTTCTGGTTCATGTTTATGTTGAAGTTCCTAAACGGCTAATAAAGTAAAAATGGGTAATTATTAAAGTAAAGACAACTTGTCTTTATGGAGGAAGAAATGTTGGTAAGAAAGACAAACCAGCATTCAGCTAATATAGGATTAGTTTACAGTACAGGATTAGCATAACAACATAGATGTTTGGTTATAGAGGATTGCCTGTAAACATGATAACTCCTGAACTGCTAGACGTTTTATTCTGTGAGGGATGTTTTAAAAGGTTGAAATTCTCTCTTACATGGGCTCTCTGCTAAAAAGCTGCATGGCAGTAACCAAGCTATAAGGCATACTTGCCAAACCTCCCGATTTTCCTGGGAGAGTCCCGAATTTCAGTGCCCCTACTGAAAATCTCCCAGAAGCCACCATTCTACTTAATTTCTCCCGATATCTGACGGCGTAGCATAAATGATGTTATGTGAGAGGAATGGAGAATAAAACAAAGTTGCTATAGGGTACAGTTTCTTCATTTCAGACATGAAAATCCTTCACCTGTTGGCGAAATTCGTCGTTTTGAATCCAAAATAGGTCACCTAGGTGATTCATGTGTCCGATGAGGAAAAAAAAAAATCAGCTATCAGTAATTAGTGACGCGTGCCGCATTAGCCTGCCACAGGTTTTCAGAAAAGTCTTTATGTGACTGAAATAAGTTTCTAAAAAAAAAAAAAAAAAAAACTCAATGATAAATTATTCCTAAAAGTTCAGTGCTGCTGAGCAGGGGCGTATCCAGGAGGTTAATAAAGAGGGGCTAAAAGGGCCCTGGGTTGGTCTGGGACTGTAGCACCAACATAAAAGCAATCAATCTGAGGACGTATTCTTTCTGCAGCAAACAATATTTTGTTGAGAGAAAAAAAAACGTAGATCGGCTTTTCAGATGGTATCCTCAAAAATAACGTTTAACCAACACCTACTATAATGTATATATGTTTAGAAGATTGAGACTTTTAGTTGCTTCCATTGAAGGTTTACACTATATAACAGATTTTGGTGACAGTTTGGGGGGGAAAAGGGAAACTGATGCTTGTCTGTACACATCACGGTCGCAGTGCTGTTCGAAAGGAGAGAAGAAATGAAATCTTACAGCAATTATAGTTTTTGTAATTTGCCACTGTGGTAAACTACATTCAGACTAAGCTCAACACAATACTTTTAAATTCCCAAGTAGAAAATCTGTAAAATCTCCAAGACGCTAACATTTTCCCTGTTTTTCTCCTCTTCATTTAGAAAATAAACCAATAATTCTTCAGCTTATTAACTCGGACTCAAGCTTTTCTTGTCTCGGGGAGGCAAGCGTGTTATGCACTGACCCTTTAACAAGTAAAGCATTCCAGACGTAATGTATTTCTTGAAGGAGTAATACATCAATCTGATCTGAAAGCAAATAAAAAGTTATAAAAAAGATGAAATATGCCCTTTAACAGGCATATGTCAACTCATGACCAGATAATGATTAGGAAAATCCTATCACCCACTATGAACTTTCCCAGAAATCTATTTCAGAACAAAAGCAACAACCTAAATGCGGGAGGTAGCAAAGGATTTCTTCATGTAAAATCCAACCAGTTCATTAGTACTGAGTCAGAAGATTGTGTTTTCATGTGTTGCTCCCTCTGCGGATTTTGACATTTACTCATTTTAAAAGTATAGTAAGGAAACTTCCCAGTTCCTCCCTTGCGACACAAAAGCTTTTCCAAATGTAAAAAATATTAGACACAGGAACCTTTAAAAACACAAAAAATTCCACTGAAATAAAAAAAGAGAAATAAGAAAAAATCTTTTTACGTTTCAGATTCAGATTGAAAAGGGCTCTGCAGTTCCTCTTAAGACGGAGGAGATGAGGAACATTTTCAGCCAATACTCTTGACTCTTGGAGGAATGTGTAGCATTTTATATCATTAAAAGAAAGCATCAAAATTGTCTTAATGATTTCAAAACATAAAATAGAAACCAGGCTGCAATGAGCGGCAAGTAAGGATGCCTGATGTGTCTTAAGACAAACGACTTTATCAGAAAAAACAACAAGAATATTTAGAAAATAATGATGTGGTTTTACAAGACATCATAGAAAAAAAATCCAGTCACAAGAAAGGTAATTGTATGAGTTTTATGATTGTTTTTCCTTTTAAAATCTCTTTGAAATTACAGTAAAATAGAACTGGAGTGTATGTATATGTATTTTTTTGTTGTTTAAAAAAAAAAAAGAAGCAGTGATGATAGTAAATTGTACAGAACTATTTAGCATAAAAGTGACAAAATGTGGCTGAGGGTTTCAACTTTGTCTTTCAATATAATCATCCCATTTCCCAGATATAAAACAAAAAACAAAACCCAAACAATAAATGCAAATAATTGCAAAAAAACAATTCACAATGAGGCAAAAATAAAATTACACTTCTGCCTCATCTGCAAATATACATATACATATATATATATATATATATATATATATATATATATATATATATATGCAAGCATTAAAAGTAAATAAATAAAGTCTTTGATTTCTTTAAAGTATTTTCTAAGTCAGGAGGTGATGAAGCATCCCTCTTTTGGTTTCTGATCCCACCGAGCGATGGCCATTTTTGGTCACAAACACACAACCACACACACGCACACACACATGTATACAAAAAAAAATCAAAAGAAAAAAAAAAAAGACAAAGCCTCTTTCAAAAAGAAAGAGCGGGTTAAACAAGTCTCTTTGCTCTCAGGCGAACTCATCTCTGTGAAAACCGGCACAGAGATTTCACAGAGACAAGAGCAGCCACAGTTAACGTACCCTACACATTTCATTTAACACATTCGTTGAATTCATGTTGTCTTAATCAGAATACAGACTGGCTGTCAATCAATGGTGAACCTCTTCACAACTTCACCATAAAGGCTCTTAGTTATTCGCCGTTTCATCACGGGAAACAAAAACAAGGACAAAATCTCCCGTCGTAACTCCCTCACTACTGACAAAAAAGAAAAGAACATTAAAAAACGAGTCTTGTGTGTCCGTCTCAAAGAGAGTTCCTCAATAAATACTTTACTATAAATCTCTACGGAACATATATTACTTTGTCTGAACTCCGCGCTCGGATCCTCTTTGTCTTCTAGCTGTATGAACGCTGATGGAAGGAGAAGGAGGAGGTTCGGACTGCTACACATGCTGCGACGCGATTGGTTCACGGCTCCCTGAGTCTCTGAACTGGAAGCAACGCGGAAACCGAGGAAGAGGCCGAAAGCGGCGGCACGTCCGTGGGCCGAAGGGGATAAAAGGTGGTCTTCCTGGACTTCCACAGATAACCGTCTGGTGTTTTGTCTGCTTATACACTTCTGGTACGATTTCTTTACCCCGATGAGCCAAAAGTTTAAAACAAAACGGCAAAAGTCCACATAACCTACTTACTCTAAACATATCTGGCCCAACAGCTCAAAAACAGGACGTTTATATGTTTTATTCATGGTGTTTCCAATAAAAAAATCATCCAAATAAATCCCACATGTTACAGCCTTTGATATAAAATCATTTAAATGAACTGGTTAGTTTAGGTTTCTGGGTGTGGTTTGACCTCTCTCTGATTATATTATAGACCTGCATTATTGAAATAAAACCCTTCGCAGCATGTATCTTCAACCTAAAAACTGGTTTGTTACAAAAAAGTAGTTGTGATGTTTGGGCTTGTTAGTGTATGTTTCGTATATTGAATTTCTGCATATTTACTCGATATGCGCGCACATGGCTCGTCTTTTTGAGACTTTTGCGGCTTGATTGGTGCCAGCAAGCCTCCACCTCCACCCTCCTCAGCAACCATCCGAGCGCAGCCGTGCACGTGTGCAAACGAAAGGGAGGCTGAGGGGCGGGGCAGGTCCGGGGTCAAACGCTGTTTTCGAGCTGGCTTTGGTGGTTCGCCGCGGGCGCCGGCGTCTGCTCGTTTAGGAGGAGGAGCGTCGTCTCGTCGGGGCCGTTCTCCATGGGGGCGGAGTCTGCTCCGAGGTCCGTGACGGTGATGCTTGCCGGGGGAGCGGCCTGCTCCAGGTGGGCCTCGTGGTGACCGCTCTCGGGGGACTGAGGCGTGCTGTCCAGTCGCGACGCGATAACGCCGTTCTGGTACTGGGCGCGTGTGATCTGAGGGAGGGAAACAGGATTCAGGTTCAGCTCTATAACTTGGTGAAGCTGTTAAAGCGCAACATATCTATCACTGGTACCCGTGTTAATGTCAATGTTCTCTACATACATGTTTTCTAATCTACTTTAATTTACGCAATTTTCTCTCCAATAAATGTAAAGTAGTAGGGATGTAAGAAAAGAATGATTTGCCAATATATCGCGATATTTTACGTCACAGTAGGGGTGCACTGATCTGACTTTTTCAGTCCCGATACGATACCTGGATTTGTGCATCTGTCGATACACGATACGGATCCAATACTATTGATTAATTAATAACCTGTATAACCTCCACCTTGTACCCTTCTTGAAGAGACTAAAGACACCACACTTCACTAGCTAAACATAACTAGAACAAAATAAAAAGATGTAAAATATACAATTGCAACAAAAAAAATGTCAAATGAAAAATTTAAACTTTTTTTTTACATTTATTGCAGATTTTCGGTTTATCGTATCGGTTAAGTTTAACTGATACCGATACATGTATAATAGACGGTATCGGGGCCGATACCAGTCTGTATCGATTATTGTATCGATATCCTAAAGCAAAGTATTCATCCATCCATTTTCTTAACCGCTTAATCCTTAATGGGTCGTGGGGGGCTGGTGCCTATCTCCAGCTGTCAACGAGCGAGAGTCGGGGTACACCCTGGACATGTAACCAGTCCATCACAGGGCTACATAGAGACAGACAGGACAAACAACCTTGCACACACTCACACCTAAGGACAATTTACAGTGATCAATTAACCTGACAGTCATGTTTTTGGACTGTGGGAGAAGCCGGAGTACCCGGAGGGAACCCACGCATGCACGGGGAGAACATACAAACTCCGGGATACGAACCCACAACCTTCTTGCAGTGCTAACCACTGCAGCCAAGCAAAGTATTCATTTTTTTAAACGAATTTTAATTTTGAGTAGTTGGTAGTTGTTGGTTGTTTTTTTGACCTTCTACGTTCCAGTGGATCAACTAGATCCAGTAATAAAACAGGTTGGAGTTTTTTTTAGAATGTTGTGACAGATTTTCTACAGTTAAATTTTAAAAAATCTAAATATATATTCTTGCTCATAGTATCATGTAGCTCATAGTATCACGATAAATAGTAATATATCGCATCGCCCACTTTGTATCGTGATACATATTGTACCAATACACATCCCTATAAACTATAGTATAATACCAAATTCTATCAGTATTCCTTTATACTTTCCAACTCAAGCAGTCAGAACTTCTGGTATGTCTTGAAGCGGTCTATATGAATAGTTCTCAGAGGTTCTTCCAAAGGTTCAACTGGTTCTCTTTCAAATTCATAGCGAGACAAGATTCATTGGAAAAAATAATAAGAACGTCTTACCCATTCCTCACAGTTTTTCATGTCAGATGATCTAAAAGATCACTTTTTAACCAAATTAGATTTAGCAGTAAACTAAATTACGAGGATGTCCCCGTAAAAGGCATATTTGGGCATATTTTTAAAGATTTAGGACTGAAAATTATGTTTTCAGAAATCAAAATAAAAGTTGAACAAGTTTTTATTTTGATTTTTATGAATTTGGAGTAAAAAACAATTTATCCATCCAGTTGCTGGGTAATAAATAACTTATTTTTAATCACTATTAAAAGTTGTGGATATTAGTGGATATCTGACATAAGTAAATCTTCTGGCTTGATCCCTCTAACCCACCTTGACAAACTGCAGGTCTGTGAGCGCCCTGACGTTGAAGTCGGGGGTGTACTGTTGTAAAGGGATGCTGCTGTTGAGCTGGCTGTTGCTCCCGCTCACGGCCAGAGAGTCGGTCCGGTCGGTTCCGCTCAGAGAGGTGGCCCGGTTTAACCCGCTGAGGTGGGACGGCGAGCGACACTCTGCAGACACGAGCAAAGTAAAACAGTTAGATCAGCTCCTGATGAAAGGCGCAAACTGTTGTCTCCGATCGGGCCGTCCTGCAAACACTCTTTATAAACTGAGCAGACATCTGCAGGATTCATAAACTCCTTGTTCTAAAATGCAGGTTAGAAGCGATACCACAAATGAGTAGTTGGAAACAAACAACATGAGATGAATGGAGAAATCAACAAACAATGAATTAGGGTAAGAGGAAGCAAGTATTGATTTATTAACTCATACAAGATGCTACCAGATGATCACACACGCAGTCAGTGACACACAGAAAACTTTCCAGCCAACAGTGACTCAGCATGTGTTTATATCTGATATCAGCCACACGTCACAATTATTTCAAATATTCTCTAAATGTAACCAGATTAAAGCTGTAGGGGTCAGAAATAACTTTTCAAATGTTTTGAATGATCTGACATCAAGGTAGAATTTCTCTGGGTTATGAAGCATTCACACATCAAACAAACTACATAAAAATTATTTTAAATTGTGAATAAGTTCCATCAGACAGCAGAGATTTGATAAAATGTCCAAAAACACATTCACTCTGAATACAGGAATTAAATAAATGTTTGATTCTTAAAATGTCCACTGGACTTATGGTGAAGACATGTAAAAAAATAAAAAAGTCTTAAAATGCATTCATTTATAATAGATTTGAATATTCTACCACTAAAATAAAAACCTACAGGCTTAGACTGTAGATGTAGGATTTACTCCCTACTTTTTCTCTTCTACCATTATTATTTAATGTTATTTGAAATATTAACTTTATGTTTTTCTCTCTATAGAAGGTACACCTGCTCTAGCAAGGAATCAATGCAATCTGCTGGTTTTCCTTAGATAGAAAACTTTTAAACTGACTGAAATGTACGTATGATTGAGTTGAAATGAAATTGTGTAAACTGCCTTGAGATGGCATCTGTTGTGAATTGGCGCTGTATAAATAAACTGAATTTAATTCAAAGCCGTTTCCAAATTGTATTTTACAGTGAATGATGCTGCTGGTCACTATAAACAACTTCTCTAATAATCCACCTCTGCGCTAAACTCTAACCACAGTAACAGTCATCTGTGTGCTTATGTCATCCAAGCAATCCCATCCTCCTAAATATGTCACACACACTTCACACGCAAGGCCGTTCACCACCAGTGCATTATTATTATTATTACCAGTTGGAGTGAGTCGTCCAGCAGGGGGCCTCAGTGAGTCATAGGAAACTGTTTTACCTGGACACGTCAACTGCATTAGTTTTACAAGAATTAATCAGGACAGTTCATCCTGGTTGTCTACATCTAGTTTTACAGTTAGTGGTTAGATGTGACTAAGTTAGGAAGCTGGGTTGATTTTTTGTAATCCAGTCGGAGACTTTTCTCTGGTTAAACACAAGGAACTCATCTCTAACCCAGAGCAATGGGATGAATATGAGTTTATTAGGAATGAACATAAAATAATACAACTCTATCTCTTTAGCCATTTTAAATTAGCCTCAATTATATGGGAGTATCAAGAACAATAGTTGCAAAACAAAACAAAACCTAAATGTATTTTTAGTTAAATAATAATATGGTTTTGAAATGGTCTATTAACATAAAATGGCCGTCTATTTACCACATTGGAAATGTGGTAAATAGACGGCCATTTTATGTTATCTTTAAATGAAAAAAACACCCACTGGCTGTGTATCATATATGTATTTATTCATTATTATCAACTTAGTAATAACAGTATTTATCTATGTGTCAAAAAATTGTATTATTAATTCTGGGATATTTATAAAAGTTTAATTCTCTTACTCAACTCTTAGATAGCTTTTCTGATTCTAAGGTACAAACAAGAACCTATTGTCTGTAAACACCTAATCTTGGCTTATGGCAGATACTATGACGTTCTTTCTCAGCATTATACAAAGTGTCCCTTATTGTTATCCATATTCTGATTGTCCAGTGAAATTATCTCCTGATTGTTTACTGCTGACTACTGAAGTGACACTTCCTCTTCTGTTTGACTATGTATGAAGTCATCTGTTTCCCCAAAGTAAGAAATGAATCAATCAGCAACAGATATGATAGGGTGTGGCTGACTATTATATATACACCCATGCATCTGTGCTGAAACTTCAGGGTTCTTAGTAGGAGACCCTCCGTGCACATAAAATAAACTATGTATGAATATAGCTGACACTTTGTTTTATTCTCTCATCTGAGGCCTCTCAGACACCCAGGTTTCTACCACAAGATACTTTTAATATTTTGTCATTACTATTATATATATATAATAGTAATGTATGTATGTGTATATATACACATACATACATATACATACACACTTTTTGTTATTATTCATTATTTTTATCATAATTGCAACTTTTTATTCAGATTTACTTTTAAAAATCTATTTAATAAAAAAATAAAAACTACAGTAACGATGGACACTTCTCTGGATAATCCATACAACAACTACAAGTGTACTATCTAAAATAATGCATTAAAAATTCTGGTATTAAGTGATTTAATAAGAGGCCGCTTGAAATGTTTTGTTTTATTGTGTCATAGAAGAAAAATCCAACTAAGAAAATAAAAGAATAAAAACTACTTTTGATTTAGTGACAAATCTATATTTTCAGAGAATTTCTGATTAATTAATTTAGGGCTACCACAGTATGATATTTATATAACCAAGACTCATAAAAATTGCTTTTTATAAACTTGAATAGTGATGTTTAGCAAATATGTCTGAGTCCAACGTTATGCTCTGGAAAAACATGAAAAATATTTTTCATGTTATTTTGCCCTCATTTTACACCCATTGATGCTGAAACCTGCTGAAAAAAATCTCCAACTGGATCTCTTAAAATTACAAAGAGTCGATAATATCAGCAAACTAGTTGCTGTTGGAGTTAGTGCTTTGAAATTACTGGAGTAAGGACCCAATTTCAAACAATAACCCGTAATAAAACATACCTTCCTACATAACTAAAACATTTATGTGGGAATAAATTTGGACCTGGGTGCAGCTTTAAAGACGGTGACTAGATCCTACTGCAAAACTCCTCAAGGTATGTAAACCTCTATATGGATCAAGTTATATTTGAAAGTGAAAAAGCAAAAAAAAAAAAAAGCATAACTGAAACATAAGCTGCACGTTGATGGCTTCATGCTTCATTCGTAGAGCAGTGATCGATAAGAGTTCGAAGCTAAAACGATTCATCTAGAAGCGACTCTACAGCTTTGTTCCTCGACTCAAAACCCATCTGGGTCTCATCATGGTGTCCCATCCCTCTCAGTCTGAGAAAAGGGCTGACATTTTGGCAAACACTGAGCAAAAATCTTGAAAGTTCAGCAACCTCACCTACGAAGAACACTTTCACATATAGCAGCAATCTACAATGTGGTTTTTTTTAAACAGATATTGTAAGAGCTTTTTTAAAATTCGTTTTCCAAATATTTGTGGAGGATTTCTCAAAGACTCTTCTGAAAGTTGTGTTCTGGTGCTTATTGATATTTTTCTAGATAAGTATGTGTGGTGCCAGTTTAACTACACTAATGATGTTTAAACATCACGCAGAGTTTATAAATGTATTGTGAGACGGCGCTCTTGGATTTATGGATCATCTCTGAGCTCGGGATGTCCCCTTCTGGGAAGATTGGCCAAGCGTCTCCCATGTTTCCTAACTTTCGTTTCTCACTGCAGGAAGATTGACTTCAGATTCCTTGGACATCGCCATCACAGACTGATCTGCAGTGCCAACTCCTCATTGCTGACGTCTCTCCACCTCCATTTTACTAAGACCCACCTGTAAACTCAAGCTGAGGGAAATCTCAAAACATCTCGCTCTGTCAATGAGTTAGCGCCGATAAATCGAAGCATTCGATCGATACCAATCTTTTGAAGAGCGATGTTGCACTAAAGGAGACTTATTTTCTACAAATGGATTCAGAATGCAGGTTTATTTTTTTCTAAAATATAATGTTATATTTCATCCTGATTCCTAAAAGCATAATACTTCTTCTGATCCATAATGCTTTGGCTGACTAAATAACTGTTTCCCAAAATGTAACTTAAAGATTTTACTTCTAGTCACTCACATGAATGATAGAGCAGGTGCTATGGGTTAAAACTTGACATAAATCAGGCAAAGATAAGCGAATAATGTCTATTTTAATAACCGTAATCAGCTTTTTCTACCAATTTTCTACTTTGTGATTTCCCCAATGAGCAAATCTAAGACCCCCCCCCCACCCGCGCTCGGTGTTAAGCAACCCCGACATGCCGGCTTTTACCTGGTAACCGAGAGAACAGAGAAAACCTCTTAAAGGAGAGAAGGCGAGGACGAGGTGCAGCCACTGAGAGGACAGGAGAGAGGGGTGGGGAAGGAGCGACGGGACAGAGGGGAGGATGAAAGGAGCGGTCAGTGACAAAGAGGGAGACAGATCTGCTCACAGCCTGGGAGAGGACATGCAAAACCACTGAGACATTCTGCTGATTTCACAGAATAACCATGTCAGACATCACGGTATGAAGCTGAGGGCAGTTTTAGGCTGTGACGATGCTGCTGTTGCAGAGCTGCTGAAGAGGGAAGGAAGGTTATTAAACAAAAAACTAAAATCGTGCTTCATGTTTTTTTTCCTTTTGCATTAGTGAAAAGGTCCTGAAAAAGAAAATAACCAACCATTAAAAGCAAAAAATGTTCAATTCAATGTATTTCTATAGCACCAATTCACAACATGTCATCTTAAGGCTCTTTACAAGTAATTTAAATTCAACTCGATTAAATTCAATCAAATGATTCAGTTGTAACTACAACTTACATCATAGTTAATTATGTAACTAGTTACTCATTAATACAATAATACTAGTTAATCATTCGGAATTGAATTCAATTTAATGATTCAAATAATAATCGAATCCTTATTCCAATGAGTTTAAAGTTTTCCATCTAAAGAAACCCTACAGGTTGCAAAATATAGAAGTGATAAAATCAGACATTAATTCTCTTAAGTTTAAACGGTCAGATGCTCCTTATGCTCGTGCTGTCACTACCTTTGTGTACATTCCTTGCAGTAGAAGGTACACCTGGGCAAGCAGTCCACATCTAATCTACTTACCACCAAATAACTGGTACTATAACGAAGAGATACGTTTTATTCACTCCCCAAGTCAATTGTCATAATGTTTTGCCTGATTGGTGTTTATTCAACATGATCTGATAGTAATTTGGATCAAACCGTTAATGCAGATGGATTTGGATACATGATTAGAATGTACAGGAACGAAGAGAATGATCTGAACTGCATCAGCATCTATGGCACTGGGTAAAAACTGAAGCCTAAAGGTGACTATTGTTGTGAACTGGCGCCATCTAAATGAACCTAATTGGAACTGAAATAAATTCAGGGTTCATCAAATCGTTACCACCGTAAAGTCACATGCAAATATGGGAACTTTAGGCTGTTTAAACCTGCAGTAGTTTACATTATAAACTTGGATGAAAAACCTATCTTACCAAAAACAAACAAAAAGGCCCACATTAGGATAACAAACTGCAAATGTTGATTAGTATCTCTTTCTGGTAGAACTTTGCACCTAAAATTCCCTTTAAGGATCCTCATAAAAAGTTTAAAATTTTAGTTTTGCAATTGGAGGCATTTTTACATTTAAATCAAATTTACTAGAAGAAAGTTACAAAAGGATCAAAACTAAGTATAGACAGGATTATCTAATTATTATAAGGGGTGTAACGGTACATCGAAGCTGAAAATCACGGTTCAGCACGCTTTCTTAGATTTTATTTCTTAGATTGAAAACCAAAATGCTGACTTTACTGATAACTCAGAGATTTGATTAGTTGTGGCTCCATTTTGTTTGTTGCTTTTTTTCTTAGTTTATTCAGTTACTGACATTGAGATGTGCTCTTTAGTCCGGTACAAAACCTATATTTGTTGTAGCTATGAATAAGACACCCATAGTTGTTTTGCCTTTAAGCACCTGAAGGAGCAAACCTGTTTTGGGAAACGTCTTGTAACAGAAAAAATATTGTTTAATTAATTGTCATAATTAAACTTATTTAAGCATATATACCTTTCTATCACAGGTACTTTGTTTTATTATAAAGTGGTAAGAAAATGACTCTTGTACCTTTTGTTGATCACTGAAATGTTTCCTTAATAGACTTGGAGATACCAGACGTCTACAAAATCATTCTTTTATGAGTTTCTTCTTCTCAGCCTTTTAGATCAGAAGTTCTCACAGGTGTGGGGACATAAGGGTGTACTGGGATGTTTTCTTGTGTTCCCTGCTTGCCTCCCTATCTTGTATCGTCAGTTCACACTTCTACCGGTCCTGTTTCTCTTCTTCGTCTTCTTTCTTTCTTTGTTCCTTCTTGTTATCTCAATTTCGTGTCCATAACTTCAGGAAATTATACCCCCAGTAATCAAAAGATTTCCCATACATATATTAAGTGGAGTACAATAGCAAAGCTGTAATGCTCTGCTTCAGAAAGTAAATCTGTTGGGCTTGTACTAGTTACTCTGACACCAATTCTGAGTAGCAAACTGCTAGACAGGACACGTTAAAAAGAAAAAGAAAATAGATCAGAAGTTCTTAGAATATACTTTAACATTCTACTCCAAACAGAACACAATAAATAAGACAAATTTAAGCATAAAGTGAAATAAAGAGATGGAAGCAGGACATCCACATTGATTGAATTCCTCTTGGCTCAGACATTTTGGAGCTTGCAGAGACGTGAATAAATTAGTGGACACCAGAGAGACAAGATGAAAGAAAAAAAATATACAGCATGTTGACTGAAAGGAAAGATAATCAGTGACTTTCTGAAACAATATGTGAATAAATAAACTCAATAAATAATAAAAAAAGAAAAAACAATGAAAAAAAGTTGACCAAATGAGTTTGAAGCTTTGAACGCAAACGTATTGCCACAAGATGGCAGCAGAGAGACACTGCAATTGTGTTTTTCCCCTTAAACTCCCGGGTTTAATTACAATGGAACCTGTAAACGGTCACTGTTCTGAGATTAAACCAGAGGGAGGTTTCATGGTCTCACCGGTAGTGGAAGCATTAAGCGCCATGACTCCATAATAGGAAAAAGGTCCGGTCTCAAACTTCATGTTCTCGTTTCCAGCCTCCACCTCCACGCGACCCTGTAGATAGGAACACACAGATGCTGTTTCAATACCTTTAAAAAAAACAAATACTTAAAACAACTAATTATTTCTCTTTGTTTGCAAACAAAATAAAACACAAAAAAAGAGAGAAAGTCCTTTTTTCCCCAAGAGTTGCGCTTAGTTTAGATGAATTTACACCTTTCGACCTCTAGATGGTGCCGCATTTCCAAACAAACACACAATGACGCTCTCTGCAGAGGCTCTGCATCATGTAGAGGAGGACAGGAAGCCTGTTTACTTTGGCGCTCACTGAGTGCGACAGGAGTCAGCAGAGGGATGCTGAACACAGCGATGAGAGCAACTCATTCAGAGGGTGATAGAGAGATGAGAAGATAGAAAGGGGGTTAAGGAAGCCTATGTACAAACACAGAGAGTTGACCCAGTTCAACCAGCTGGAATGTGTGAACTGCAGCAACAACAGCACCCCAGTTAATCCATCCAACCATCCCCTCCTTCCTTTCATCCCCCCATCCACTTCCAACAGTGGCAGCGGCCTGATGAAAGCACAACAGGTGGTCAAATAAAAGAGGGCTAATCAGAAAAACAGAGCGGAGCTGGGACAACAGACCCCTAAGAAGGACCAATTAACAGGGAGAGAACACTGAAGAACCCCCCTAAAAAATTAGTAATTAGAAGGAAGACGAATCACACTGTCCATCACATCCTTGGTTAATATTTAAACTCTATAAAGCTTCGAGCGCTTGAACGTGAACAGAAACTATAGTACAGAAATGTAAAGGGAGAACTGAAGAATCCAAACAAACTACGCCGATAAAAGTTAATGATTCAACAAAACGATCATAAACTAGTTTACCATCTTTGCTTAGTCTAGTGTAAAAAATGTTTTCCATCAATTTAAAGTATAAATGGGTTAATATAAAATTTTAAGCTAATTAAAGAAGGTGTGTCACTTCAGAATGTTAACTTTATTATTATCACAGACAAAACTGGATATATTCCACAATGCAAAAAAACATAAGGAGGGCTGTTTATGGCATAAACACTCAGTAGAGTCCAGCTCAATAAGTTACGTCTGAAATACAACGGCAAAATTAAAACCGGGTTAGCAGTGGGCATAACTACTAACTAGTTCCTATGGTTACACAGATTAGGGTCTGTTATTTATAAATTACATCCATCCATCCATCTCACAGGTCAGTTAACCGGGTAAACCAAACATTCATCCGTGTAAGCTTAATATTTAGTCCATTTTGGCTTTTTCAAAAGAAATTATGTTATATTTCAATAATTTATTAGCTTTCTGATCAAATGTTTATTTCTTATTTCATACTTTTTATCTTTTTTATTAACTTTGTTTATATTAATTCAGATATTTCAATAATTCTGAAATAATAATAATAATAAAAAATGTATTTTTTTCTAAGGTTTTTCTATCTGTAACTTTGCCGTGTAAATATTTCCATTCTTTGACACTCGACACAAAAAAAAAACTGTCATCCTGACAATCCGGCGTAGAGTAACAGTTTTGTTTCCACATTGAACACAGCATTGAGAGTGAGAGGTCCACTCCGACATGCTTGGGATGCTTTGCTGGGTTTTATGCGCCGTGTCGGATTGTGTTTGTCCACGTAAAAATGTAACTAATGTCCACGCTGAACCGCGTGGAGTTGTACCTCTTGATCTCCATGTTCATGAAAAGGCTTGTAATCCAAAGCAACTAATTATAAAAATTAAAGAATCAGGATAATCTATATGCACATGTTCAAATTAATTAGTTGAGTCATATTTACAGCTGCCACGGAGATGATCAGGCTTCATCTAAAGCCGCTGAGTCATCGGATTTAAGTGGATGCAGCAATAGGAGCAGATGTTCACAGCAGAAATCCTCTGGACGTTCTGATTTATTAATAAATCAGCCAGAAGCAAGCAAAAAGCCAACCGCATTCCTCTGTTACTGACAGCTTATCAGAGCAGCTAAAACATGACTTATCTTTAACATAAGGTCAACAGTGTGTACGTGATCTTTAGCTGAGGCGTCGTTTTTACAGCATCACGTGCCCTTCACTCATACACGCCATGCAGGCGTGCCGGAGGGCGACGTCAGGCATTTTGCAGCCATCCACACACACACACACACACACACACACCAACCACTGAATGTTTTGTTGTTTAATTTACTGGGAGGCATGAGGAGGGAGCAGCAACAGAACAGGGAGACAGCAGAAAGAGAGGTGCTCCAGTCTAACCCGTTTTCCCAGGTCTGCGCTGACAGGTCGGCCTCTAAACGCTTAGGCCACTTTACTGCACCAACAGCTAGTTGTTACTCAAACACCGTGATTATAGCTATTCCATCTGCAGGTGTATAATCAAGAATGAAGTCTCAACACTCTGTACGGTTCGAAAAAAGAAAGCCACTAGGATTTTTTTTTTCTAAATCCTTCTGACCTTTATCAATTATTCACACAGAGCTAGAGTGAACCTTCGGCATACAGTGACCAACAACCTTTCTATCTGCAATTATCTGCTATCTTTAAACATCTTTGCCTTACATTTTAACACAAAAGATCAATCATCTCAGTCTTTATATTGCAGGGATTACCTGACGACCTTTAGCTTGACTTAAAGGTTTTAGGGGTTGTTATATGCAGACAGTTTGATAAGCTTCAACCTGAAATTTGACTCAACTCTTCAATAAATCATCATAAAGCACAATCAATTAGGTCTAATTAGCCTCATAAAATTGTAGGACGGAATTTTGCCTTTGCTCCAATTCAAACCTACATGGTTTCATTTCATGACAGCCTACAGTGGAGCCGCGGCCACTACTAGCTACTGCAGTAGGACGAAGACAGTTTCCACTCTGCGTATTAATACATATTAGGTTATATTTGGTGTTTAAAGTATTGAAATTAGAGTTATAAGTGTTTTTGGAAGGGGGTCTCAAGTAATTTAGATTTCAGCTATTCATGGCCAATTGTGGTTGATAACCCCTGCAAATACTGAGGCTCCACTGTGGATTTTTTCACACCTATAAACAGAATCTATAATATCCAGATTTATTTCTCTTGGGTAGCTCAGTATTTGGATAAATTCGTGCTGGAAGCATTTTATAAGATGCCCCTATTCCATTATGATCCAATCATGATTGGAATATAACATCCGGTGGAAACCTGAACCAAAGACCGAAAAAGTACATGTATGAAACTGCAAATAGGCAAAATGACAACGACTGTTCAAACATTAAGAGTCTGTAAAATAGAAGCTAAAAATGGTCTTAGCTTCACTTGAGTCTTTATTTGTTGGTTAAAAATGTGGCCAAATGCTTAACGTCAAATGCAAATAAAATAAAAAAACACTAAAAGAAAAACTGAGCAAAATAAAATCAGATCTTTGACGAGGACAACTTCTACAACACCGTGCTACTTTTTCCACTCACTGAAAAAAAATAAGATTTTTAGAGCTGGTTTAACCGTCCAACAGTAAGTGTGAGCTCATTTCTAACAACAAACCATGTTTGCCTTCACTTCAGTGTGACACGACCTTTAGTACATATTCTCTATAGTCTCCCAGCCTCATGCAAAACAAATGACTAACAACAGGTGTGGCTACACAAGCAGCTTCAAATCTGAGCGCCACTCGAGTTAGCAGGGACTCAGTTTGTCCCACCGTTTTATTCAAAGCACCAAAAAGATGAACTTAATGCATTTCTTTGCACATTCTGTGAATATTTTATTGCTTTTAAATGATCCTGCTCAGTTACAAATTCAAAAAAACTGCACAAAACTTAGGTTTTTGTAATTATGTCCTTAAAGTACTCTGCAATAATTAATGTTTCTATCATCTGTCACTTTGCTAATGTGACAGATGATTTTTCCCCTTGGGGAGACAAAATTTTTTTTTATTTTATTCTAGTTAGCATGAGGGTCATTAATCGGTTTCTTTTCAGCATTGTAAGTAGAGTCTTTTTGCCCTATCCTCACTGTTAGGTTTGCTCCTTTCCAACGTTTAGCCCAGATTGAGGGAAAAAAATATGATGTGAAAATTATTGTTTACATTTGTTGTATACAATGAATCGCTTAATGATAAACTGCATGTTTAGATGTTATTCTCAAACTATGAGCCACAGAGATTCATTAAAACGATGTAAGACGAATTAGTCCTGTTATACTTTATTATAAAACAAAAAAAATCATGATAAAATGATAAGTCAGTTATAATTTAGTCGGTTTAAATGGCAGATAAATTATTGTGCTGATGTCCACCTCCCCTTCGCAGGGCAGTAATTCATCCTAAAGTTCAAAGTGTAAATAAGAGAGTTTTTTGACAAGACCTGTAGGTGGACCTAGGCCAAAGTTCAACATGTAGCATTATGAGTCATAAACAAGCTGATGGAGAACTCTTTGTTCCTGCTCAAGTTCTTATCCACTAAATGAGCAAACATAATACTTGATGTCCTTGCGGGTTTATACTAGTGGCCTCTTCGTGGCCATGGATGATTGATCATGCTTCGACTGAAAAAATAAAAGGTCAGTGAAAGCAAGAAAAGGGAAAAAAAAAAAAAGATTGGGAGAAGGTGGAGCTTCTGAAAGTTTAATAAAGCTTTAACAGAACAGCATGTTTGAGCTGCAGGAGGGAAGGTCAATATAGTGTAAAAAGAAAAAAAAGAGGGAGGGGTGAGGAAATTCAAAAACTACTGCTTTTTGGACCTTAAAGCTTAAAATAAGCCTAATTCCACTATTTTAGAACTTTATATTAGAGTTTGATCCCTGTTTACATGGGCCATTTTTAGTTTTACAGGCTTTTAATGTTACAGATTCCAACGTACACCAACCTGGGGTTCCAATGATGTCGCAACCGCAGCCATTACAGCTGAAGTCTGTGTAGGTAGCAGAAAAAGAGCCTGTGAAACCTTAATCCAATTGGTCTTTCAATTAGTATTTGGATTTGGAAATATGCAAACGCGAACTATGTTGCAGAACCATGTTGATGCAGTAGCAAATTTGGTCTAACCGACTGCAGAGTGAAAGTCCTGCTCAGACTACTACTAAGAAGGAGCACGGCAGTGATGTAATTGAAATCGTAGTAGTAGTTGTATTATAAGACTGAAACACCCCAGAACAAAACAAAGAAGCACTTCCAAGACGTTTTGAACTCCGAGGGGAGTCATGCTAACAATTAATAACAAAACATTGTTAAATGAAGGAGTTTTGGGTAAGATAATGTCTTATTAGAGGCAGCAAATCTCCTGTCCTGATTGATTCCTATTATATGGATATACACTCATTGCGACTGGATATAAACTTTTCCCAAAGGACTCCAAGTGGCCCAAAAACTTGTCTGGGTGAGTAAATCAACGTAATATTTGCTGAAAACCAGGTCCAGGTTGAAAACAAAAAAATAACTTTTCGTTTAAGTTATATTTGCTGTTTAAACTAATAAAATCCTCAGCTAAGTGTTTTTAGAGGTGGGTTGAGTATTCATGGTTCCCAGCGATTTGCAAGCGGCCATGATCCCTTACCCCCACAAATACCGGGGATGTCCACTGTACTGTTATCCATTTACCTAACCCCAACATTAACAGGAAGAAGCATAAAGGTATCAAATAAAAGAAGACACAAACATTTAAAGAGGTGGATATGGGCTGCAAAAAGTAGAAGAGAAGAAACAGAACCGTGTATCACTTCTTTTTCCTCTGATAAATCTGCGCTTTACTCAGGTGAAAAAGATGCTGTACAAGTGGGACTGGCAATTTATAAAAAAAAAGATGAATTAATCCTAAACATTGCTGTGTTGGATGTTGCCCATTATTATGAACAAGAATGTATCAGTAAAACAACAAAAACAAGATTTATACCTCATCACACCATTACATATTATTTACCTTGTGCTTTTGTGAGGTATGAAGACATACAGCTCAAAATTGATAGTTAAAATACCAGAATAAAATGTTCTGGGATAAAAATAAATAAATCCCGATGGTAATTTCCTTTAAACAACCAGAAAGGTTAAGAGTTTGAGTTATTACTACAAGTTCTAAATTTTGTTGTTAAATAATTCCATCTGTTTGCTTCACTTCCAATTAAAAATCCTCATCAATTCTCCAGAGATAGATTAAACTGACTGCTTTTTAATACAGTTAATATACCAACAGCTTGTACCTACTGCACACAACCCCATTTCAAATAATAAGCGTCATTCTCTCTTGTAAAGGGTCAAACCAAAAGGAGCTAAATACCCTTGGGCGCTACGCTGATGACTCATCAGTCACGAGTACGTTTTTCATCTTTACTGCAAGCAACAAGAGAGGACGGGAGCACTGAAAAGGTGCGTACAAAAAGTCCTGTGGGAGCAGTTTCAGACTATTCTGTGTGAACTAGAACAGATAAAAACACAGCACAGAGCAGGCTGAGGTAATGTGGTTCCAAGCTGTCTGAGGATCCTGTGTCTGTGTGTGAGTGGTGCACTTGTGCATTTGCGAAAGCTGAGAGATGAACCCCTGCAGAGGGTGGAGGATTCACTGTAGCACGGCTGTTAATAACTTATAACAAAGCCAGCGTGGGGGTTTCTTCGTTGCATCACACTTAAACACGAGTCTCTGTTTGTGTGAATGAGGGTTGGATTGTGGTTTTGGATCTGGGTTAACCTGTGACTTGGCCTCCACGGTTTAGTGGCTTGTAACGAGCATGTTTAAAAAAAAAAACAGTTGGTGTCGAACTCCAAAGCGTTTGGTTAAAATCAGTGATTCACACAGTTTTATACAGTGAGTTAGCATTAATTTACAACAAACTGAATCACAGCAGGACAGAGTGGAAATATCTCCTTTTTTGTCTAGGAATATTTCTTATTCTCCCAGGAATCTGTTTTTCCATCTCCTGCTCACAAGTACAACTTCCCCTCAAATAAAACTCTGATGTCATACATCCACTTTATGTAAAACACCAGCATCTACACGCACTTCCATATTTGCCTTCAGGAATAAAAAAAATAAAAAAACATTTAAAAAAAAACCTGAACAGAGGGATGCAACAATAGAGCACCAACAGAGGTTTGTAGTCTTTGGAGTGGAAATAGGAGCCCCCTTGTAATCCAAGGATTTTCCCGTGGAAGCTGAAGGAAATTCCTTCAATACAACAGAAATGTGACTCTGTCTGCACAAGAGCGGCTGCTTTGTGAGAACCTCAGAGCATCTTTGTGGAGACATGAATCACTGCGGTCATAAACAAACATCTAGTCTGCTGACAGTGATCATCCCTGCCCACAAAACACACACACACAAGTTTGTATATCAACCCTTTTTAGGACACTGTATTGGATTCCATTCATTTAAGCAAGGTTTAGGTCTATTACTGACACTCATGGTGGCAGCATATTGGAGTAACTCTGTCACGTTGCTTCTGATAAGTTCTTTGTCAACTTTAGTTCATACTGTACTGTTTCGACTATAAGCGGCTCCTTTTTTCAGACGCTTTGGAGCCTGCGGCTTGTACAACGATGCAGCCCATTTCTAGATTTTACTTAGCTAAAAGCCACCAGGGTGCTCTATAGAAGGAAGCACAAAAGTGAGACAGACATGTGGGAAAAGATTATACCTCGAAGAAGACACCAGCTTTGATTTTGTAGTGTTATTTTGCGCATCACGCCACACCCTCATCGTGAAAAACACACAGATAAATGCGTGTGATGCCTCTATAAAGTTAAACTGGCCGTCAAAGATGGAAATAGAGCTACTGAACATAAGTTTGGCACCAGTGAATCGGTGGTGAGACGTTGGCAAAACGAAGACTTTTCTGGAAAGCTAAAGCATGTTTTATTTTCTAACCAGGCATGCTACTGTTGTGTTGTGCGGGGTTTGGAAAAATAAAGGAGGCATTAAAACTTAAAAGGGCTATCTCATTGGAAAACAAAGTCCCAGTATTTCATCAGTGTTTCTCCATCTAGTTGATTCACATCTACGGTAAAATTTGGCGCAAAGCAACATACAGCCACAACATCCTCCATCCATACAAAGAAAGCTTCACTGACACTTAAGATACACTAGAGATGTTACTTTCTGAGGGTGCCTTCTGTGAATTTGCTCACAAGATGCGTACTGAAAAAACGGGTATAATATGTCAAGCTGTGAACTCACTAAAAGTATTATGAAGGAAGGGAAACCGCAGGTCAACAAAAAGTAAGTGTCAGGCAGGAATTCCTATTGCTTCCTTACAACTAGGGCCGTAAGTAACGATTATTTTCTTATACCATTGTTTGGGTGAATACTCGATTCTGATTGGCTGCAGGGTGTACATTAAAAAGTGATAATGTACACCTAGGAAAGGCGTCCCGTCAAATTGCCTGATGACAGTTCTAAATTATTGCGCTGGCTCAAATGGCAGCGGAGTCTCAACGTTATTTACATAATCCTCTAGACACACACAAGCAGTAAGTAGTGTACTGGCCTTCTGAAATGATATTTTGTATCACGTAACGTAAAGTAAAGCCATCATCACACTTCCCATCAGAAAATAATGGACTTTGCGTCGGACGGTTCATGCCTCCGTGTCCGTTATTTTCTGATAATGTACACCTCGTCGGTCCTTATCGCTTACATAATCGATTAGAAGATTAATCGCTTTTATTAATAATTATATTGGCATGTCATGTAAAAGCTACATTTTTCATTTGAATATCACTAATGTTATTCAGTAGAACTAAAATAAATACTTTTGTGATCATAATACTATATTATGTATATACATCGCTGTGTAATGCGCCCCCTTCTGGCTGGTGGACGATCTTATGTTATGCAAGGCCCCGCCTTGACAGTGGATTGGTCAGTTTGCACATCCAACCCCTTAAAAAATTTGTAGAAGCCAATAGAATAACGTTAAAACGTCTCCGAATAGATTGACAGAGTCGGCCAACCGGGGTGCCGAGAACAGAGCCTCGTTGAAACCAATGGCTTGGTAATGGGGCGGGGTAAGAACCAAATTTCGTGATAGAAATGCCATTAAAGTTTTTGATGTTGCACAGCAGATGGGAGTATCAGAAAATAGTGTTTATTTGCCAAAGAAATCATCTTTACACAGCGAAACCGCAAAGGAAAGACAAAGATTACTGCTGTGAGTTTGAAAAGCTGTTCCTTGTTGTGGTCATTCTTTGGCTCATATCTGCGGTACTTTCACCTAGCTGGTTGCTGGAGGCATTTTTGGAATCGGCTGAGTCTCTGCTTTCGTTTGAGTGGTTGTTTTTGTGTGTAGCACAAAGGATTGTTGCGTTAAACCCAGAAATGTGGCACTTGAGTTGAGGAAAATATGATTGTATGAGTTTGTTTGCAAATATTTATTTACATGGCATCTGAGTTGTGATGTGGTTGGTAAAAAAAAGTTTAGATATCTTTGTAGTTCTTTGTGTGCTGTTTAATTTGATGTGCATTACTGCTATTTTTTCTGTATTGTGAGTGTTGCTTAAGGCCTGTTAAAAAATTTAATCACAAAGTCCCCCAATTAGGGGTGCCTAGGGCTTAAGGGGTTAAAACAACTAATCAATGACTCAATTAGTTGTAAACTATCTTAAAAATCGCTTAAATCGATTAGTTGTTTCAGTTCTACTTACAACAACGACTTCCTTCTTTCCACTCTTTCACAGAGGAGAGTTTGGGGCAGCTTTCAAGTAAATAGATTCTCGCTCATGAGCTGTGGACAGCGCACAGAGCAACCATTGGCCTCTGCTCTCCTTACGCTGCCTTAACTTGAGCAGACAACCATGTTTTGGCAGGTCTGTAGCTGTGTCTTCCTATTCTCACATGATGGATTGAACTAAAGCTTTAGTATAAATTCTACGTTGTTGTTTTTAACAGCTTAACCCTGCTTAAAATCCTCTATGACATTCTATCTGTCCTTTCAACTTTGTTCATTGGTCTTAATGATGCGTCCCCCAACAAACAGGCTTTCACAGACTAGGTAGATTTTTGGACTCAGAGTAAATTACATGTAAATGGGCATTTGATTTTTATTTAGGGGTATCAGAGTAAAAGGAGATTAATATGTTTGCTTACCTTCACAGATTTGCAGTACTTTGCATTATTCTAAAATTAAATACAATTACGGTCAAAATTGCAAAGCAGCATAATGTGACAGAGTTGTACGGTGTGAATATTTTTGCAAAGCCCTTTAGGTATAAACAGAGAGAGACAGACAAGCCAGTGTTTACGAGGATGGATGGATCTCCCTTCATCAAGTGCCTGTGAAATTTGGCCCTCTGGTTAGCTGATGGAGTCCAACGGAGAGTAAAAATATATAAAAAAAGTGTTTTTATTTGAAGCCAGAATTCAAAACGAAACTCCCAGAAAGGTGTCAGAGGATTACTCCACGTGTGGGGTCCTCAGCCACTGCCATATCCGGTCTCCCACAATGAAAGTGTCACTGAACAGAGCAGAGCAGAGCAGCGGAGAGAAGCTGAATCAACCATAATGACTGTTTCGGACCAGAAAACCAAACCAAACCGAAGTGTGGGAAATGAATTGGTATGGAACGGTGGGATTAAAGAGTTCGTGCACACACGCGCAGGCTGGATCCAGCAGAAGAGGAGAAGCAGAGGTAGAGTTTTTCTCTTCGGCGCACAAGTAAGGGAAAATGTTCTCACATCCAGCTGGGTGTGTTGATGCAGGAATGTGGAGTAACAAGAGGTCATTTAGTAGCATAGCAGCTATGCCTAAAATTACCTACCGATTTAATAATTGGTCACCATTTCTTTGTGGGAACACAATCATGTGAAGTTACGTAAACTGCTTCAGCAACACCTTGAAATTTCAAAGAAATGCGTCTATGCCTCACAGATGTTTCATCGTAACTTATGTTAGCGTGGTCCTTTTTTTAAAGGCAAAAAAAAAAGGAACGTTGATGGTGAATACTGGTGTGTGAATACCAAGCATGCCAGGGGACGTTCCAAAAGCAGGAATCTGACAACAGCGCAGGGCATTTTGGGTAAATGCAACAATGACTCTGCCATATCCTCTAATGCTGAGCAACCTATATTTGCCAAAAACTAAAGATCAATCCTAAAACTGCTAAACTGTGAAAAAAAGTTTGTTTTTTCTTTTTGTCAGATCCAGAAAAATCACAGGATCACATTGTACATGTCTCCAAACATCACCAAGGATCATCTGGATCCTAACAACCACCGACTGGTTTGAGATAAAAGAAGAAGTGGTCGAGGTTACCATCACATGCTCTAACATGTACACACAACTCGTCTTATAATTTAAAAATGGGTTTTTTTCTGGATTTCAACACTAGTACGGCTTCTTTCAAAAAAATTGCTACATGTTATAGTTGTATGTGTCACGGTCCAATCACAGAAAACTCTGCAGGCCAGACCGCAGAGGAAAGCGGAAGTCGGTGTCGGCCAGTAACAAGCTGATTTATACGTCTCAAAATTAAAGTCCATAAAAATCAAGCAGAGAAAAAATACAAATCTAACAATGGGAAGAACAATCATTAAGCAGCATCTTAAAAAAAAGAAACAGGCCAAATGGTTTTCAACTCCTACAAAACTTAACTATGTGAAAATAATACTTAAAGGACCCATCTGTCTTGTGCTGTGTCAAATGGTGTTGTATAAATTAACGGCAATGTTTAGTAAAACCCTGATTTAAAATAAAGAGGAAACCTTGAATAAATACCCAATACCAGCTTAATTCTGGATCTTAACATACAGACTGCTTCAGACGCTCTGAGGCGGTTTTTAACCCTTCATCCCAAACAGCTTCCTACCTGCAGGATTAGGATGAAGTAGTCGACAGCCTTTCCTCTCTGATAGACGTAGTGATGAGGCGATCGCTTTTCATTTTCGGTGAACTTTATCTCCTGGATTACATCCGGATGGCGCAAGATCCGGAGCAGCACCTTGTCAGAGATCTGGGCCTGGCTGAACAAGCTCACTTCTGCCGAAGAACCAAAAACAACATGAAGCTTGCTACATTACGAGGAGGTTAAAAAGATACTCATCTGTTTCCATTTCTTCACTGTAATGATGTTTGGCACTAAAAAAAACTTCCATTTAGTTCAAATATTACAGTGCATTGCATGTGGAAGAAGAGAAGAGAACAACTTGTGGTTTTCAGGCCTAAATGTAAAGTGCTGTAAACACATCACCTCCATAGTAGTAGTGGGCGATATAAACAGTATAAGGGAGAACTGATCTAAATGTATCCAACAGTACAGACTTTGACTATCATTATTGAGCATTTTGATGATTATATCAACACATGGAGGATAAATACTAATGTTGAGTATATGCATTTACATTAATATTAATAATGATCAGTCTATAACAGGGGTTTGCATCGTGCCACTGTAGACAAAATGTAGTAAAATATGTAAAATATAGACAAATGACCAATATTTTTTTATAATCAAATAGGGGGTTTTATTCGTTTCTTTGTTTTCAGGCGGAACTTCTACAGAAAATATTTTGGGGGGTTTAGACTTCTGCATTTGGCTGCGAATAGGGTTATTTATTGAACTGTTGAATTGATTTAATCTCCCACAATTAGGAGAAGCATTCAATGGGGCTCAATGAACTGCATTTTTTTTGTCGTTGTTGTGAAAGTTTGGAGTTTTTATTTAATCTAAACACCTACAAGAGAAGTGGATTTTTTGCCAAAATAAAAACATATAAACATCTAGGCTTTGGGTCTCTAGACACAACTTACTAATTCTGACAGGGAAGTGGAAAAAGTATGGTAAAGATCAAATCATTTTCACACATTAGGAAGGCCAAAGTCCTCCATGTAGACAATAACATTTTACTGGCTGAATGTCGGGAGTGACAAAGACACATACCTAATTTAATTATTACTGCTTGTCATCTGAGTACAAGGAATGATTATATTAACAGGTAGTCAGATACATGTAAATTAAACACACTCTTACCTAAGATAAATGAGTAAAGACAGCTTTTATAATAATATATAATGTTTACTTAACATTTAAACTCAACATCATGTCTTGAAGTTTATCAGCTGAAAGGAAATCTAACTATCATAGGCTTCGTGTATTCCTTCAGGAAAGTAATCAAACATCTAACGATCTATTGGTTGAGAGTTTGTATGGTTTCAATCTGTTTATTACGTTTGAATCAGAAAATAAAATATTTAGAGATAGTTGGGGCTCTTCTTAAAAACCACAATTAGAGCTTTTGGTTATTTTTCCAACACTTTAGGGATCAAATATGCAGGGAAATAGAAACTAATGAAACATACCCATGGATTGTGGCTTATTAGTAACAAATTTGCGGTCAGATTACTGCAATGGAAGCTCCCTGCTGCCCAGACACAGAGGCCATAATCAACACGGTTTTCCCACGGCACGCTTGTTGTTTTACATCCCTAACGCCTGGAAAACCCGCGTGACGTCTTTCACTTTGCTGCCTGGAGACTTAAACTGCATCATATCATAGAGGTAGTCAAGATAGTTTCAATAGATCCATCACACTGAGTTACTGTTGCTCCTGAGATCAGAACATGAAAACCCTGCATCGGCTTTGATTCAACTTTACTTCTCACACAAATTTCATAATTTCATCATATCATATCTAATCAATAATATTGCAAATATTTAAAGTATTACAAACACTTTCAAACAAAAAGAATCTGATATTAATTATTATATAGACTGTTGTAATTTGAGTACATTTGGGTTTATGATGTTCGGCTTTTACAAACAAAATCTTTTTGTTCTGAAATAAATTCTTTGTAAATGCTGGAATCTTTTTCCTATCTATAGCCCTTCTCCCACCTGTTGCTCAATTTTGCCCGTTAGCTAGCTTAAAAAAAAGTCTCCTACACTTTTTGTTTGTTTAGAGAAAAGATAAATTGTGCTTTATGGAAACATTTACTACTTTAAAAATCAGCCGACTGCAGGCTGAAATCAAGCAAAGCCTAATAATACACAAGTTAATATAAATATGTACTACCATCCGTAAGATATGATATTCTGCCAAATAAGTAAATGCAGACCACTAGCAATTACAACATTTAATATATCCCTCCTTTAATATAGCCTATTATCACCTGAACAATATTTCTAGGATTAAAGGACTGATGTCACAGAAGGACCTTGAAAAACTGATCCATGCGTTCATCTTTAGTCAGATTGATTACTGCAACAGCGTCCTCACAGGCCTACCTAAAAAGTCAATCAGACATCTGCAGCTGATCCAGAACGCTGCTGCCCGTGTCCTCACTAGAACCAAAAAAGTAGAACACAACACCCCAGTTCTTAAAACCCTCCACTGGCTCCCTGTAGCTCAGAGAATAGACTTTAAAATACTCCAACTTGTTTATAAATCACTCAACGGTTTAGCACCAAAATATGTTGGAGATCTGTTTTCACTGTACCAACCCAGCAGACCACTCAGGTCCTCCACCTTGAACTTACTAAACATTCCTAGAATTAGAACTAAACAGGGAGAGGCAGCTTTCAGTTTCTATGCTCCACAATTCTGGGACAAACTTCCAGACAAATACATAAATGATGAATCGTTAGGCTCTTTTAAATCAAAGATTAAAACTCTACTATACAGAGCTACCTTTGAGTCCTAAATTACATTTTTGACCACTCTTTGATTCTTAAGGTCCAATTTTCATTCTTATTTTTTAACCAATTGTGTTTTATCTGTTTTTAATCTATATTCTTTTGCATAAATTTGTTCTTTACACTCTCTTTTTATTCTTATGTTTAATTTGTCTTCAAATTTCTTACTCTCATAAATTTTATTTTTCATGCTTCAGTTACTAAATGCATTTCTTTTAGTAATGATCCGTTTTGATTTTCTTATTTTTATCATGTATTTGGTTTCATTACCACTGAATAATGTAAAGCACCTTAAATTGCCTTCCTGTTGAAAGTGTGCTATATAAATAAAATGACCTTGCCTTGCATAATTTAGGATCAAAGCTGAGGAGTAAACCCTCTCTATGTGGTTTTTTAATCTGTACATTTATTCCCTTGATTTATGTGTTTGTTTCAGCTTTTATTTCTAAAGTCAGTAGTTTCTAGTTTCTCTTCTTCAACTGAAAGAAAATTCTACTCACTTTGGGAATCCTTTAAATTCCAACATAATTTAAGTATTTAAAATTGTAAAAAATATTTGAATCCTGAATCTTTTAAATGGCAGACTGTTGGTTTATTCAGAGAGAGAAAAAAGGGCCATGAACAACATCATTTCAAACCCAAGCTGCTTTCCCCATTTGCCTTCATTTACGCACTTATTCGCTTGCCATTTATGTCGTTTTCAGGACCGAGAAACAGCAGGAATTTGCTAAATGATTTCTCAACTGCCATAACTCAGACTGTTGCAATCAGTGTTCAGCCGTAAGGGCCGGGTCTCCACCCAAGCAGGGAACAAAGAAAGGGTAGGCAAAGTCCTGCTATATGTGCAGAGCGATGTAACGTATGGTTGATGTTGGTTGTTCAAACAAACTCTCCTCATTCTGGTTTTACATATTAAACCAGCCCCCACCCACTCTGTGTTTCTACAAATGTATGTGACTTGATAGAAACACTACATTTGGGTTTTTCCATCGCATAAATAATATGAAGTTGTGCAATAATTTACTTCACATTTTGCCTTTTATTTAATGTCTCCGTCTGAAATAATGACCCAAACATGACAATTACAAGACATTAAGTCTTACATTCTTGCTAAGAGAGAAACTTAACAGTACAAAAGTAAGTATTTCCTTTAAAATAGAACCTGGAGAAAAATCTGTTTTCTTCATAATGAAGCAATCATTTTGACAGAAAAAGAAAAAAAAGTAATAAAAACACTTGAAACTAATGTTATGCGCTACTGGGCAGGCTCTGTATGTAAGGGGTGGAAGTGCTAAGTCATGCCATGTGCAGTCAGCAGCTGGTGTCAGAGCATATCGGCTAACACACATGCTAAGCAGACAGATTGCGACATGCTCATGTGATTTGAGATGGCATCTCTTGATGCGGTGCAGAAGTTGTGTCAAGCTGCTTGGTGCAAGCAAACATCTTCCTTTGGGTGTAAATATCTTCAGGCCTCACTGCATGTGTGGACCCGCCGCTGCTGTCTGATGTGACAGGCAGAGGACGGGGGGGGGGGGGACATCAGTTTATGACAGCCTGGCTATATGAAAAGCTCTCCTATTTAAAGATACGCTTTACTACAAGATTAGCAACTCCTACTCAGCTCTCTGCACAGGAGGCGGCAAACCTGGATTTCTTTTTTTTTTAAATCCCATAGTTTAATCTGGAATATTATCAGGAAAAAAAAATTTTTTCAGTGAGAGAAAAATAAATTAAATTAGACCTGAATCGAGAAAAAATAAAATAAAATCATGTGTGAAAAACAATTTCTGTGTCATTTTGGTCATGTGGTTTGGATCAAAAGCTCAATCCTAGTTACACCTAATCAATGCAGATGGTTCCAGTTTAAAACCCAGTAGTAAAATCTACACAACTACATCTGTGATGGCAGGACAGAAAATACTGTTTTTAAGCAGTTGCTGTTTAACGGTTGTTACGAGGAGTTGGTGGCCCTGTTCTACCCTTCTTTGTTGGGAGCTCCATGTTGTTACCAATTTGATTAAGCAACTGAGCAGCGTAAGAGGAGAACGAGGAGAACGAGCGCTGACCTCATTCTCCTGTGCTGTGTGGCATTGCCAATCTGTTTGAATTAAGTTAAACTTTTTTGCAGGGGCGGGCAGGAAAATTTAGAAGCAATAGCCTTTTCTTTTTTTTTTAAATAACACTACAGAATGAGAAAAGCTGATTGTACAATGAAAAATATTTTTAAGTTTTCTTTTTTATTTTATTTATGGTTAAAAAATGTCATTTGTAGTCAGAAAATGTAAAAGCATTTCTGCAAATGCATTTCCATTTCCAACTTTGATATTTCAAAGTAATTTTTTAAACAATTTTGCTGGGATTTAATTTGAAAATTAAATCTTAACTTTCCTTTTCTTTTTGTTTTTCACGAAGTTACAGAATGAGCAATGGTGAATTAAAAAATTTAAAAAAGCAGTTTACAAGTTTTCTTTTTAATTTCATTTTTGAGTGGAATAATGGCATTTGTAGTAAGAAAATGTAAAAGTATTTCTGCAAATGCATTTTTAATTTTCCCTTTTGACATTTCAAATTTAATTTTGTAACAATTTTGCCGGGGTGTAAATTTAACATTAAATCTTAAATTTCTTTTCCGTTTTCATTTTAATTAATTTACAGAAGTAGCAACGGTGAATTGGAAAATGAAAAAAGTATTTTGGATCATTCCTTTTTTTATTTATTTATGAGCCAATTTTTGAAAAAGAAAAATGATTCCTGCTAATCCATTTTAATATGATTTATTTTACATATGATATCCATAGATTTGGGCAAGTTTGGTGAGTCACTACTTCTTTGTATCCATTTCCTGACAGAAAGGTCAACATTTTCTCTCGTCTTTTTCATTTCAACAAGTTGCTAAGAGAAATTATAATAATACGCAAGGCAGAACGTTATTAGAGACTTTCTCACTTAAAAAAATTTTTAAAGGTAGGATTAAATAAAAAAATTAAGATTTGATTTTTCTAAAACTTTCTCTGTGAGAATATGATACCGCAAAAAGAGGAATTTATTATCTGGAGTAATAGGTAATACAGGGACAAATACAGCCATAAATAATGAATGCGAGTTAGTGTAAAGTTTCCTGAGTGTAATCCCCACCTGTGGCCAGGAAACGATGAGCGGCCAGCAGCAGCTGAGGAGAGATCTTCACCTTCGATTCGCTCTCGTGTTTGAAGGCAGAGAAGTCTCTCTTGTTTTTATTGGGCGCCACTTTTTTCCTGTTGCGATTGTCAGCTGAGAAGTGATAAACACAGCAGAAAAGCTCATTCATCATTCAGATTTACAACAGCTAACAGTTGGGTGCAAGCGTTAAGTAACAGAATAATCTTATAAAAATTTAGAGATCAATAAATACGATTAATGTGCCTGTCAAAAAAAAATTGGCAAACCAAACAAGTTAAAGCAATTTGGGATTCACATAAAAAAGTTAAGTAATATTGCAAACAAAAACTTACTGTAAAGGTCCGATTCATCCAGAATCTCGCATTTGATTATCTCCTCGATCACATCTTCAAGAGTGACCAACCCCAGTACTTCATAGAAAGGATCTCCCTCCCCCTCATTGTTCACCTTCTGGACAATGGCTAGGTGGGACTTCCCTGGAGGAGACAGAGAGGTTCATATATAGTATTCTCATTCACTCTGAAGCATCTTTAATCAAATAAGAACGAAGTAGTGTCTGAAAATCAGAGAGCGAAACATTTTCCTTTGGTGCAAACAACTAAAATGCAATCAAAATCTGTGTAATTATTGGAGCTTTTTTATTTCTACCTTAACACTGTGTGTTACTGTAATTATCAGGCAGCACAAAATATATGCATTAGTTTCTGGTTCTTCTCAAACATATTTGTACTTTTCAACAGTACAGCAAACAGGATTTGCACATCATACTGTTATTAGTTGAGAAGGTGTTATTTTACTCTAAGTAGCCCCAAAATAAATAAATAAAAATTTGAAATTAAAAAAGGTGTTATAAGTTATTTATCAGGCTTTATTAAAACAGATATTGGAAACCAATATAACTTGATAAATATCGTGTTTTTAATTATAAAGCCAAAATGAAAGGCTGGTGTTAGTAGCAGTTCTTCTGCATGTTATTTTTTCACAACATATACACAGAATATCTACAATAGAAGGCCACCAATGATACGCTTTAAATTACACTCTTTGTACTTTTAAGTGGACTATAGATCATTCTTCATTTTCTTTATTTAAGGGAAGGGCTCACCTACCTGGCCTGGTTAAAAAAATATTGTTTTTAAAAGTTACAGCTTTTCATCACCTACAATGTCATCACTGTAAAAAGAAATGTTTTTAATGTCCTCGGGTTTTAAAACAACATTTAATTCAGAATTTATTAATGAAACTGATGTTTTTTTGAGACTTAACACATTTTATTTTCTTGCAGCAGAAAAAGATTCTCTTTGAACTGAACAGGTTGCTGACCTCTGGTCCAGCTTTATAGAAAACAGAAAAGGGAGCCTGGAAGCACCACACTCACAGACATCGACTTACACTGTGTGTGATGTGTTAATCATTTTTATTACAAATGCTGCAAAGAAATAAATTAAATAGCTAATTTTAATAATGAAACAGCGTCTATTTTCCCTGCTTTTAGCTTGCCATCTTGCTAACAGAAACACGTGGTGTAACTCTCTGATGTGATCCAGGTCTGTTTGCTGCCACAAAACTATCAGAGTCGCACGATTACGATATCAGGACTGACATCCGGTAACCTCACTGTTCCAACATGAACTCTTTGTCTCACACCCTCCGCTCGCACCACAAATAGCCTGTTAATGTGTACTTGGCGTTACAGTTGGGGCAGGGTCTGAACTTCACCCATATGAGTTACTGTACAACTCGACGCTGAGAGGCAGCCCTTTCAAAGGACAGACGGTGCCAAGTCCGTCCCGCCAAAGCTCTGAATAATTTATGACAGAGATTATTGAGGGAACCTTTGTCCTGATGGGGAATATCCCACATTTACAACAGGGTTAAAAGAAACAACAACTTCAAGCAACTCTCATTTCAGATTTTAAAGTCATGATGAAAGGATGAAGCGGTGGAGAGAGTCCGATCACAGAGGTCCAACACCTGTCTTTGTTTCCAAAATAAAAGCAACAGATCAGAGGGGATTTGCAAAGGGCTCATATGACCAGCAATTAGACGCAGACCGAAACCTCAAAGTGGTTCTTGTTGGGTGTCCTTGATGTCAGGCTGAATGTCCTGACAAACCGGGCGCCGCTGCAGCGTCACACCAAAGTACTCCACACATTCTCAGCCTTGACCTCGCCTGGTTCCACACATAAATAGACATTAGGGACTTTGAGGAATCCCTTTCCCTCCGGGACGGCTTTACGGGCCTCACTCTGTTCTATGATGAGATGAAGTGTTGAAAGGTTGGCGTGGAGCTCTGTAGAGAAGCTAAAGATGTGCTGACTCCACTAAACAGGCCCAATTCTAATTAGCGTCTGACCCGCGGACTCCACTGAATAATTTAATTCTCCAAATTATGAGTAGAATTATCTTACTTTCTTGTCAGCCACCGTCTAGAATACCATTTTATTATTTTATTTTTGTCCATCAGATCCATGTCTGACATCACATCAGGGTATGATGGAAAGAATTCGTCTCCAGTGTCCCACGATGACCAAGTCCCCAGAGAGCATTCATTAGCCCGTCTTTGTTCATCCCACACAGAAAAAATAAAAACGACTGGAGAAACAAAAACAGAGACATCATGTAATGGAAAAGGCCTTGTGTCAGTGTTTGTGTGGGACCTCTTCCTGTAGTGCTGAGTCAATATTTCAAAGGAAGTAGAACCCCAGGAGACGCTCGACCACTTAGTATAGTCACTTGAGAGTCTACCGACTCCTTCAGAGCGCACACATATTAACAGACAGACACAGACAACTTTTGTAGAGAAACTTTATCCAAACACAGACTGCTTCGTTCAGTCACCTCCTGACCTGCATGAGAAGACTTTTTGCTGATCTTCAGATGTAATATTTATCACAAAACATGATTAAGATTAACTCATCACTGCACAACTGTCAACCTTGGGCACAAACAGAAACACACGTCTGTCACCTCTTTAACGTTAATGTAACTTGATCTAAATGGAAAATTCTCCCCCGTTTTTAATTAAAAAGGAGAACCATAGATAAAAATGGCAAAACAAAAATAAATGTTCTGCAGGATATTTTCTTCACTAAAGGTCTCAAGACATCAAAGGGGGGCAGTCTAGGGCAGTTTATAGAAATCAACTGGAGACGACTGGCACGACCTGCGACCTCCCAGTCTAACACTAGAAAACCTCCTAATTTTCCCGACCACTGAATGCACCGTTACTAAAGCCAAGCTTATACTTCTCTGTCAGCAAGTTTGCACTCACATGCATGCGTACTGACAGATGTTTTCCTTTTATACTTCTCCATTGGTGCAAAGCAATTCCCCACCAGGACAGCCTGGTGGGGAACCTTTTTTTGACGGGTCTGCCTACAAGGGGTGGAGCAGAACCCGAAAACGGTATTCGGAAAGGCACAAAAAACGTGTTTTTTACAAATACTTTTTCAAACAAAATACTTGAAGAAATAATCTTATTCGGGAGCAAGAAAAACTTAAAAACACCCAGGAAATGAGTCACAGGTAAGGCTGGGCGGTAAACAGAAAATTTACCGATACCGAAAAGTATGACAGTTAAAGTCATTTTGCCCGTGCCGGTAAATTCGGTACGTAAAAAAAATGAAAAGATGTGTTTTAGTTTAGCGGTCTCCTCTCTCTTTAAAAAAAAGAGAGGATGTGTTGTGGACATTTCCCCATCAGTATTTAGTGATGATAGATTTGAAACGCATGAAGCTCCGCTATAGGTACAGGGTTAGCATGAATCTTTTCACCCACAACCCGACCACGTTAATGACACTTCAGGTCGAGCCTTTGAAATTGTATTTTTGCATTTTTTGTCAAGCGTGCAGCTGATCCACAGCGTTTCAGGATCATTATCCATCCATCCATCCATCCCTCCCTCTGTCCATCCATCCATCTTCTATACCAATTAGCTTCAACGGGTCACGGGGGAGGGCTGGTTCCTATCTGCATCTGTCAACGGGCAACAGAAGGGGTACTGCCTGATCGACAGTCCATCATTGTTTGTGTGGCGATTTTGGTTTTAATGATTCTTCCATGCCAGCAGCCTGATGATGGTTTTAAGAGTTATTTGAAAAACAGTGCAAAACATGCAGCTTACGGCTCTTAACTTTTACTATTTGAAAGAAGATATGATTTCCTAAATCTCTTAACACACTGCAGTGGATGTTGTAATGAAACATAAATCAGATGAAAACATAGCTAATATATTAATTAATATTTCATCTATAGCAATCTTCAAACCAGACTCCGGTTTATTGATATTGTCGGAGGCAATTTTAAAAATTAAACTGACGCCCTTAAACTTGAAAATAAATTTGCAGGTGAAGCAGCTGGAACCGTTTGTTGCCGTTTTTTCACAGAATTTCACACGCAGCAATGGATTGTGGGTAATACCCTTCACTGAAGTCCGCACCGATGCGGGCTTCAGCGAAGTGCTGAGCGAGGGCGCAAAAGAGGCGGGGCCAGGGGCCGGATTCTCCGCTCTGGAGAATCGGGACACCCTACGCACTTGCGCCCGTCAACGGGAACGCGCAATTGAAGTGCACAAGGGTGCAAGTGCGGGTATTGGGACAGGGCCTACGAAATACTGAAAGGATGGTGATCACACACTAAATGAAAAAGGCTGTTTGAGGCCATTCAATACGAAGAAGCCATCGTATTTTCAAGAACATTTTGTAAATTTGGCCACTACCGGACATTAAATACTGAAAAAGGACAAGATAATAAAAAAAATTAAAAACAAGAAAAGGAGGGGCGGGGCTTTGATGTGGACATTGTTATCATCCACTTATCGTTATCGAGGTTAAATGCTTAATATTCCATGATATTAATTTTAGGTCATACCGCCCAGCCCTAGTCACGGGAGAGAGAAATTTAGCTGCATTCCTCGCATGACCACAAGGGGGCAGTATCTTTTGCTAATCTTGCATGAAGAAGCACAGTCAGAGCAACTACAATACAGTCGGGGCAGACACCCCACGCTCGTGCACCGCCGTCTCTATGATGGTGCGCGAACAATAACCACCAGACACATAACTACATTTGGAACACAAACTACAACGTAAAACTTAGAACTTTTACAATTAACACAAACACATTACCCATAAGTCTTTGCAGCATTCAACCTTTCCCCAACTGTTCTGCCTCTATTGTTTTTTTGGGTGTTTTTTTCAATGACGTTCCTGTTATATGTTGATTGCTGGATTTATTGAAAAAGATCAGCCAATATTTCATATCCACAACAATTATAATGGATAGTAACATAAATTAGAAGTGAAATGCAAAAAAATGGATTGTTATGCCCATTTTGAATTTTACTCAAATACAAATACTTCCCTCCAAAAAAATACAAATACGGATACCGACTTGCACATCCCTACTGCCTACCATTGCAGAGAAGTCGCCTGTCTGCGATAGTTTACTTACTTGAGCTTGTAAACCCACATCAATTCAAAGAGTAATGCCGAAAGAATGTACGTTTTGATTGAAATGGAAAGCTTATTACTAGAAGTGCAGCTCACTCAATACCATAAAACCACATGTAGCGGTATGTTTTGTTGTTCTCTACACCTCCTGGTGTTCAAAATCGGCAGAAGATCATATTAGCTCAACTGTCAAGCAGTAGAAAGCATCTACAGTTCCCAGAAGGCGCGCTGACTACCGATTACAATGACTTTAGAGCACCGTTTTGGTGAAATGATCTACGGCTGATGTTTGGCTGACCAATCACAGACTCTCAGATACGTTTGAAGGATTGTAATTCATTTTCTCCGAGCCTTTGTTTACTTCCCGCTACGCCCTCTGGGGCCGCCCACCATATGACGCCCCCGCTCACTTGAGACGGGCCGGATTTGTTGCAATTGTGAAGCAACACAAAACCTGTCGAGCTGTGTAGCCAGTATACGGCCCGGCAAAACAGGTACTCGTGGAGAGACGCCTAAAGAGCCCACTGTGATGACAGACGATGGCGCTACGCGTCTCTGCACCTCCACTGATGGAGACGCATAAACTAAGCGTGAGCCCTAACAAGCTGCAGCAACAGCACGACTCTCTGATGTGGAAGATTCTACGGGTGATTATAAGAAACTAGCAATTTTTGTGTCAGTAAACTGTTTAGGTCAGAAGTTAACAATATTTTTTGCTCTACTGGCCGTAACTCTTGAACGGAGAGAGACACCTCAGCATATAGGCATTTTTATAACTTGTTTAAAGACATTTTTTTAACCTAGCTTTGATTTTGTCATTACTCGTCCACCTTTTACTGTTGCATTTGTCCTTTGCGCATTTCTGACTCTCTTTGCATATTACATTCTGTGTTTTACGTCTATCTTTTTTTTTCCCTCCATTTAAAATTTGTTATAGTATGTACGTTATTAAAGGTATTTTTTATTTTTGGCTTTTTCTTTTTTACAGCTCTTTGGTTGACATGTCATGTGTAAAGCGCTTTATAAATAAAGTTGTATGGTAAGGGAAGGTTTAGTGCTTCTCCGTTTTAGTAGCACAACTTACATTCCGAGTTTAATTAGAGAACTAGGGACATATACTACTGGATGCACCTGGACAGCCAGCTTCATGGCGCATAGCCGAAATAGCTGAAAGGCCCGATGTGTTTTTTGATTTGGTGAATAATAATGAGTTATGGACCACATCCCTTCGCTTCCGTTATTTCAGGTGTGTGTTTTGAACGCACACACGGCTGTGTATGACCGCCGTTTCAACTTAATACTGCTAACCTCGCAAATCACAAAAAATAATATATATATATAGATATAGTTGACGTGTCGACAAATTTATTTGTTTGATATAAAACTCGGGGGCGTAACGTGGCGTAATACGCGTGCCCCATGTGCGGAGGCCTCAGTCCTCGACGCGGCTGTCCCCGGTATAAGTCCCAGTCCCAGGCGACCTTTGCTGCATGTCTTCCCCGACTTCTCTCCCCTTTAAAAAAAAAAAATCTGTCCACTGTCGAATAAAGGCCACTGTGGCCCAAAAAAAACTTTTTTTTAAATTACAAGACTTAAAAACACACAGTATTCGCTCAATCTCTCACACAGTAAGATGTTTCTTGTATAAATAACGAATAAACATTTTAAACACTATTATATATAGTTTTGATGCAAAGCTTTAATCTGCTCAAATGGGACAAAGCTTGGCAAAATAAGTTAAAATAAATCTTTTCGTGGCAAGGCACTAAACCTAGAAAACACATAATCTTGATTTTTTTTTTCTAAACATTGCAGTCAGCTAACTACATTTTCTATATCTTTTTCCTTTTATTACTCTAAGACTCTCCATAGCATATTAAATACTACAAATATTCATGAAGTCCAAGCATCAATGACAGAGTGTATGTAGAGCATCCAATATTGCAACTAAACAGTCTTTTGTGATTGTGAATGACTCAGCTCTACTGCCAAATCATCAATCTAAATATTCTTAACTTGATTGTACTCCTCCTGCATATTTTTTTATTTATTTGCAGGTTATTAAAACCTTTCAAAAAGTATCACATGGAGTTTACTTTTTACCTTCTGGAATGTTTGAGGATAATAAAGGATAGAGACTGAATTTAAGATGCACCTTTTGAGGGATTAGCACCCCCCCGCCCAAAAAAAAAGAAAGAAAAAGAAAGCAATGGAAAACAGTGATTGCAGAATAGCAGCTTGTACTAAAATAGGAACTGAGAACCAAACTGACCTTTATCAGAAATGTTAAACTCCTCTGAGTCGCAGCTTCTCTTTTTCTTTTCTCCCGCACTTCCACCACATTTACAAGCAAATGAACAATAAAACCTTTCAAACAGGTCAGTGAATAGTGCTCTTTGTGAAGAATTGTTGCGTTTCCTCCAAGAACACACACACACACACACACATACATAGGTATTCCTGCAGGTGATTTGACCTTCCAGTTAGGTTTTGGTGCCCTCTGGCTTTTCCCATCACCGGCCATTAAGCCAGCATATTTGTTGACACAAAACATTCACAACAAAGCCATGAAGGGGAGAGCGATGTGTCTTTATAGGAGAGAAGCGCATCTTACACGGACCAAATAAACACACTCGGTCGGCTGCGTATCAGCAGCAATGACCACCAGCTTCGAAACAAGCTGTGAGGGGAAGAAACAAAACCACACAGCTGCAGAGAAAAGAAGAAAAAAATGCTTCTGTTGCTCTCACACACAAACTATTTCGTAATAACTGCGCTGAGAGATGAAGGCTTGCTGTGTGGGACAGGTCAAGCTCTTCGAACCCGTTTTTCCAGTTAAAACCGGCGCCCGATGCGCCCAGGTCTAATGTGATCCTGCGGAGCGCTGCAGCGAAATGAATGAGATCACAAAACCACCGCAGTGTTTTTCACGCCAACATCCCGAGCAGCCTCTGCTGCAGAGGCGGCTGAATGCTGAAGTTCAGGCCGTGTTCTGCTTCTCTACAGCTCAGGCGGAAAAAAAAAAAAAAAAGGGGGAATCAAAGCAAATATGCTGGAACAGTGTTTGGGGTATAAAAAACCACGAGAAAAATAACCAATCTGTTTCGAGTGTGGAGGTCATGGGGTCAGTTGATACCCTAAAATGAAGGAGTTTTCTCCAGATACAGAGCTTCCTTCCTTGCAGATCATCCTTGTAACGCTTCTCCATAAGTCACGTGAAAATGAAGGTTTTTATTATTATCTGCAGCAGTTCTTCTGTATCAGTTGACATCAGTCAGGGATAAATTACGACCTGGATATAAAAAGCACCCAGAATCCACACTGCTGTGTTTTTATGAGTAGAAAGCAGACAGTAAACAGTTTTAATTTGCTTTATGATATGTGAAGTTCCGGGTGCCTAGATAAGGCTGTTATTGTGAAGGGTTGCTGCATTCAAGCTATAAATAGAGGCACATATCATCTTTTTTTTTGCCAACTCAGCTGAGTGTAATCAGACAATGCTGGCAGTCAAATAAATCTGACAAGCTGGTTATCGGACAATCAGATCAACCAGATCAGGAAGCCATTAACAGCTGGAGGAGAGGCTTAGAATCCTGTAGATTCCCTCTGTGTGTAGTCAGGAGAACAACCGTCTCCGGAAAGCCTTCAATCTGCAGCTGTAGAGTCCAAAGGTCAGCTACATGGACGGCTTGGTGATCTTTGGTGCTAACAATGCTCAAATCCATCCAGTCCAAAGCTTTTGGATGTCATTTCTCTGCTTCAACTCACCTGATTTCAAGTGACGGCTGATTATCAGGCTGCAGTCATATGACTCGGGTGTGTTAAAGCAGAGAAATTATGTAAAACACGCAGGTCTGTGTGCCTTGAGGATCAGGGTTAGGAAACACAGCTTCAGACAACAAATATATTTACTTGTTTTAAGCAAATTAAAGTTTTTCTTGAAGAAAATACCATCAAATCAGATAGTAATTTAGGATCTAGAAGCTTATTTTAAATACGCAAAATATTTCACTAGATGTGGCAGAAATAAAAAAAATTTTCAGGTAAACTCTTCAAACGTTTCTAATAGGTATGTGTAAAGTTTTATTCTGATCACCAACGTTTAAACACTGTCGAGATTACATAAGGCGTAAGCATAATGAGTAATCAAAACTAATATAAAGCAGTTTGCTTTTGTGAGTAATTTCTGCTGAGATGAGCTCACTTTAGGCTGACGAACATTATTGCTTGCATGTGGTCTATATGTGGTAACCTCAATGCAGTTGGGTGTGCAAACTCGACACATTAAGGTGTTGAGTAAGTTTTATGTCGGACAAAACAAAAAATTAAAATAGCACAAGACGTTCTAAAAAGAAAACGATAGGAGTCAGAAAAATAATGCCTGAACACCAAGAATCCAGTTGGTTCAGCAAAAAAAGATTCATATTCCAAAAGATGGGGTTAAGATTAGATTGCAATATCAAAATGTTAAAATATATATATTACATTAACTTTCACAGATGTGCTCCCATAGGAATGAGTATGATTATTTAGATTTTTGTTTAAATCTTTTACTGTATCAAAACACTTTGAAAAATCAGAAAATAACTTAAAGTTTGATAGGAATTTGATGACAGAAGAAAGCATCTCGTACAATATGATAGTAGAAACAAGACAGCAGAATTAAGTGTTTGGTGTTCTAATAATTTTTTTATGATTTTTCTTGTCTGACAGAAGCAGTCTGTAATTATATGCAAGATTTAATGGCAATAAAGTAAAAGAAAAGCATAAAAATGAACTAAAATGGCCCTAAAATTACTTTAAAAATAGAGGCCACACCAAAAACTTTAAAAATGTGGAGGAAGTTACTAAACGTGGCTATCTTTAGTAATAAGGTTGTACCATCAAACTGAGACAGTGCCACACACCTATGTTTCCCACAAAGGTTTTGTTTTCCACATTAAAAACTCAACCAAACAAGAGAGGAACGCCAGCTAACAAAAGTGAGAGTGAATTATTGAGTGTGTGTCTCTGTGGGTGTGTTTACGGTCTTTGCACGACACCCAACAAGCCGTCTCCGACAAACGCCGACGAATACCTGTTGAGAGATCTGCAGAAATCAGGCTGCCTGCAGCAGCAGAACAACAGGCGTCTAGATGCACCCATAATGCAATGCGCCTGAATCAGACGCTTCGATTTCTTCCTCACCACGTAATTTAAGTTATACAAAGGCCCGCCCATGACCAAAATCATTGATTCGGGGTGCATTTAAACAGTTACACGTTTAAAAATTGCAGAATAAAATAGAACAGTAAGCAGTTTGTGAACACAACCAGAGAGCTGACCTGTAGGTAGGACATGTCTTAATTTTTTTTTTTAAGTATTTCAAATTTGGAGGCTGCTCACAATTGTTTGCAAAGAGAAAGGGGCCCAAAATGAGTCGTAAAAATAACATCTTCTGCTCTTCTGACTTTAGAGACTCTCAAAAAAAGATTCAGATGAACTAAACATATATCGGAGAGACGACACGGCCCTGCTGGAAACCAGTCGATGTTCAGAAAAACAGATCACCCAAACACGCTGCGACCAATGAAAATGACAATAAAATATGAGCAAAAATAAGGTGAGGAATTGTATTTGAAGCACAAGAACATAAAAAATGGGAGAATTGTCTGTGAAGAGGGGCCTTCAAAATGTTCAGAGAGTTATGAAGCATTAAGAGTGACTGTAAAAGATCCAGTGGGTCATCTAATCATAGTCTAGGATCTTCATGGGGTTCTTGCATCATTAAGTCCTTCAATAATGTAAGCGACTCGTTATGGAGAAAGATCAGCACACAGACCTGATATTTTAAAAAAAAACAATATTTATGCTAAATAAAGATTTCCAACCTTGCACAGCAAAAGGAACAAAAGAAGCATCTCCTCTGGTGTGTGGCTGCGCGGTTTTGTTTTTTATACTGTAAGGAGTGTCTGTCGCTCTCTCATTAGGGAACGGTGTTGTTGACATATGTTTAGCTGGATGCGTCTGTGCTCGTTACAAAACACAAAGGTCAAAGAAGCGAACGTGCCAGAACACGTGACTGAGGTGTGGGTCAGGTCTGTTCAGGCTTCCTAAACAAATATGGAGCTATGTAGCAGTAGAAAACTTAAAAATATATATATATATATATAATGAAGACGTCTTAGGAAGATGCAAAAAAACCTGACATGTTCTTGATTAATAACTTGGACTAAAAGTCCACAGGAAAATAAAAGACTGCGAGTCATCCATTCGTTGAATGTCAGGCTTGTCCCTCCCCCCCAAAACCTAATCACTTGTTCCTGGTCCCAACGTGGACGTTTCTTGAAAATTTAATCAAAATCCGCCTATAACTTTTTGAATTATGTTGCTATCCAACCAAAAAACAAGCGCTGGTGAGAACATAACTTCCTTGGAGGCAATATAAATCTGATGTGGCTAAACATAAAGATTTAGAACCAGCTCCACCATCATTGGCACAAAATGTTAAATAGATGTAAAAGCTGTCCAAAGTGTCCATTTAAGAAAAGGCTATCCTGTAATTTAAGTACATTTATATCGGGTTCTTTTAACAAATCATTAAAAAAAATACATTAAACTAGAACTCTTTATTCTTACTTTACTTTTGAAATTAATCTTAAACAGTTTGGGAACTTTTTTAAACAGTAGTCCATGACTTTGTGTTCCCCTGGGGCAATGACTTTGAAGTTACAGCAGCTTGGCTTAAACAATCACAGAAGGTTTAATGTCCATATGAGAAATATTACAAGCGTTCATTACACTTGAGGAAAATTACGACTCCAGAAAGATCTTCGTATCGCTGTATCACGCCTAACCATTTGCACGGTCGAGTTACAAAGCAAAGTAAAGCATTGTACGACTCGTCACCATGAGTCAAGCGAAAAGCATCCTGCTGGCTAGAGAACTTCCCAAACTCTGATAAAACACCCCGACAGCCACAAACAAAACGGAGGCTGGGTCATTTCCTCAAAGGCTTTAAAGTGTTCAAAGGAAGAAAAAAAAGGTTTAGTCTTGTGCTAAACCTGTTCATCCAATCAACAGTCAATCTGTACAATCAATACAGTCCAAATCAAACTGAAACTGAGTCAGTTTAGGACCTGAAAATAACAGTAAACTATTGATTCATAAAATATACTAACTTAACCCAATTAACGTTTAATTTACCCACATAAAGCTGATGTTGCTTTATCAAACAGAGGCTTCAGCAATGGAGCAATATAACTCAGTGACCGTCTGTTGACAGAGTTCCTCGTGCCTCCAGGAGCTTCATGCTTCACCTGTCGTTGCGTACTTTTTTAATTAACGCCTGATGTCCCGCGTCCATAAACCGCACATGTCTTCAGGATGAAAAGGAGAGGCACAAAAGAGCGTTGTGCATTCTTACAAAAAAGATAAATAAAATAAAAACCAGCTCACACGAGTGATGGGAAGAATTAAAACGTCTGGGAAGCTAAAACGCAGAATAAAATCACTGCGTTTTTCATCTAAGGAGCAAAAAACCCCGAACCTGATATGAGTAGATATGAGTGAAGCACTCAACCGTAAAGAAGCTGTGCGTGTTTACACACCGAAGCCGCTGGATGCCTTCGCCGTGGTAACCGATGCCGAGCAGCAGTTGAGAGGAACTCGAGATGCGAGCGGGGGAGTCGAGTCGGGGTGGGGAGGGAGTGGGTCCTCTACCTGATTCATGTCCGTCCACTGTGACCTGACCACAGCAGGACTGGGTAAGAATAATATTCTTCAGCAACTCTGGTGCAAAGTTCTCAGTAACGTTCCGTCCAATGACTTCAAAACGTGGCAGAGAACCAGAGAGCAGAGATCCTTCTATGTCAAAGCTGACGTTCTGTTTAGATCAAGAGGGTCAAAGTCCGTTCATCAAGGGCCACTGTCCTGTAACACATCGGAACCTAATCATTAAAGTGGCTCCTCTGCAGGAAGTTGGGTTCTACAAGCTCCTCCTGCTGACCTATTCATCCGATCAAGGTGTGCTGACAGTGAGTCGCGCCTGAAGGTTGAGGATTGGAGTTTAGATGATTTCCGAACAAAGAAGCTGCTGATGCTAGAAACAAATCCAAACTGAGCATCTTATTAGTAGCTAAGAAAATGTGTTGTGTGCTGACTTGCAGGAAAGAGATAAGATCGGTTGTTACATGAGCACCGCTATGAAACCACAGCTAGCACTCGCGCTGAGCTTAAATCAATAACTTTAATAGTCCGTCAGCCATGTAAAGTCTCACTTTGATACCAAGTTGTTGTTTTTTTAGTTATTCTGAAGCAAACCTGCACCTATAATATCCATAAATATGGGCTATTTGGTGTGATAATAACTGAGATTATAGGGGTGGGCTGTTCACCTGTATCAGGTTTGCCTAACACAGTTCGAGTGTTTTTGATTAGATACTAGAGGAATTGCTGGAGTGATTGAAATTCCCTCAGACTATATGGAGCATAAAGTAACTTTAGGTCATGAAAATAAAGTTTAAAAAAACTATAAACCCCTCCTGAACATGTTGCTGCATACTGTAAGGTTCTGTTTTAGGATCCACTACAAATACCCAAAAATTCCAAAATACTAGAGACCCCCTCTAAAATGCTTCTAACCATTATAACAGTTCACGCACCAAATATACCGACAAGAAAATTTGGACCGATAGATATGTGATATTAATACTGTCATGATTTTACCGATATTTACCAGTGTTATATATAATGTACAGTATATTTCCCCCGCGCTTTTAACAGAATGCAAAAATAAATATATATCACACTGTTTTCATTGCTTCAGCTATAAATCCCATAAAGCATAGTTTATACTTCTTTGTCTGTACGGATTGACACAGCGCCATTATCTGTCGATGCAAGGCCTCTCCGTCACGAGTCGAGCCCAATTTTCTATCCGTCTCCGTCAATGGAGAGCGTATGCCTGTGATTGGTCAGCTCAGCCACAGCCAGAGATCGTTTCACCGAAACGGTCCACTATGGGGAGCCTAAGTCACGTCCTTCTACTTCCGGTCCAATGGTCACCTATTGCCAAAAAAATTTATCAGTCAGTGGAGCGATAAAAATCATTTTCTGATCCAGTTTGAAATGCGCCGTGGATCGAACATATGATGTCCGTGAATTTTAAAAACCAATTTTAATGCAGAGAAAAATTCTGATTTTTCGACCGGCGGCAAAAGTTACTTTAGTTTTTGTGTGAAAACATTTACAACTGCAGAAGAAGAAGGAGAGCGAGGGTCGTAGCCTCCGGGACGAAGAAAGGAGCATTAAACACGGAGAAATGCTCTATAAATCTGACCATGTGGAAAGTAGCAGCTATGTCGGGGGTAAAGCCAGCATGGAGGAGAAGCTCTATAAGCTCTAGGTGAGTGTTTTACGTGCTATAGCTAGTGCCTGCTCCCGTTAGCAAAATTACGTCATATATGCGACTTCTGACTTCTGATTTGTAGGCATTTTAAATGCGAATTTCTACAATCAAATAAATCCCAAATCACTCGACAAACAAAGTCGAAATGTACATCAATAGTTATCATTTAGATCGAAGTAAAACATAAGTTTGATTCAGACAAAGCAAGACAAAGCAGACCAGAAAATAACTATCGCTTCATTGACTTCCGACTGGAAGGGGAGGAGAATTATGCTCCCCATACTCGCTGTAATCAGTAGTTAATCCAGCGTTTGGGCACTACATGCTTTATATCGAAAGGATAATTTATCTAATCTGGTCTTTTGCCAATTTTGAACGCAAGGAGGTGTAGAGAAACAACAAAACAGACTGCTGTGTTTGTTCTCATGTGTTTTTAGAGTATTCTATGAGCTGCACTTCAAGTAAAAAGCTTTACGGCTCAATCAAAACTTACTTTCTGTCGTCCATTGCTCCTTGAGGGGGGGGGGGTGCCTTCACAAACTGAAGAAAATAAAGTCTAGTTAACCAGAAATTACACTGCAATGAGCCGCCATAAAAAGCCACGCCCCCTGCTGTCCTGTTGGGGAACTGATTTGCAACACCGAAACAGTAACGGAGTAACTATAAACGAAAAACGTCTCCGCCAACACGTCTGGGTGCAAACTTGCTTACAGAAAAGTGTCATCTAGTAGCATAATATGACCAAACAAACACCAAGCGACTATTTAAAAAAAACTTTACCAGATATATAATAGATATATCAAGCTGCAGCCAGTGTGTGCAGGATTGCGTTTCGGAATGACAGCCTGGATGCAGTATTGGTCTGTGTTTATTCATTTACGCTCTGCAACTCAATAGCCTGATAAAGATTTTAGTGACCTAGTTGCTAGAGTTCATGAAGAGTAGTGTTCACATCAAGCTGATGGGGGGAAAAGAAAGGAAAATGTGGAGAAAACTAGACAACTGCAAGGAAAATTGTCAACTACTTTCTAAAGAATTCGTATTGCCTCCAGATTATTTTGTACCCACTTTTCCTTCTTCATTTTTAGTATCTCTTAACAAACCATTTCGTACTAGGGATGCACCGATACTAATACTGATTATGTACTGTATTGGTTAAAGTTAACCGATACGATGAACTGATACTTAAAATGTGGAAATTGCTATAATTTTACAGAAATGTTAGTTTTGTGGTCATTTTTTAAATGTTTTTTTCCCTATTCACCATCATTTGTTGTAACAAGCAGAGACGAAAATAAAAACTACCTTCCAATTCATTGCATTTTTACGCGTGGTAGAAGTATCGGCTTTGGTACTCGGTATTGGCAAGTATTCAGATCCAAGTATCGGTATTGGATTGGTTTGAAAAAAGTGGCATCGTCGCATACCTAGTGCCTTTTCCTCACGGCACACAGGTTATGTAATTCAAAACTGTTTGGATCGTTATCAGCAGATTATGAACCTCAGATATCTGTATTGAAAATAAGTGGATCAGTACATCCCTAACTGCAACATCAAACAATGTTACAATAACATGTTTCCTAAAATTCTGCTGCCCTAATATTTAACCAAACACATTTAGTGTGACTGACATATCAGTTTGGTGCATTGGTTATTTTAATATTCTAAAAATGTATCCTTCTATTCCCATCAATGCCCTCTATTGGAAGTCAGCCCTCGATCCAAGTTTTTCCTGGACGACCTTGCATTAAAGTTATCCTTTTTTATGATATATTAATGTGAAACACTTGGGTTTATTTGATACTCTTTGCAAGAATGCTTCAATTAAATTATACCAAGAGGAAAAACGAATGCAGAATACTGCTAAACACATTGAAGGTCATCAGTTTAAGGTATAAAAATGTGTTTTCCCTATAGAAGTGAGGCACTGGGAATGTTACCCCTTCCTGAATTTGCACAAAACGACGGCGTATTAACGTTACAGCAACGCGGAGGAGAGTTATGCATGTTTATGTAGAGATGCTGCAGCTTGTTATCAAAGCCTCCCCCACCTTCCTGGCCGAGCCCTCTCAGATGAGCTGCAGAGCCTTTTCTATTTGCCAAATGTCACACAGCACCATGCGTCGCCACAACAGCCCTAAACCTGATTTATATCTGTTAATTAGGGACATGAGACAAGTGGAAACAACAGAGAGTGTGAAGCGGACACAGACGCCCTGCTGGAAGGCATCTGCGTAGAGCCACTTCCTTTATGACCACATCTCACAGTCAGAGAACACACTGAGAGAGACATGAGAGGTGGACGGTGAGTTCATGGTAACCCGAAACATGCGGGTTGGATTCTGTGAAAAACAAAACGTTAACTCGTGTAACAACTCCACCTGCTAGCCGGCGCCCAGCAGAATAATCTGTGCCTTCACACACAGCTTCGGGTGAAAACAGCCACATTTCTTGTCTAATGGCTGTTTATATTTCAAACACACCTCCTGTTTGGTAATCCTCCTAAACACATCTACAGAGAGAGCAAGCAGCTGCATTCAACTAGCATTTCCTTCATGCCGGAGAGGCTTTAGAAAAAGGGATGGAGATGGCCTCCGACCCACCACGCCGATGTCACACCAGCTCCTACTTCCTCTGTGAGCTCCAGTCAGACCGACTCGCTCCATCGTCGCCTGTTCTTTTAATCAACTATATGGAAACACTGTAGGGATGTAAGAAAATATCAATATGCCAATATATTGCGGTATTTTATGTCACAATAATATACTGATATTCAAGAGCAAGGAATACATTTTTTTTTTTTTTTTTTTTGAATTTCAATGAAATTCTGACACACGACAATCCTTTTGACAGTAAAATTGAAAGTAGGACCGGTAATTGGTGGCTTTTTTACCTCCTTCGTTCCAGTGGAACGACTAGAACTAGTAATAAATCTGGATGAGTTATGTATGAAACATATTGGAGTGTATTAGGATGCCGTGACAGGTTTTCTACAGTTAAATTCAGTTTTGAAAAATCGCAATATATAGTATTACTCATCATATTGTGATATATCGTATACTTTCCTCTGTATCGTGATACATATCGTATCGCCTGATTGTTACACGTCCTAAACACATCCCTACTGAATCGAACACAATACATTGATAATTAACCTGCCGTCTGACCTACATGCTTCTATAGCACATACAAGAGCAGTTCTGTGCAAAATTCTTCAGTCGTCACTTACTTTATCAATTACTTTATCTTACACAACAATAAACCTTCCTATTTTAAAGTGTTGTTGGACACTTCTTCTGGTTTTCTAAGTTTTTCTTGGCTCAGTTCCTTACCATACATGAGGAATATTTTAGATACGCGTTTTCTGAATAGTTATCCCTGATCTATTACCTCATTTAGGCAAAAAAAAAAAAAAAAAAACGACCCTTGAACTTAAAGAACGCACAATCCTTAGTGTATCTAGACGTAAACACAAAATTTGAACTTCAAATTTGGATGTTTGTTACAGTTAATCCAGAGATGTCCAATTTTTTTGCTACGGGGCTAAAATCACTAAGTTTAACTTGCCCATGCGCTACAAAAAAAAACATTTTTTTTTTTTTTAAATGTGTTATTTTACTTGCTTAACAAAAAATTAAACATGGACTATTTAATGAAACAAGTAATGAAGGAATTCTTGCAGAAAAGGGATTTTTAAAGAATTGTAGATTCAAATCACATGGCTTTTAAAGTTTGTCTTTTTAAAAGAAATCATTAAGTTTTCAAACATTTCAGAAGGGCTCATTTTAAAGAAAGAATCTGTTCTTTCTCACCAGAAAGAACAGGATTTGGGTCACTCTTTCTTTGAAAATATATATATTTTTTAAGCTATGCCTGGTTGTCGCTGCGTCTGCTTTTGCGTTATCGGTTTATGCAATGAAAATTAAAAGAAAGCAAAAAAAAACGATTGTTAAAAGATTACTAATTCGTTTTGTACCATGGAACATTTTATAATCATTTTAGTTTGCCAACAAAATTGATGAAAGCCTCCTTCTGCATCAATCATTAGTGTTTGGTGCAAATTACAGAATGCACCAATCTTAATAGTGGTCATGGGCCGTGCAAAATTGGCACAAGGGCCGTAAATGGCCCTCGGGCCACACATTGGACACCCCTGCATTAATCAGTCTGTCAAAAGGCTAATATCATACCAACTTTTCAGGCTGAATTAAATTAAATCTGGTTTTCCAATGAGCTAATAATAGTAGATAATCTATCTCTCTCTGTTTCTGACTCTGGTAGCGGTCTAAGTTTCTTAAAAGATGCCTTTAAACTATCAACACAGAGAAGAAAATGTGCTAAATATTGTTCAATAGATGTATCAGATTAAAATGAAAGAATTACAAAGTTATCCATGCATCAAGGCTGGTCTATAACCTTTAATTTTACAGACCCCTCCAAAAGAAAAAAAACCTAAATGAAAGTATCTGAACAATTAGTGGGCAATATAAAAAGGTATAAGGTAATACTTGTATATATTTAGCCAAAGGTAGAGATTTCGTCTATACCGCGGTTATGCATTTTGATGATTTCATCAAGCTGCTCTTACATATTTCAGGTACGCAAAGAGGATAAATACTGATGTTCAGTGTTTGTCTTTACTCTAGACTTTGCAGGTTTAAACTTTTTTGTTGTTTTCCATTTGACAGAGAAGAAACCTGCTGAACTTGAAGCATTTGTAATTACGATATGTACAGGTTTCTTGTTGCGCCATATTAAATAAATAAGTATAGCAGAGAATTTCTAACTTTATAGTCTTAAAATGTAACTTTTATTTGATTTAAGATATCTTTATGTTTGTTGTGGTAGGTAATATTTCATTATTTTTAAATGCATTTTGTTCTGCTGAAATGTATCTGGAAAGAGATAATGTTCATTTTGACATAAATGTAAAAAAATTATATGTATACAGTACAGACTTGTATACAACTTTGGACACACCTTCTCATTCAATGTGCTTTTCTTTATTTTCATGACTACATTGTAGATTCTCAATTAAGGCCAACAAAAATATGAATGAACACATGATGTATGGAATTACTGTATGTTCTTAAAACAAAAAAATGAGTGAAACAACTGAATAAATGTGTTATATTTTAGATTCCACAAAGTAGCCAACCTTTGCTCTGATTACTGCTTTGCATTCTCTTCAGTTTTAAAAGGTAGTCACCAGAAATAGTCTTGAAGGAGTTCCCAGAGATGCTTAGTACTTGTTGGCCCATTTGCGTTCACTCTGCGGTTCAGCTCACCCCAAATCATCTCGATTGGGTTCAGGTGCGGTGACTTTGGAGGCCGGGTTATTTCACACTTTTTTTTTTTAAAGTACTACATAATTCCATATGTGTTCATTCATAGTTTTGATGCCTTCAGTGAGAATCTACAATGTAGTCATGAAAATAAAGAAAACGCACTGAAGGAGAAGGTGTGTTCAAACTTCTGGTCTGTACTGTATATTGCGATACATATTGCTGCGCATGCTTTAGATTTGATCACAATACAGGCTTGATGCGATATCGCCCAGTCGTAGTCTGACCCCCAACCACACATCAGAGCCGACGAAGAAAATATCGGCCTGATCACTGGGTGAATCGGTGTGTCTCCAGTTTCTACACAAATCAACTGTGGCCAGCTGTCAGTGGTCATAATGTTGTCTAATTAGTGTAGGTCTAAAAAAATGTGACCGCCTCTTTCACCATCTTAATTTGGAGAAAAGCGTCTCCTTCCTGGTTCCTTTCCCCCCTAAATTCCTAAAGAAAAACCCATCAACTGACCATCACTGATCATCACAGCGACACAAATCTCCCAACAAACCTTTTTTGAACTCCTCCAACATGGCATCTAGTTTGGTGTCATGGAATACGAAGTGGACAGGGTGGTTGTAGAACTTGGTGATGGTCTTCAGGGTGGTGCAGTCGTCCGGGTCCACGAAGGCCAGGTCCTTGACGAAGAGGATGTCCACGATGTTGGAGCGCTCCTGCTCGTACACGGGTATCCTGGTGTAGCCGCTCTCCATGATCTCGGACATGGTGTTGAAGTCCAGCACCGCGTCGCTGCTGATCATGAAGCAGTTCCCCAGGGGCGTCATGACGTCCTCCACCGTTTTGGTCCTGAGCTCCAGCGCGCCTTGGATCATGTTGAGCTCCTCCTTGACCAGGTCGTTGTAGGGTTCGGTCACTTTCAGCATCTCCACCAGCTTCTCCCGGTTGTACACGGTTCCGATCTCCTGGCCCAGCACGCAGTCCAGGAGCTTGCTGATGGGCCACGACAAGGGGAAGGTAAGCAGCATGAAGAGCTTGGTGACCATGATTGTGTTGGCCCCCACTGCCAGGCCGTGCCGGGAGCACAGCGCCTGGGGGACGATCTCTCCGAAGATCACGATGCCGACGGTGGAGGCGACCACAGCTCCCAGTCCGGACTTGGTGAGGTCGTCCAGGAGGATGGTGAGCGTCGTGTTGACCAGGACGTTCCCGAGCAGCAGCGAGCACAGCAGGTAGTTACCCTTCCTGCGGATGGGCTCGATCTTCCGGGCGTACTTCTTCTCCTTCTCGGTGCCGCAGCTCTGCACGATGCGGAGCTCCATGGGGTCCAGCGCCATCAGCCCCAGGTTGAGCCCGCTGAACATCCCGGACAGCACCAACAGGAAGCAGATGAGGATCACCTGCAGCCAAATGGGCAGCATGGACTTCTCCTCCTCCACCACCAGCACCCTGCCGTCCTTGTCGTCCAGCAGGGACCACTTCTGCTCAACGGGGTCGAGGACGCACAACCCGAACATTTTCTCAACGTCGCTTTTCCGAAGGTGCTTGATGGTGAGCTTGACAAGTCCCGTGGTCTTTTGGTTGCTTACCTGCATGGACCCATTCACTAAAATATCCTTAGAGTGTTCGGAACAAGTCCTGTTAAACGGAACGCCGAACTTGTCGTCATCTTTGTCGGTCGTGTTAAGTTCAGTGAACCTGATGAGTTCCGAGCTGTTGGGAAACAATTGGAGCCCGTAGAACCTGAAGAGGATGTGGCTGCCCTCGGTCACCTGAATAACTCCCGTATTGGTGGTCTCGGCCGGCCTGTCGCTCTTCTGCAGGCGCATGCCGAGTATCCGAGAGACGCCCCTCGACTCCGGAACCGCTGCCTCGGCCTCCCTGGCCGCCAACACGCATAAAAACAGGAATAAAGTCAGAGGAAAGCCCAGTCCACTCGTGTCTGCCGCCATGTTTGTTTCACTCTATGCCAACGGCCGAACTGACGTCAACTACTCCTTTCCTGGAGCCCGCCCACTTATTTACATAAATCAGACGCAGCCAATTAACGAATGAAACGTCATGCAAACCTTTGGACCGAGCCCCCTTCAGCTCAGACCTTTTTAAAGACGACAGATTGTTTTATTTTTAAGGTGGGTTCACCTGAGCGGGTTCAGCCCCTTCTACTTCAACCTTCAACCCATGTAGGCAACTAAAACTATTGTATTTCAGTTTTTTAAGAAGTGTTTTTTATCATAAAATCGTGAAGAATAATCATAAAACGTTAAAATATCCCAAATAAATCCTAATTACTGTTGGATATGTTCTAAAGAATTCATATTGCCTCCATATTATTTTGTAAAAACTTTTACTTCCTCATTTTAGTATCTCTAAACAAACCATTTCGTACCCATATAATCAAGTAATTGCGTATTATGATATTTATCTTTGTAGTTAGTTAAAATCATTCATTGTGAATATACATTTTATTGAAAAACAGCAGAATTCCTCGTATATTCGAAAGTTATTACGTATTATTTTCTTTAAAAAATAAATTAAATAAAAAGTGGTTTATTTAACGTTAACTTCCATTATTACTTTCTAATTCAGGGAGGTATTTCAAACCTAAAAATGTTTCTATGTTATTTAAATTCATCCTATTTTCAACCTGCTGTTTTATTCTTTTATATATCCGTCTTGCTTAGTACTTCAGTCACCAAATGATTACGTTTATTTGAGGTCTAATATCAAATTGGAGCAATAAGCCCCAGAACAACAATTTCACGACTTTTTGTATTGCTTTGTTAAATAACTACCTAATAATTTCCGATCCGTGCATTAAAACCACAGCGTAGTATTTTTATTTAGGCTATGGATTAACTAACAGTAAGTGGCATGATTAAGCCTACTTGCGTAACATCTTAAAACACTTTCCTTTGCAAGATAGCTCTCTTTAGCTTTTAATGCTGATTGATGGCTCATTAGCAAAAACTTTAAATAAAGGTATCAGCAGGGCAAGACAGAGCAGGACTATCGGTCTTCAAGTGGTGGCTTTTGGTGGAATTACAGCTCCACCTGGTGGTCAAATCATGGAGGTAACTGGGTTTTTGACAGGCTACCCATTGCTACCCATCTGTTTAACAGGCGAGGTCTGATGTCCTCCTTTGTTTAGTATTTGGATATTTAAGTTGAAAATTGTATTATATGTTTGCGGTGCAATGACAGGGGAAAGACAACACAGTGTATATGTTTTTCTTCACGACTGTGCTTTATTCAACAATCCATTCTTTGTTTTCTACTTATCCAACATTGAGTTGCTAAAGCAGAAGTCCAAACACCACTCTCCTCATTTACACTGCAACTTTTTTTTATGCACAAGATTTTATTACTTCTTCTCTCAAAATTCTTGCTCTGCCCCCTGTCTCATTTTTGCAAATACTTTACCACATAGGTAAGTCTGGTGGGTTCTTTGTGGTACCAGAGGGGAATCTTCTTGATCTATATGGTAAGACAGTTGCAACACTTCTGCACTGCAGTCCCACCGACAGACCTCAGTACCAACTGGATGACAAGCTGGACTGGACTGCCAACACAGATGCGCTCTACAGGAAAGAACGGAGCCATCTGTGCTTCTTCAGAAGGCTGGCCTCTTTCAACACCTGCAAGAAGCTGCTTGCTATTACAAGTCTGTCACATGCGTGCTCTACTGTCCCCAGTAGTGTGCTGGGGGAGATGCTTCAAGAAGAATGATGCTGGCACAGAACTGGACAGAGCAATAGGTCCTGAATAGGCTCCCTGAGCAGCGTCAGATGGCTGTCATTGTCATGCTCAGAATCAGAATCAGAAAGGGTTTTCATGCAAGATATTGAGCACATTTACAGCAACAGGAAATTGTTTTATCACTTTGTGCGAACGTACTGAAAAGTCATAAAAACTTCAACAAGAACTTCTAAAAGAATAGAAAATAGATGTACAAGGCAGGTTAATATATACACAAGTCCAGGTAACAGTCAGTTAAAAGCATAATATGAGTCAGATTGCTGGGACAGATCAGGTGATGGGAAAAGAGCCTCCTGCCTGAGGGGAGAAGGTTCAATAGTCCGTGGGCAGGATGAGGAAGGTCAGCTGTGAGCCGACCTGCACGCCCCCTAGTGTCATGGAGGTGTACTGGTCTTAGACGGATGGTAGTCTCCAGCCAATCACCTTCTCAGCTGAGTGCAGCACACCCTGTAGTTTCTGTCTTTCCCTGATGGTGGCACCCAAGGTGATGGAGGAGTTGAGAATGGACTCGATCACAGTGTAGAAATGGATCATTTTCCATGTCGGCAGGTTGAATTTCTTCAGCTGCCCCAGCAAGTACATCCTCTCCTTTGCCTTCTTGGTGATTGGGTTGATGTTGGGTTCCCACTTGAGGTCCTGGGTGATGGTGGTACCCAAGGAGCAGAATGAATCCTCAATGATGATGGGGGCGTCAGGGGCTGTATGCTTTCTGAAGTCCACAATAACCTCCACTGTCTTCTGAGCGTTCAGCACCAGGTTGTTGCGGCTCTACCAAGACACCAGACGTTCCGCCACCATTCTGTAGGCAGACTCATCCCCGTCCGAGATGAGTCCGATAATGGTGGTGTTATCTACAAACTTAATTAGCTTGACAGACTGGTGGTTGGAGGTGCAACAGTTTGTGTGCAGGGAGAAGGGGAGAGGAGAAAGAACACAGGACTGAGGGCAGCTGTTGCTGATGGTCCAGGAGTCCGAGATATTCTTCCCCTGCAGATGGGATCAGGCACGTTCATCTGGGAAAACTTGCCTTGGAGAAGCTCAGGTCGGATGGCGTTGAAGCTGAAGTCCACGAACAGGATTCTGGCGTAGGTTCCAGGGTCGTCCATATGCTTCAGGGTGAAGTGTAGAGCTCAGATAGACTGAGGAGATTGTTCCTCCCCCCATGCCATAAGGCTTTTCAACACCTCTTGGGGAGAGTAATAGCAATACACTAAGCTCTTTACCTATTGTACATATTTATGTTGGACTTTTTAAGTGTGTACAGATGGCAGTTGGACATTCCTTTTCCACACTCTTTTTCACTATTGTACCATAAAGCTAGCCTCGCAAGCCATCTTATAAATAATGTAGTGTGGCCAATACCCATAAAAAGAGCTCAGTCGAAGCAAAGGGGGGAGTCTGCAATTGTCTTTGCACACAACTGGACTAGTACGAGTCACATCAATGCACAATACGATGAATTCATAGTGATGAAAATCGGAGTCCAAGTTTTTGGCCATTTTGGGGCATCTAAGATTATGCAAAGAACCAAAATATGTTGTGATGTCTACAATAAATTCAAGAAGAAAGAAATAAGCTCATTTTGAGGCATACTTAACCCCTCATACAACAGGTTAACATGATGTTATGATCACATTTTGGCAAGTAAATGTGTCCCTTTTAGGCATTTTTGGATTCTTTAAGATTATGCAAAAGAGACAGAGTTCTGTGAAGGGTAAAATAACATCAAATGATAAATTCATTTTTTTGGTACATTTAACCCTTCGTGAATAAACAGGATGCTGAAATCGCTTTTTGGCAAATCCAAACATAAAAAAACAAAAAAAACAATCTTAAATAATCATCCTGTTCAAATGAATTAGAATGGATAGAAATGTCCAGCTGTGGTTAGAGGTTATAGTATGAAGACTAATGATGGCGACAACAATTATCAAATTAATCTACAAAAGTGAAACCATTGTGGAAGGATTCTTATACTGGTTTTAAATTATGTCAATATGTGTTGATGTTAAATAATTTTTAATGATCTGGTTAATTTGTTAATTTCAAATAGAAGGTTAAACACCCTAAAAAGAATCAAATACATTTATTATGTATTTGAAAAAAATTTGATCACAAATCGCAAAATAATTTCTGAGACTTGACCAAAAAATGTTTAATGTTAGAGCGAAATCTCAGTTGGAAAGATTTTGATTTCAGAAGTTTCGTTATTGGCAGCTGTCCGAACACTGAAAAAAGGTAAAAGTTTCTCAGTGAAAGTGTCTTTGTGAGTGTAGATGTGAGTCATAGAGTCGTAGAAGGACACCTCCACCCTGTCATAGTCCAGCTGGACTCTGATCCTCTGGTGACTCTTTTTTACTGTGAGATACTTACCATCGCCATTACTGTATTTTTCATCACCATGCCATAAACACCAGATTCCACTATCTGGTGAAGGAGGTCTCTTTCTTTTCCTTTCCACGGACTCTTTAACGAAACCCACAATCCACTCAGGATGATCTCCCACCTCCACCTCCCAGCTGTGTTTCCCTGAGCTGAAACCCTCAGAACCAAAAACATGGGCATACTTGGTGTTTCTCTCTGGATTATCAGGAAGCTGCTGCCATGTGTCTCCACGTCTCACACTGGTCAGATCATCAGACAGATAGAGCCATCTATTAGCAGTGTTTGGGTCCAGAATGACAGGACTGAAGTGGACCTTGTCCTTCATCTTCTCCCAGACTCTGAAGGACAGGTTGTCCAGGTGTTTGGTCACATCTATCAGAGCTCCTGAGACCAGCTGTGGATCTGACAGTGAGCTCTGGGCTCTGGCTATGTTCCGAGTGGCTTTATAACTGCTGAGGAACGACACGTTGTCTTTCTGCAGCTCTTCTTCAGCAGCAGAGATGCTGTCTGACAGAGAGGAGATCTGCTCCTGAATCCTCTTCATCTCTCTGCTGATAGTCTTCCCCTTCTGCTCCTCTTCCTCCCTCAGAGCTGCCAGTCTCGACTCCTCTTCCTCTTTCAGGAACTGGTGGAGCTTGTTGAACTCTGCTCTGATCTGTCTTTCTGTGGACAACACCTGCTTCTTGGAGTGTTGAATCACATCATCGTATGTTTTCTCCACTTGTTCGCGTTTGTTCCTCTTGTCCTGCAGAGACTTTAAGTCAGATTTCAGCTGCTCCTTCAGCTCACTGACTGCTTGTTCTATAGGAACCACTTTGTGACTCTGGTGGAGAGAAAACTCACAGACAGGACACACAGCTCTCTGCTCGTCTTTACAGAACAGTTTAGGGTCTTCTTGGTGTTTACTGCAGACCACCATCAGCTGCTTTTCTCCTTTTTCTCCTTCAGATGCTCCAGATTTCTTTACTCTAGCAAAAGAATCAGCCACTTTTTTTCGATCAAAATTGATTTCCAGATTGTCCTTTGAAGATCTTCTTTTACAGATAGGACAGTTCTTGTTTCCAGTTTGTTCCCAGAATTTCTGCAGGCAGCTTGAACAGAAGCTGTGGTTGCAGCTCAGAGACACAGGATCTCTGAACGTCTCTGAGCACACATGGCTGCTCAGGTAATCTTCAAAAACAGAAATGTTTTCTGCCATTTTCTACAGACGTTTTTAGCCCCAGAACTCACCAGGTCAAAGTTGCTTCTCCTTTTGCATTGAAGTTTTTAACACGTTTTTTCAGGTCAAATCTCTTACCCAGTATAATGGCATCTCAGCTCAGTTCAACAACACAAGAAATACTTTCTTTTTCCTCTCAGTGACGCGTTTTCAGTCAGACAGGATGTTGTCTAACTCTTTAAAATGAACATTGGTCTTCTCTTTCAGTGCAGAATAATTTGAACAGCAGTTCACCAGTTGTTCATAATTATTCTGCACTGGAAAGAGAAGACCAATGTTATTTTAAAGATTTAGACGAACATCCTGGTCTGACTGAAAAACGCTTCACTGAGAGAAAAAATAAAGTTTATTTCTTGTGTTGTTGAACTGAGCTGAGATGCCATTATACTGGGTAAGAGATTTGACCTGAAAAGAAAACGTGTTAAAAACTTTCAATGCAAAAGAGAAGCAACTTTGACCTGGTGTGTTCTGGGCTAAAAACTTCTGTAAGAAATGGCAGAAAACAATTTCTGTTTTTGAAGAGATTAACCTGCGCAGCCAGGTGTGCACAAGAGACTTTCAGAGACACAGGATCTCTGAACGTCTCTGAGCACACATGGCTGCTCAGGTAATCTTCAAAAACAGAAATGTTTTCTGCCATTTTCTACAGACGTTTTTAGCCCCAGAACTCACCAGGTCAAAGTTGCTTCTCCTTTTGCATTGAAGTTTTTAACACGTTTTTTCAGGTCAAATCTCTTACCCAGTATAATGGCATCTCAGCTCAGTTCAACAACACAAGAAATACTTTCTTTTTCCTCTCAGTGACGCGTTTTCAGTCAGACAGGATGTTGTCTAACTCTTTAAAATGAACATTGGTCTTCTCTTTCAGTGCAGAATAATTTGAACAACTGGTGAACAGCTGTCTTATGTTTTAATAACTAAAAAGGGAGCTAAAACCATTTTCGAAAACACTAAAAAACAATAAGCATGGAGTTTTTCCACTTCAGTCATTTTGTGAACATTTCACAAAAAAATTGTTTTACTTTTTTATCCTTAGCTGTAAAGGAAACATTCTGTGATTATTTCAAAGTGAACCTTTTTTTTAAGTCTGAATGTTTACATTGTTTGTAGCTTTCTAGTTTGAGGATTTGTGAGGCTAGTTGGTAAACGAATCTTTCTTCATGTTACTTAACCAATTTTATTTCTAGTAACCTGTGCAGGATGAACCCCTCCTCTCACCCAATGAGAGACCGGCGCCATGCAGGCCCCCCACGATCCTGCAAAGACACGTGGGTAGTGAAGATGGATGGAGTGCTCGTAGCTTTAAAACAAATATGTTCAGTGCAAATTCTTTAAACCAGCTGTCCAAAAGTTGAAGAAAGAGATGAAGGAAGAAAGATTAACTTTATTTCTGCAGTCAGTGTTTGAGGCTTTGCCAGTTTAATTTATTAACATGTCGGGGAGTTTGGTGACATCTAGTGGTTAACTGACACTTTTCTACTCTTCTTCAATGTATGCATTGATATGATTGTGGAGTGGAGATTTTAGTAAATTTCTCTGAATAAATATAATTGTCATATGAAAAAAACAAGTTTCTTCTTTTGTTTTAGTGTTTTTCCCCTTCTAAATCTTATGCTACAAAACAGATCTCTTTATATGTTCCTAATTACATTTTTTATATTTTACTCAGGATCACATTTCATCAAATACATTTCCTTTATTTACTGCTCCAACTAGTGTGTTTCCAATAGAAAGATAAATTTACCAGTTTAATTAGATAAAATCCAGTGGATTATATGATGTTGTGGCTGATTACCGGTCTGTTGCTGTTCTCTATAGAAATTTAATTGAAAAACTTTTACTTTAATAGCCAATCACATCTGCTGTGGCCATTAATATGAAGCTAGGTTTAATACCTATATATTATCTTTAATAAATAAATGTGAATCTCTGATTGTATTCATGAGTGTGTAACAATTCTTTATGGTTAATATTTTATACACTGTATATTAATACATTATAAACTGTATTTTTGTTCAAGACTTTTGATGATATTTTATGCACTAGGAAACAATGTAAGTTTGGACAGAACATTGATGAGAACAAGAAAATATATCTCTGATAATGTAAGAAAAGCTAAATAACCACCGCAAAAATGTTTTATAATCAAGTATTTTGGCATCTGCAAAAATATCCGTACAGTAAAGATTACAATTTAATTTTTTCTGAGATAAATATTACAATGGGCTTCTAACATTTTATATAGGGGTTAAAGCTGATTTCTTGCTCTTGTTTATTTTATCTGAAGGAAAAAAAAAAACATTTTGTATACTTTAAAATTTTTCTATGTTACACAGGGTTTGACAGGACTATAATTTCATCTGCGCTGTATGTCGAGCATGTATAGCACATTTCACAATAAAGTACACTTGACTTGATTTTAACAGGCAGGATGGGATTGTATTTTCCCCTCCTCCTGTAAATCTTCACAATGCTTCACATTCTGAATCAAGCTTTCAAGAGTTCCAGCTGCAGGAAAAATGTGTTGATTTGGCTCACACACAGCCGCATCCCAAAAAACATTGAAGCGTCTCATAGCAGGGACAGTGGGTAACGTCTGTCACAATGATAAACATTCACTTTTTTTCTGCATTTTTGAGATACCAACGACTTAAAACTAAACTGTGCAGATTTCTTCAGAATATTATTGGAACTTCCATGTAAAGAAGTTAGAAGTCTTCCAGGACCCCAACGCATTCCTACTGAAACGTACACAGATAAAGCAGCAGCAAAATTATTTCCAACCCTTGAACATGAGCAAATGAAGTCAAATTGCAACATTACAAAGCAACACATAAGTGTGAAGTGGAAGGACAATGATACATGGTTTACTGTGTGGTTTACTTCTGAAAATCTGAATACATTTGACAGTATCATGCTCTTTCATCAGTCAACAAACAACTCATGCACTCAAAACTCCAGACTGTACAGAAAAGTTGCAAGGTGATCGACATTATTTGATAAAAGCCATGATGTCATACTGTTCTCACAAAAGACTTTAGACTGGGACAGAGATTTTTCTTCTAAGAGGACAGCACAGACAGAGCTCCAATGGAATTGCTTGGATCTAACCATATTCGTGAGGTATGGCTTAGTCAAAGTCTAGACCTAAATCCAATTAAGAATCTGTTTCAAAACTTGAAAACTGAGCTTAAGTGTTTGTGCAAAGATGTGTACAAACTCACAATGAAAAATGTCCTCAGAAAATTGGTTCAGTGCATAATTTGTACTTTTAGATCCTGCACATGTAATAAAAACCCTGTTTTTACCTAGTGCCTCATTCACCTTTGGTGTCATGTTCTTTCTTTATCATTTTTTGGGGGGGTTGTATGATTACTCTGTTGCTGGTTGATTAGATATGAATACATTTTGCATTAAAAATAGCTAATCGTGGTTCAAGTTCTCACAGAAATCACAGTTTTATCATTTGCCCCAACTGTACAAAATAATTTTGTTGGATATTCTACCCTCAGATCAAATGCACATGTGTTTTCAATATCTTATTTTAGATGTTTGCAGCTAAAAAATAAAACAAAAAGCATGGAAAATAAATAAATAAATTTCCTATCATGTTGACCAAGTAAATTTTCTTTCTTTTGATTCGGTAGGAATTTATTAATGGTTAGCGTGGGGTTCACTTCACTTTTATTTTTTGTAATATTTTTACAAGGACTGATCAAATGGTAAGGCAATTTTATTTGTATAGCACACTTTCAACACAAGGTAATTCAAGGTGCTTTACATGATTTGGTAGTAAATAAACCAAACATATAATAAAAGCATGGAAGGTAAAAACCGATCGAGTAGAAAATTAAAAACAGAAAACATGAAAATCAATAAAACATTTAGCATTTGATTAAAACCAGCGATATTAATAAAGCCATGAAAATAAAATGTATGTCTGTCATTTTCTGTGCAAACACAGCTATCAGGTGGAGATATCCTACCCTGATCATGCACCAGTATCCACAACCAGTACAACTTAAAACGGATGTCTCAATAACAAACAGACTCAACCAAACCATCACTTTTTTCAGGCCAAAAAAGTCCTGGAAACCCCACAACAACAAAAGAGTTAATGCAGGCCTCACAACTAAACTCAAGGCTTCTTTTTTTTAGGCAAAAACTGGAACAGCAAGAGGCACTGTTTAAAACATGTCTTCAGTTAATAAACACCGTAACAGATAAAAAAACAATAAAAACAATTTAATAAAACATGAAAGAAGCATAAATACAACATTAGAGGAAGTAAAAACGGCAGAACAGCAATTATGTTCTTCAGGTAATAGAAGGCTGACCTTGTTATTGCCTTTATGTCACCCTAAAGGTTCAGTCTGAGTCCATTATTACAACTAGATTACAGGCCTGATCATTAGTTTCTAGTTGTATTAGCTGAAGCTGTGTGGTGACTCTTGATCGTTCCTCTTTAGGTCCAAATACTTCAGTTTTGTTTCTGTTTAGCTGGAGAAAGTTATGGGACATCCAGATATTGATTTGTTCAATGCATTCATTTATAGACTGGAAATTGTAATGTAGAGCTGAGTGTCATCTGCATGATTATTGTAGCTATAGTTGTGGGCTGTTATAATCGGGTAAGTGGAGGCATGTAGATATTGAACAGAAGGGGTCCCAGTTTGTTCTTATGAGAAATTGCCTATTGACGCAAATAATTTCCTGTTCTTGAGGTAAGACTCATACCTAAGTACTGTACCAGAGTCAGACCCAAGTCTCCAGTCGTTCCAGTAATATTTTATGACCAGCAGTGTCAAATGCTTTCACAAATCCCAAACTGGCTTTCAATGATGCTGCAGTCAGCATAGAAAAATATTGTTCAGGTTTGAAAAGTCTAAATGTTGCCGTTTTGAAACTAAAGTAGATCAAAGATCCTTAACGTAGTGCAAAATGAGGTGGAATTGCACTTTAGCAGACTTCTGCTTCCTTTTCTTCAAAAGTGTTTGGAAAGTTTAACTTTTTCAGGAAAAAAAATACAACCAAAGAGTGTATTGTGAGATTCCTTTGGCCTCAAATAAGACCTAATTAGGTTGTCATGATTGATGTTTGCCGACTAGAGGTCATTATAGCTCCAAACATCTTAATTAAAATCTTTGCGTCATGTGACCTCCCCGTTAGGTTTCCTTGTTCTGCTTAAATCTAAAAGCCAAACATCGGAGGGGAGTGGAGGCTCCAGGAGGGAGGAGAAACAGAGGGAGGAGAATGAAGCAGGAGAAAGCGAGTGGGAACTGCAGGGGCAACATTTTAGACCTCGATTCTCCTCGTCTGGAGTTTTTTATTTCTGTTTACTCACTGAAACCCGCTGGGAGGCGCGCAGCTTTACGGGTAAGAATCAGCCGCTCGCCTTTGCTTTTTTTCTGTTTTTGACTCTGCTGATCTTTAAATGAGTCAAGGTGACGCTATTGGGGGAGATCGGCACTGTGAGATGGATTTTTTTTGGGGTTGGGGGGCAGAAGGATGTAGGAAGAAAAGAGCAGCCTTCTATCCGGGGAGAACTAAACCGAGAAAGTGACGGAAAGAATGAGAAGGAAGAGTTGCTTATATTTGGGTTCGGGAAAGGAAAACCTCCGCTCCGCTTTGTTTTCTTTAACTTCTCTCTAAACAAAACTACAACACGCTCTTCCTCTTGACTGTACATCTGCTTACTTTCGTGTTACTACGCTGCTTCCTAAATGGGGTTTGAACTTCATCAGACGGGAAACATGCCTCTTTTGTCTACCTTTGTTGTACATGTCTGAAAGTATCTTCAACTTATTTTTAGGAATATTAACAAAAGATTCAGAAAAACCTTTTTTGTTTTACTCAGGGTGATGTTTTTTTCTACACGGATTGTAAAATGTGATGTCACTGATGAGTCATATACATAAATCATCTGCAGACTTTCGTGAATTCATTCATATCCTGTAACAGTTGAGCAGATACTTCTGCTTGTGTGGCTGAAATTTAGCTACTTTTTCACTAGATTTTATGTTTAACTAAAACCCATGTTGTCTTTTTTCACCTGTTATTTAAACAGGTATGAAATTTGAGTGAAAATACCAAATTTTTGCTGTATCACGTTAGACACCAGCCATTGTCTTATCAGGCTGAAACATCCCTTTGCCTTCAGAACTGCCTTATTCCTTCATGGTATAGATTTAACAAGGTATCAAAAACATCCCTTGGAACATTTTGGTCCACTTGACTTGTTGACATTATGCAGTTGCTGCAGATTGGTCGGCTGCACATCCATGATGGGAATCTTCCTTTCCACTACACCCCAAAGGTGCATCTATTGGGTTGAAATTAGAGATGCACCGATACCAGAACCGATAAGAGGGTACAATCTAATGTACATGTATCGGTATCGGTTAAAGTTAACCGATATCATGAACCGATACTTAAAATGTGTACAATCTGCAATAAATTCACACACAAAAAAAATATATTTTTCACTTGAAATTTTAGTTTTGTGGTCATTTTATATTTTACATCTGTTATTTTGTCTTAGTTATGTTTAGTAAGTAAAGTCTTGTGCATTTAGTCTCTTCAAGAAAGATATAAGGCAGATGGTATACGGTTTATTAATTCAACAATAGTATCAGATTGGTATTGGATATCGACAGATACACAAAGTCCAGGAACCGGTATCGGGACTGAAAAAGTCGGATCGGTGCACCCCTAGTTGAAATCTAGTACCTGTGCAAGCTTTGGAGGGCAATCCGTTGTCATGTACAGGAAATGAGTGTCGAATAGTTGGAGATTTGTGACCTGGTGCGTTATTTTGCTGGAGGATACACTATGGTTGAATAGCAGGAGATGGTCTCCATCACTACTCTGGTATGCTGTGGTGTTTGAATTCTGCTTAGTTGATATTATTGATGCCAAAGTGCGTTTAGGAATGATCCCTACACCATTACAGCTTAAATTGAGACGTTTTCCAATTCTTTATCGTCCAACTGTCATGATTAGTGGCAAGGAGGACCCAGAAACAGGCACGGAGATGCAATTTAAAATTAAGAATCTTTAATGGAAATAATAATTAAACATTTATAGGAACTAGGGTTCAATAGAAAGTCAGTGTAGATGCAAACTGGAAACTAGGAGGCATAGACCGAGGGTGTGAACGGATGGCAAATCCTGCACACCCGTTTCAGATGTGATCAGCCCATTAAATGGCCATTATTAGCGTTTATCACTCCCATTAAATCCTGTCAGACTGTACAATCTCTACCTACTGAAACATACTTTTCCATTTGGGGTTTAAAACCTCTTCAAATTACTATTAGGTTTAGGCAATTAAAAGAAAGTATATTTGTCCTTCTGTGACCTTAAGGTTAGGACATAAAACTTGTGGGTTGGTTAAAATTGGTTAGATAACTCCAGTTACGATATGCTACTCTGACAAAGCATTTTTGACACCTGCAGACAGTTGGCTGTCGTCAGTGATAAGAATGGTAGATAGCCTACTAGTAGGTAGAGAGGGCACAGTCTGACGGCATTTAATGGGAGTGATATGAATGAGGATCAGCTGGAACGGGGAGCATGCTGGCACAGAGAGAGAGAGAGAGAATGGAAGGAGCTAGGTAAGAAAAAAGGGAGCAATCTAATCGGAAGATAGTAAAGAACCTATGAGAAACTGGTCTACACAAAATAATAACTAAACCTAAGCAACAGCAGAACAGAAAAGGGCAAAATGAATCAAAGAAAAACCCGAAAACAACTGTAGATCCTGACACCTGTGTAGATTGTAGCCGCGGTTAGCTGTAAGCGATGGTCTTCTGCTGCTTTAGTCCATCTGCTTCGAGTTTTTGACATGTTGTGCATTCAGATACTTTTGTCTACATATCTTGGATTTAACAATTAGCTATTTTGAGCTTCTATTAACTTTGTGTCATCTCAAACCAGCCTGTCCATTGCTGTCTCACCTCTGATATTAACGCATTATTATTGTTCTCTGGACCATCTCTGTAAACCCGAGAAAAGGTAATGCCTGGGAATCCCTGTAGATCATCAATTTATAAAATACCCAGACCAGACTGGAACCAAAAAACATTTGAATATCAGAAAGGGTTTTTTAACCCCATCTGGATGCCTAAATGCATTGAATTTATGCTGCCAGATTGACCTATTCACTATTAGTGCTGACTAGTATTTGAACAGTTGTAAAGTAGATTTAGTTACCGTAGCTGTGAAAAGCTAAAATCCTGAATTACTTAGACTTTTCCTGAAAGCACTTATTACTGCTTTTTGTAATAGGTAGAGCTAGGGATGCACCGATACCAATACTGGTATTTGGTATCGGCCCTGAAGCCGTCGAATGTACTCATACCGGTTTCTGTTATTAAAGTTAACCGATACCATGAACCAATACTTAATATTTGAAAACTCAGCAATAATTTTACAGAAAATTTTCATTTTTAACTTGAAATTTTAGTTTTGCGGTTATTTTTATTAATATTTTTTTATTTCTCTATCCAATTCACCCTAATTTGTTGTAACAAGCAGAGAATAAAATAAAACTTGCCTGTTAATTTATTGCATTTCTTTGTGTGGTACAAGTATCGACATCGGTACTTTGTATCTGCAAGTACTCTGATCCAAGTATCAGTATCGTTTCGGTTTGAAAAAAAGTGGTATCTTTGCATCCGTAGTTAGAACACCAATTATACTTTAACATGCATTATTACCCACAATGACAAACATATTGGATACAGCCAATCATGACCCAGGACAATTAATGACACTCCTGGATTGGCTTCTTTCCAAAGGCCCACTAATTGTTTATCAAGTAGCATTGCACCTTGGTATTTAAGCTTCCCAAGCTGCATTTTATTTTGAATATTGTATTGGAAAAATCTGTGAGTAGGCAGTTTTCTTTTGTTGCAAAAATGTTGCAGTCATGTTCCACAGAAAAATCTGCTAATACTTGAACCATGACAAGGCAGGGCTCATTTATACCTAATGATGTGCCTCGTGGGTGTATGCTCAAAAATGTTGAGGCAGACTCTATACCATGACCTAGCCGCTTTTATACTGCTGCTGGAAATACCCTGACATCAGTTCTTACAGTGTTGCTCATGTTGTTCATCATTTATTGATAGTTTTATTTTTGAAACATGCACTTTTAGAAATATGTAGAATAAAGATTGTCTAAATTTAGACATAGTTTCAAGTAAACATGATTATTGCAGAGTATTACAACGTCTTGTTGCTGAATAATGAGTCAGACTTTTTGTTCATGTATAAATCTTACAGGGGGCTACTTCCTAACTGTGGATATGTTTTAAAAAGCATGCTGGGTAATTTTCCTTAAGTTTCATTTTCATGATTGCACCTGTTTTTTTGCTACCTAGAATATTTTCAGAAAGGCACATTTATCTTTCCGGTAAGCTAGGGAACAGGGTAGGAGCCTTAATTGAGTCAAAATCGTATTTTTTTTAAATAACTTTCTTTATTTTATACAAATATACAAAACAGCAATAAAGTTTCAGCTACCGTAGGTATAATTCTCAGCTTTGAACCACATCATAAGTACAAAACGTTTTGTTGCTTACATTCGATACTTTGGTCATTTATGGCACAAGAAATGAACCAGTTCAGTTAATGGCTTCATTGATTGTACAGAAACATTGTTTAAAAAGGGCAATAAAATATTATATTCATTTACACTTTGGAGCAGTTCTGAAAAAAAAATATGCTACTCGTCGGCATTGCATTCTAATTTCTAAAGTCCTTCCATTCTCTCTCTGCTCAGAGAATAGACTTCAAAATACTCTTACTAGTTTATAAATCATTAAATGGCCTAGCACTAAAATATGTTGAAGATCTGTGGTCACTATAACAACCACCCAGACCATTCAGGTCCTCAAACTCTACTTTAATAATCATCTTTAGACTCAAAACGAAACCTGCATAAGCAGCTTTCAGTTTCTACACTCCCCTTTTCTGGAAATATTCTAGGTAGCAAAAAAAACAGGTGCAATCATGAAAATGAAACTTAAGGAAAATTACCCAGCATGCTTTTTAAAACATATCCACAGTGAGGAAGTAGCCACCTGTAAGATTTAAAAACGGACCAAAAAACTTCCCCTACGACTGCAAAGTTGCTGAAACACTGAGCTGCTTTTAATCAGAACTTAAAACTCATTTGTATAGAACTGCCTAGGAGTAAGCGATTAATGTCATATGTATCAGTATGTTTTCCTGCTTTACAGCTGTTTTTCATGCTTCATACTGTTTTTACTTTAATGTTGTACTTTATGCTTTTCATTGTCTAATTATGTTTCATATGTTTTCTTTGTTTCTTTATCACCAAACCATGTAAAGCACCTTGAATCACCTTGTTGTTGAAAGTGGAGCCATATAAACGTAATCGACTGATCTTGCCTTACGTTCAGCTGGATTTCTGGACAAAAATATCAGGCCCCCTTATTTGGTGTTTCACCGGGAAGACATGAGAAACCGTTCTCGTCTCCTGTTACACAAAGAGCTCTTTTTCAAAATATCCAATTGCTTAATCGGATTTTGTGGTGCAGTGACAAAATAGTTGCGTCACAACAAGAAACTCCTCCAGTTTCCTCCCACAAACTAAAACTGTATACATTGAGTCAAATGGAGACTCTAAACTCCTCTTAAATGTTTGGCTAAATGCTTAGCCCTGTGGATTGCATTTATAAATAGCATTTTTCGAATTCCTCAAATTGGGCTGGGCGATATTGCCTCAAATCGATCATGCAGTTTACCTTACCTTAACCCACCCTGTAGTGGCCTAATTTACATAATGTGCTTGAAAATGTGATGGGTTATTTCTATTTGCCTATTATTTAAGGGTTCAATTCCCAATTTCTGTATCTCTTAGAGTCCAATTTAGACTCAGAGAAGCGATCACACAGACCAAATGAGTAAGTGATTTGGGCTTTGAGTGAAATGTGTGATTTATTGTGTGGCTGTTTTTCTTTTTTTTGCATTTACATCAGAGCTAATGGGTAGTATCAGCCAGCGGCGACTTCAAGTGTACTCGATTTATCAACATTCTGGACTCCCACTGAGCAGGATTTGGGTGTGCAGCCGAAAAGCAGTAACAGTGATACATGCTTCACGTTAGAGTCTCCAAATGTCCCCAGTAACACCATAAACACTCACTGGATTTGTCACTGATTTTTCTTTTTTTGAAAGTGTTGCAAGAGGAGTCTAAGCACTAAATTCCAGTAAATTTTCAGTATAACGCCCAGTCCTACCCTCAGGGCACTTTACAGTTCCATTAATCATTCACTTTCACATTCACACACCGGTGGAAGCAAGCTACGACTGTAGCCACAGCTGTCCCGGGGGAGGCTGACAGAAGCGAGGCGGACATTTTGCACCATCGGCCCTTCTGGCCAACACCAGTAGGCAAGGTTGGTGAAGTGTCTTGCCCAAGGACAAAAACGCATGTAGCAGATAGAAGCAGGAATCGAAAACACGATTTCTTGGTTACAGGCTGGAAACTTTGAGCTACCTACCCAATTGGAACCACCTACAACTAGGTTTTAGTTGGGTCTAAAATGTGATGAAATGAAGCTTTTGATGCAGTCCTTCCTTCACAGTTTTAAGTAGATGCGTACTTCAAGCTGTAGGAAGTTTATGATGTAAAAACTTTGCTAGTTTTTAACCTATAACCTATTAAAACCTCAGCATACTTTGATGTCGTTAACTGCCCTATGAACCAGAGCCAGAAAATGGGCGCAGAAAATTCTGGTGAACCATTTTGTATACCTGCAATCTCCAGATGTCATTGGGCAAAAACCTGGTACGTCATTGACAAGTTGCCAGTCCATCATAGGCGGAAACAGAGAAACATAGAACAAAGAAGCACGCACACACTTATAGCTAAGTACAATGGACCCCAAGGAGGAACCCAGAGTACCCTGGTAGAACCCTGTGAGAATGCACAGCAAGAACATTTAAACCCAGGTCCTTGCTTGGCAACAGTGCTGCAAAATGTGCCACCATGTAGGCTTCTAAATAATTTTAAAGCATTTTCAGGAGCAAAAATCTATTCACTGTGAGATTTTCTTTAAACATCTCATTTATATTAGGCGTTTAATATTAATATTGCCTTTTTAATATTACCTTTGTATAACAAATCTGTTGAACTGAGTGCAAAAATATTTAGATTTAAATCAGAATAAACAAAATAAATGTGATAGATGAAACACTCCCATTGTGTCGGTGGAGTCAACACTGTTGCATTCAGCCAGTTTGTGTAACTAATGCTGCACCGTGGGTGTATCATCGTCCAAAATTGGGACCTAAAAAAATAAATCAGCGATTCCCAAATCAGAGCTCAGACTTCCTAGTGCTGCATGTTCACAGCCACCTCTTATTAATAAAAACATAAAGTCCAACATAGCTGATGAGACTTTATTAATGTGACAGAAAATGTCTGATTTATTTTCGTTTTTGCATCAAAATCTACTTAAAAGAGCTGATTGTTAGATATGGAATTGCTTCGCTTTGACTTTTTAAAAGGAAAAGTATGATCATTGGACACAAAAGGTCAATCAAACTGTCAGCTTTTTATGGGGTAAGATGAGAAGAGGAGTGGCTTTTGTGACCTGAGAGGTCAAGTAAATAATTCAGTGGTTGATTGTTTTGGGTCTTTTTGTTCAGCGCTTAGCGCTCAAAGCCTTCGTACTGTCATAACAGCACCTCATTTTCCAACTCGTGCTCTGCTAATTTCTGTCAGGCTCCTGTTCAGGTTACTACTTTATATAAACTAGCATTACAAAAAATATTACAACTTTAAATCTGTGTAAGCATCTCTGGTGATCAGAGTCACAAATCAGCTGTTTTCTTATTATTATTAAATGGAGAGTTTTCAACAACAAAAAAAAAGGTGTGATTCAGAGTCTGTTTCCTCTTTTTCAGGCAGAAACAACTGAGACATTCGACTTTACTTATTTACTCCCAGTCAGAGGAGGAATCATATTAATCAGTAACACGCAGAGACCTTGAAAAACCTTTACAAACAGCCCAATGTGATTCACTGTGTTTGTTCAACCTCTTGTTGGTTAGTTTTAATCAATTCTGACCACAGCTGAACACTTAATAACTGACAGGTACAAGATACATGGAAATCGGAGAAGTATTAATCTCATGAATGTTTATTATACCTCAACTCATGCTGCAGGCTAACTATCATCAGACGTGCATGAAGTGCACAGAACAGGTCATTTTGATTGTAGGCTGATTATCTCTGTTTTATTTTACCCCAGAGACTCATTAGCAGGTTTGTTGCTCTCGTTCTGCTTGTGTTCTTACATATTTATAAGTATGTATGTATTTGTTTTGTATGTGTTGTGGATAATGAAGGCCAGTGAATCTATCAGTGAGACATAAACTGAGACCCTCACTCCTCAAACATCACTACAGCCTCACCCAATCATGGATTTTTCTGTGGAAAGTAACTACAAGACAGCTATAGAAAATGTGTCTGTTTGTAATTTTTTTTCCGTAGATTAAATCTAGGGCTGGGCAATATACCACTATCATTGAATTATATTTGTTTTTTCTATTTATGATCATTGAATTGTAGTAATATCGAAGAAGAAAAAACATTCACCAATGCATCTCTTTGGTTTCCATAGTTCAAAGTGATGTAACACCACCTAAGGCCTTCCATCTTGTTTTACAAGCATGCTTCACAGTGTGCATTTATTTGTACATTGAATTCAGGTAAACTCTGACAAGTCATGATTGAAATAGAAGCAAATTTTAATAATTTTCTGTCATTTGATAATTTAATTTAGGTTGCTTAGGTTAAAAAAACAAAACATATTGCCTAGCACTGGCATTTGTTAAGCAGCAAATCCAGGAATGTCATTCATTTTCCTTGCCACTGATTGGCTGTACCCCAAAGAGCAGAAATCAGGGAGGCTGTAGATTTTAGTTTCTGCTCTTAGTCTCCATTGCTCATTCATATTAAAGTGCTTTGCTGTTTGAACTAATAAAATAGGCAGTTATACGTGTTTCTAAAGAGGGTCCACTTTTTTAATGCAAAATTATTCCAGGACGGGTTCGGGTTTGGTACTCAAGCCAATTTTACAAATGACAGACAGAGGGAACATTTAGGGCAAAGATTGTTAAAACAGAAAGGCCTTTGTCTGGACCAACTATTTGTTACATTTATTTGGCTACTCACTTTAACCCCTTATACACACGGTAATAATCTACTGCAATCTGAAAAAAATAGACAGAATATTGGTGCACAAGATCTTGATGAAAACTTCTCATGATTAGTTTCTCATTATTAATAACAGATCATAATGGAAAGCTTTGAGCATGCATTAAACCACTGTACCACAGTGGTTTTTTATTGTGTTGATATGTCAGAAACCCCAAGTGGTGCTCAGCAAAAAAAAGCAAAAAAAAATCCTAACTGATCAGGGAAATTAGCTTTCATTCTAGAAGAAGCCACTTCAAAAAGCCAGAACAACAGCATGACCAGCAGAATAGGAAGCACAATCCTTTGCATTTCTTTGGATCTCAGTAGTGATGGGTTCATGACATTCTTTATTATAACTGAACTTGTTTCTGTCTGAAACAAAATTCACAACATCCTTCCCATTATGGTATTTAGGACGTAAAATGTTCCAGCTATTTCCTTTGAGTGCTAATGCAAAATGTGTCCATTTTGTGGAGATCCGTGGTCGACGTGCTAGATAGTATGCATTTAAAAAAACTGTGTGAATTTGTTGTGGCTTTGCCTGCATTTAGCAGGAGGTGAATCTTCAGCAGCTCCATCAAAAGATCAGTTTCTGGTTGAGGTGTAGAACGTTCTGTGGTTGAAAAATGGTTGTAGGTGAAATCCAAAATGCTCTGCAGTTTCAAAGTTTCACTTATCTTTATGCTTTTTCTACTACTGCAAGTGTGACTACTGCAAGGTTCCTGCAAAACTGCTAAAAAGGATTGTAAGCTAAATGGCACACAAAATGTAAAACACGATAAAGCTTGCATGGCTGTAAAGGAAGCGAGAAACACTTGGTATGACCTTATGTCCTGTCATTAATGTGGGAGAAAAACCAAAAGTTCATCACGTTTCAGTTTGGGCTATAGACAGTATGATAAAAAACTGTGAACTCATTTATACTACACCGGTGTGTATATGTGTGCTTTCTGGTCTATTGCAGATTTCTTCTGTTTTGGTTTTGTGGTTACACTTAGATATTTCATCAAACACATTTTGATAACTGACAGAGATAACCTGAGTAAATATAAAATACAGTTTTTATATAATGATTTTATTTCACAAAGGAAAAAAGCTATCCAAACCAACCTGGACTGACGTCAAAAGTAATTTGCAACTCTTGGTAAAGCATAAAATAACTGTGATAAATTACTCTTTTTGGTTCAGTTTCTCTCGCCTCATCTAGGCCTGATATCCTTCAGACAGGGGTTAGGGTAGAGAGTCGAACAAGATTCGTATGAACATGCCGTTTGTAAGAACATTTGTGACATTAGTTAAGTTCATGAGTAAATGGTACAGAAGAGGCTGGGCAAACATGGCATCCATAGTGGAGCTGCAAAGTAGAATCTACAGCTGACCAAAACGAACATCTGGATTTGGATTTTTGGAGAGAAAAAAAAAATCAAGAAATGACAAAGTGACAAGGTGTTTGTCCTGTTTTGACATAAAACAGACAGGATTTTGAAAAAACAAAACCTTCCTGATAGTAAAACAAGGTGGTGGTCTGTTTTCTGACTTAAGCACATGGATGTTTTTATGTAGCTAAAGGAACCATGAATTGTTCTCCTTTGACAAACCATCAGCTCATGGCACTTATGTTGTAGGAGGACAATGAGCCAAATCTCACTAGTAAGTTCACTTCTGACTGACTTAAAAAAAAAACAACGGAAGAATTTGGCGATCATCAAAAATATTTGATGGACGTTTTTGCTACCAAGAGCGTCGTAGTGAGTTAGTAGGTTTAGGGCGCACTTTCTCCTGTTTGGACAGGTTTTTTTCTGGACAGCTTTTACTCCTTAACAGATTGGTTAAGTTCTAAATTTGAAGTCTGATTTGTATGTATTTTCTCAGGTTATTAATCTTTGAGATTAAAATATGTTTTTCTGTTGCATTTAAATGTGACAGAAATACCCATATTTCGTACCCGTATTTTTTCCACTGTTTAAATGCGGCCAGTAAAACACTCATTACTCCATGCCTTATGAAGCCATTTCCAGAATCCAGGAGAGGAACAGCTGCATGGAGCACACAGCTCCCTTTCCAACAATCTTAGGGACACCTCTGCTATAATGATAGCTCTGAAGATCATCCTAACAGATATTCCTGCCATGTGTGGTGCTTTCAGAACGTTCTGGTCTGCCTGAAAGGATGTCGGGACCTTTCTGATCTCAAATCAGGGATGTTCAACATGTTAAATTGTCTTGGTCCAATATTAGAATGTATGTTATCTGTTCTGAGGACAAACAGGCTGTTGAATGTGAGATGGGGTCAGTCAGAAAGCAAGGTGAGGCAGTGACACCCCTTGGTTTCCCCTTGATCCACCATGTTTATTTACTCCAAAGTTATATTTGATCTTGTGAGGTTTTGTGGGATTTCCCATCTGACCTCAGAATTTCAATGAGGGAAATATGTTTGTGTGTGGTATCTCATCTCGACTTTTTATCGGTCTGTGTGTGTGAACCAGACTCCCAGCAGTTAGAAGCTTGTTCAGTTCTTTAATTCCTTGTCAGATCTGTTCCTTTCCCTTTAAGCCAGTTTGCCTGTTGTCCTTTGCCACACCTGTCATTTGTCTAGTTTTTTGTTGCTCTCACCAGAGCCTCTCTAGATCCTCTTGTACACATTTATAGTTATTATAAAGTCCTTTCATCAATATTCACCTCCAACATCTGACTCCCAAACTCCTTCTCTGCTCTTTTTTTTCCGTTTTATTTTGTTAAACCTGGATTATACATTTACTGTGCGACTGATGTGTCCACACCTACTCGAACGAACCACACTGAGGACGAAAAAGACCAAACACCCTCAAACTTGATGTGGGAACACCTTAAAACATGTTCAATCCATTCTTACCATTCAAAACAATCTCAAATCATATAATTTTTTCCTAATTTTCTTGGAAATCTTATAGCTAATAACAGAAAAGGACAGTGTTTCTGGGATCTTCAACAATAAGTGTAAGAAAATCTTGTCCTCCTCACTTTTTTTGCAGGTCCATTTTACTGTAAAAATGGCTCCCAAATCTGTGACGAGACGTGTCAGTCAACTGGCACGAAAAATGTGAAACTGGATCACATTAACGTGAGCCAGTAACTTCTTCTGATTCACTAAAACTGTATTTAAATACAAAGAGAGCTTCAGCTTCTTTAGTTCATTTGGTGTTAGCACTTACAGCAACTGTGATGACAAACAAAAGATAAATGTTTTTTTTATGTCCTATAAAACGAGATGAAACCACGCAGGAATTTCCCCAGCAATCTTGATTTTGACTGTGGCTCAGTTGAATTGAAATAATTTATGTTGAATACTGATTGTAAACAGGGTTGAACGAATTACAAAAACAATTTCTAAGTAATTCCACAGATTCTTTGCTGTTTTTAGTTGTCGAATAATAAATCTCCACTTTTTCTTTTTTAAATTGATGATATTTTCATGGATAACTCCCCTGATGACTGATTAGATCAAGAACATAAACAGAACTTAAAAAAAATGCAACAATGTAAGGTGAAGGAAATTGAACAAAGCCAATTTTCACTTGAGGATTTTATAGTTTGGTTTGTTTATTTTATTTTTAACTAAACGGTCCCTACTTCCTTAGTATTCTGTCATACATGTGAAACGGAAAATTACAATATCGTGCAAAAGTTCAGAAGTTAGGAGAGCTGATGTAACACCGGAAATGCGACTCAGCAATAACAACAGTACTGTTATAAGAGGCATATGGCGTCTAAGACAAACGTTAGCGGCCAACCAGTGCATGTTTGGACTTAGGAAGAGGCGATGCGTTGTAATGTGAATATCCTGCTTTAACTTCGTCTGCTTCACTCTCACCATCACTGCCTGAATGTAGCTAGAAGCTAACCAGTATTAGGGTAACATGTAGGGGCGCATGTCGGAATCTATCATCGGGGAGTCGAACATAGTTCATTTAATAATTAGATTTTCTGATAGACATGTAAACTGGGACTTGGCTTGCTACAGGGAGGAAGCCCTTAGTCTGATTATTTCACAAAGCTCGGTTTAGCTGTGCATGTAAACGTACTGAATGCCCTTTGGTGGACTGGCCACCTGTCTACGGTGTACCCCTCCTTTTGTCCGATGACTGCTGGAAATAGGCACCTTTTGAGGTGTTCCCTCCTTATGGAGGAAGTCAATGGTTATCTGCACAACTGTCATTTCCTCAGTCTTCCCCATGCTTGTGATTCCCACTGAACCAGACTTAGAGACATATTAAAGTCTCAGGAACATTTTGTAGGTGTTTTGTAGGATTATTTAGTTGATTAGAATGTGACATTCTAAGTCTAAAATATTGAACCTTTTCACAATATTCTACTTTACTGATGTTTTGAAGTTGAGGTTTAAATAATGTGTAGCCTATACCACAATCGTCAAAATTATAACAAATAAAGGCTTTAAATATTTCCCTTTGCATGTAATATGCCTATATCATATATTGGTTTCACCTTTTAGGTTGATTTACTAAAATAAATGAACTTTTGCACAATATCCTAATTTTTCACATTTCACCTCTACAGTAAGCATCTTTTCTTCTGTTGTCCCAGACACATTTTACCTTTTTGGGTCATATAAAAACCAACGTTTAATCCTGGTTAACACACACACTCTAAATGCAGCATCAAAAATAACCATATCCTTGTACAGATGGCTGAAAGATGTTGGATTATCTGTTCTGTTGGGAATCCGCAAAAAAAAAGGCTCCTTTTTTAACATGACTTCCTTCTTTTTTGCCAAACTGTTGTTAAAGGGAAGTTCTCCCTTTCACTACTTCTTCCTGCTATTGTCCTCTTACAGTAATGAGTTTGTGGAGTGACAAATTTACCCCTCTAGGCTGAATTATGCTTTTGTGCCACCGTTCTAGGATATTACTCCAACTATTCAAACAAAACAGAATATGCAGGAGGAAAAAGTTTGGCTCTTTAAATTAGCGCTTCATAGATGCTGATCCAATAAAGTTTTAGACTATTAGACTTACTTTGCGGAAGCAAAAGTTAATGTTTCTTGGAGGTTTCTTTTCTTTTTCTTTACAAAATAAAGCTGAAACATTAAAAATAAAGTCAAAATGAGAAGTTAAAAATCAAATAATAAGAATAAAGTGTAAATATCTGGAAAAACAGATCTGTATTCTTTCCAAACTGGTTTAAAATTCATTGCATCATATTAAGATTGTTAAATGTTTCAATCATTTCTCATCAGTTTGTCTTTCTTCTCTTCCTTTCAACATCTTTGTCATCATTTTTGATTTATTGTTGATTCACTTTTTCCACTTTTTCTTCATTATTTCTCTATTATTCTCATTTCAACATTTTCTCATCATTTTAACTTTTTTCTGTTAATGCTGACTTGTTATCATTTTGACTTTTCCCACGTCTTCATCTTTTTCTTTTCATTTTAACAATTCTCTCATCTTTTCAGATGTATTTCAGAGTCAGAATCAGAATCGGTTTTATTGCCATTGTTTGAGAACAAGTTCACAAACTAGGAATTTTTTCCGGTACAGTTGTGCACATAAAACATTTAACATAAGTAAAAATAAAATAAAAAGAATGAGCCATAAGGCTAAAGTCTTTATAAATATTATAATCTGTATGTATATAAAAGAACTATGTAGAGATAAACATCCTTTTTAACATGAGAACAGCAGCAGGGTTCCATTCACAGATGTGCAGGTGAATGACAGCAGCAGATCTAAGTGTGATCAGACCACACAGTGCAGTAAAATAAAGTTACGTTGTGCAGATGGTTCTATCCTACATGGGTCTTTAACTGAACTATCGGGTCTTGTTATTGTTCATGAGTCTGATGGCGGAGGGGAAGAAACTGTTCAGGTGGCGGGAGGTGTGGGTCTGGATGGACCGTAGCCAGTATTTGATATACTAGTTGCAATATTTCTCATCGTTTTAACTCTTTCTTATCATTGTGAGTTTTATCTTATCATTTGACGTTTTCTTAATGTTGACTTTTTTTCGGATAGTTCCATATTTCTAAGTATTTAGACTTTTTATCAATAATGTTTCCCCTCTTTTTTAAATTTTTTTCTTAATTTTAACTATTTTCATCATTGCAATTTTTTCTCATAATTTCTTCTTTGATCTTCCATCCATTCATCCATGCATCCATCTTCTTCCGCTTATCCGGGGTTGGGTCGCGGGGGCAGTAGCTTAAGCAGAGAGACCCAGACTTCCCTCTCCCCAGCTACTTGGCCCAGCTCCTCGGGAGACATAGTCCCTCCAGCGAGTCCTGGGTCTTCCCCTGGGCCTCCTCCCGGTGGGACGTGCTCGGAACACCTCACCAGGGAGGCGTCCAGGAGGCATCCTAACCAGATGCCCGAGCCACTTCAACTGGCTCCTCTCGATGTGTTGGAGCAGCAGGTCTACTCTGAGCCCCCTCTGGATGACCGAGCTTGTCACCCTATCTCTAAGGGAGAACCCGCCCACCCTGCGTTGGAAACTAATTTCAGCCGCCTGTATCCGTGATCTTGTTCTTTCGGTCTCCACCCAGAGTTCTTGACCATAGATGAGGGTAGGAACGTAGATCGACTGGTAAATCAAGAGCTTTGCCTTTTGGCTCAGCTCTCTCTTTACCACGACAGACCGGTACAGCGCCCGCATAACTGCAGACGCCTTACCAATCCATCTATACCATACCCTTTTCCAACTCAAGACCATGGTCTCGGATTTGGAGGTGCTGATCCTCATCCCAGCCGCTTCACACTTGACTGCGAAAGCCGTAGATCACGTTCAGATGAAGCCAACAGGACCACATCATCTGCGAAAGCAGAGACCCGATCCTGAGGCCACCAAAACGGATCCCCTCCACACCTTGGCTGCGCCTAGAAATCCTGTCTATAAAAGTTATGAACAGCATTGGTGACAAAGGGCAACCTTGGCAGAGTCCAACTCTCACTGGAAACGAAGCCGACTTACTGCCGGCAATGCGAACCAAACCCTGACACCGGTTACACAGGGACCTTACAGCCCGTATCAAAGGGCCTGGTACCCCATACTCCCGGAGTACCCCCCACAGGACACCCCGAGGGACACGGTCGAACGCCTTCTCCAAGTCCACAAAACACATGTTGGGCGAACTCCCACTCACCCTCCAGGACCCTGCTGAGGGTGTAGAGCTGGTCCAGTGTTCCACGGCCAGGATGAAAACCGCATTCTTCCTCCTGAATCCGAGGTTCGACTATCCATCTGGCCCTCCTCTCCAGAACCCCTGAATAGACCTTACCAGGGAGGCTCAGAAGTTTGATCCCCCTATAGTTGGAACACACTCTGTGGTCCCCCTTTTTAAAGAGGGGGACCACAACCCCGGTCTGCTAATCCAAGGGAACTGCCCCCGATGTCCATGCAATATTGCAGAGCCGCGTTAACCAAAACAGCCCTACAACATCCAGAGCCTTAAGGAATTCCAGGCGAATCTCATTCACCCCCGGAGCCTTGCCACCAAGGAGCTTTTTAACAACCTTGGTGACCTCAGCACCAGAGATTGGAGAGCCCGTCCCAGAGTCCCCAGACTCTGCTTCCAAACAGGAGGGCGTGTCGGTGGGATTGAGGAGGTCTTCGAAGTATTCCATCCACCGACCCAAGATTTCCCGTGTTGAGCTCAGCAGCACACCAACCCCACTGTAAACAGTGTTGGTGGCAGACCGCTTCACCCCCCTGAGACGCCGGATGGTGGACCAGAATCGGTTCGAAGCCACACGGAAGTCGTTCTCCATGGTCTCTCCAAACTTCTCCCACGCCCGAGTTTTTGCCTCAGCGACCTTCCGAGCCGCACTCCGCTTGGCCTGCCGGGACCTATGAGCTGCTTCCGGAGTCCCACAGGCCAAAAAGCCCCGATAGGACCTCTTCTTCAGCTTGACAGCATCCCTCACCGCCGGTGTCCACCAGTGTTCTTTTATCTTAAAGTGGGTAAATGGTAGCAGAGAAATACTTTCTTCTCATTTATTTCCTTTCAGTGACTAATACTCTGCTATACAAGCCTTTACTAATCAGAGCCATTTAATTTATCTAAACCTACTTGACACCTGGAAGAAAGATAACTTATCACGTTTTTTAATTTTTTTCTGAACTCAGTAATTTTCGTAGGGTTTTAAACATTATTTTTTAATAATAATTTTAGCTACTAACAGACACTCTAAAGCCCAAAAAGCTAGATTCATCTCTGGGCCTGCAGGTTTGTTCTAACATTTTCTGCCTTTTTTCATCTTTAAAGCAGTCCAACGCATCAGCAGTAAAAAAACAACAACCAACCAATAACAGAAGTCTAAAGGTTGCTGTTGGAGTTCATTGCCTGATGATCAACTAATTAAATAATCAACTCGTCTCCTCCTCCTCTGAGGTCCTTCCCACTGACCAAAAGGCTCTCAGAGTTTCAGCATGGCTGCTATTTTTGGCAAGAACTCTGATAAGTCAAGTACTTGCTGACAGAGATGCAGCAGAAAACTCGAGCAGGAGGTTTTCGAAGGCTGACTTTTTTACAGTTCCAAGACTAGATTCATCCTAGATTATATTAAATAAAAACAAATCTCAAATCTTTATTTTTCATTGTTCAAATCAGTGGTTTCCTCAGACTGAAAGATTCCTGTTTACAGTTGCCGTTGCTAAATGTTCTGGCAGAGCTCAGAACAAAGATAAATGTAAACAAAGAGAAAATGCTTCAATTGTGAAGAAAAAGCTGTAAAAGGATAAAAATTTACCACAGAAAGACATACAATGAATGAAATCATCAATCAAAAACAGATGCATATAAAAAGAGTGGAAAATATGTATGCTAAATGACTAGGCAAGGCAATTTTATTTGTATAGCACACTTTCAACACAAGGCAATTCAATATGCTTTACATGATTAAAATTAGAAAACAGAATCACTAAAAGAGTTCATAAATCATTTAGCAATAGGATGTGAAGATTAAAATACAAGAAAGCATTTACAATAAAGCAATAATCAAGACAATAATTTGTACGAATTATTTTTTTTAAAGAAAATGTCATTTTTCTTCCCTCTTTAACATTAATATGAAAAAAAACAGTTTTATTTTGGTATAAATGCATAACCAAATAACTCGTTCTTTGATCCATGCCCTGTTTGCATTTTATTAAGAATAAGATCAAATTCAAGAGCAAATTATTTTGTAAACGTGCTATTTTCTGTTTTATTATGCATCAAGGAACCTGTAGCATGTTTTCTTTGTCTTATGTGTAATTTTACATTTAGTCGTTCCACAGAAACAAAACCTACATTTACAAAAAATTACTTTAATAGCTGTAGTTTTTAAAGGCTGTAAAACCAAGACTAGTAAGTGATTAACACAGATGTAACAAAATAAAGTAACTCAAATTTCTTATAGAAAAAACTCAGCACCATAGCACAAGAAAGGGGGTTTTTCCACTAGAGGAGCAGGCACCATAAACGTGTCCAGTGGTCCACTGTTTTTTTTAGCTACTTCCTTCCCGTCAACACCAGCTTCTCACCACCCACCTTGTTGCGCTTTTTTAAAAGCAATTTTCTGTTTGCTGTTGAAAAAAACAAAAAAAAAAACAACACACAAGCACACAGGGAACTTGCTGGAAATGCTGCAGCTGTTCTCAGGGCTTTATCTTTTACTAAAGATCGCTCACTGATTGGTCCTAAGGAGCAAACTTTTATGCAGTAACTTCAGTTTAACCCCACTTTTTTAGAACAGTCCGACAACAGAGAGGTGGTGCATGCATATGTGAGCTGGTTTGAGTGGAGAAGAAACTTTAGTAGTGTAAAATCTAAAAACATTGAAATTATAGAGCATTAAATATAAGAACTAGAAGTGTTTATTTGAAACCAACATTTTTATAGTTTTTTTATCTTTTTTTAAATTAATGTTCAAATCAAAGCACAAAGAATCAGAAAGCTGTTTTTTTTAGAGGTTGGTTTTGGCCGACGCTGTGCTGAAGTTTGTACCCCTGTGTGTGATAAATAATAAACAACTTGTTTCATTATTGACCAATTTCAATTTAGAATCGTGGCTCCTTTCGCATGAATCACTGAATCAGTGCAGCGTAGCATTGAGGCGAGCGCCTTGTAGTTCTGCTATGGTGGTGTGGTTACTTTGATAGTGACCTTCAGGTCATCCGCATTGTTGGGCCTGGTGTCTCTATTTAAATTCTCAATAGGCGAGTTTCCACTATAGGAACTTCAAGGTAATTTTTCCGGATCCTGGAAACATGTTGGCCCGCCGACTGCAGCCACAATCCAGTCCTAAATCTCCTCCAAACCTTTGAATGGGCAATCCTCATAAGGCTTCTGTAATCCCTGTAGATGTTGTACCTTTTTAATAGGGCTGAACGCTTTTGGAAAATAATCTAATTGCGATTTTTTTTTCTTCAATATTGCGATTGCGATTTAATGTGCAGTTATTTTTGTGGGGCTTTTGTCATGCATTTTTTAATTAATGCAATCAAAAATATTGTGTATTATAAACGGATTTTTATACATAATTTATTCTATTCCATAAGATTATTTACTTATTTTAAGTCAAAGGCAAAGATTAACAACTTTATCTACTTTTAATCATCACACTTGATGGTCATCGGTGTCGTTCTGCAATCAAGGTTTTCTTCCTTTTGGTCCCAGCTAATAATTCCCTCCGGCTGCAATGTTTTCCTCCGTGTGGTTATCCAGGAAGTAGGATGCTTGAAGGAACAAGCTCTGATTTGTAATTCTCCATCGATCTAATGCACTTTCAGACTCCGGTATTGCTCCGTAGAGCGGTTTGATCACAGGTCAGTTGTTGCAAAATACTCCGCTGTTTTCGGTGCGGCTTTACCTTTCTGTCTGCTTTTTTTATACAGCGCAGGTAAAATGTGGCTAAAATGTGTGTGTGAGATTGAATCCTAGCTTATTCATCATGCTTAACAAAGCATACTTTTGGCTATAAAACCCGTTAAAGCACGAATTATTTCCGTGTGCTGTTTTTTTATGTTCGTAAGGAGCGATTCTTTCAAACAGCTTGGTCAGCGATCCCTGTCGCCTCGAAGTTTGTTTACTGGAAATTTAAACACTGGTGGCGGTCAGTTTAGCCGTGCAACTCTCATATATGGTGGTGTGATGTTTTTAGGTGTTGATAAAGGTTCGTACTGTAGCCTACCTCGTGAGGCAGCAACAATACCAAGACGGGTTCTGCATAATACCTGGCGTTGCGCAGCATTAACGTTTTCATAGCAGATATAATTTCTCACAACTGATGTACTGTTCGTCTTTGGTACCAAATATTGTGTAGTGTTGGATTCTGTTAAGCTTTAGGTCATTTTATAACTGGTTAAAGTGCAGCGTTTCCTTCTCTCCCTGCGTTGTTTGCAAGTCACGTGACTTTAGCAGATATGTTTACATCAAGTCAAATCGCAGCCTTTGCGATTAGGAAATCGCATTTTACCAAATCGCGATTTAATTGCATATGCAATTAATCGTTCAGCCCTACTTTTTAACCACCCGTTTTCCTTCCACTTAATTTTCCCTTAAAATGCTCGGATACAGCACTTTAATATCCAGACTCTTCAGCAGCAACCTTTTGTGGCTCACTCTCCTTGAGGAGGAAGAATAGGGTCAGTGACTGATGGAAAGCTGTCAAGTCAGCAGTTTCAAACCCGATTTTGTCGACAATACATGTCTTTAACATAACCTTTTATGTATTTAAATACTTTTTGTTGTTCTTATGAAATATTGTACATTTTTGAGAAAGTAAATATGCAGTTTTTTTGTTAGATTGAAGCCATAATCATCATAATGAACACTTGAAAAAGCGGTGTCTATAAAAAATCTATTCAGTACATGGGTTTCATGTTTTTTAATTAAACTAGAAATTCAACATTTTTGTTAATATTCTTATTCATTAAGGTACAACTCATACACTGATTGGAAAATTATATATTTTTAATATCTTTTTTGCAAGAGTCTTTTAAGTCACAACAGGATTTTATTTATTAATGCAACAAAATAAAAAACGTTTCAACAGATGGAACTGTTTTTTTATCCTTTCTGAAATAGTTTGAACACTTAATAAAACTACAGATATGCATCGACTAAATATGACCAAGCCTCTCCTGTTATGCACATTTCCAAAATAGACATGGGGACATGTATTTCTGGAAAACTTATGTGCTAAAATTCTTTTTTTTGTATTTATTAAATCTAAATATATTTATTGGTTACAATTTATACCAAATGCAACAGATAAACTCAATGCACAGGCGCAGAAGAGAAATAGACACCTTACACAGAGTTTTTTTTTTCAATCACAACAGTCCTGCTTTAGTCCCTGATAAGTTTGTTTTGTAGTTGCAAAATCTTGTGGTAGTGAATCTGCACTTTCAGACTGATTCAGGATGAAGAGCATTAGTCTGCAGGTCAGAGAATCTTACAAATCTCAAAGCAGGGTTTGTGTTAAAGAAAGAAACTCTGCAGTTGGTTTTAGATTGTTAGAAACAAAGTCAAAGAAACTTTAATAAACCTTCAGGGAAGAAAAGAACCACACACATGCTATAAAAAAACGTTTTTTTGTGCTAAATGCTTTAAGAAACTGCAAAATAAATAATGACCCTACTGTCATTCCAGTGCACACACGTTTCGAAGGAAACTGCTTTCCAGCTGCAAAGAAGCGGACAGTTTTGATAATAGAACCCTTTGTGCAGCTTGGAAACAAGATCACCAATCGGACAAAAACAGCCATTCATAAGCGTGACCTATGACCTCTGAAGCCAGCCACAGGTGATTCTGACTTGGTGATACTGTTACAAACCTTTGTGTGCTTAGAATTACAAGAAAAAAAGGAATTTATGGTCTTAGAAAGTGCAGGTAACTTCTGTGAAGGTGAAATACTTTTTTTGAGTATACAAATCTTTCTGTCTGAGATTAAAGGTTAGGATTCTCCCAAGTGTAAGGTGATGTTTGATAGATACGGCAACATTGATTTATATAACATCTTGGGTAAGGCATATTTGAAAATACAGACACATTTTGAGGAACATGGTCCTTTGTGGGCTGAAAATCACAAGTAAACGGCATCTAATTATTCCACACTGGTCACTGTTTTTCTTGTTGTAGTTTTTCTAAAGTCTTTATATTGGTTGTATTTGTAAATTAAACAGATACTATGATATACTGACAGAACTTGTACATTTTCCTCACAACCACGCCATTAAAGTCATTTATAGACTTTGCGACATCATCTTTATTCATCAGTCTTTTCTTTGGTGTCATTATTCAGAGAAAAACTGTTAAACTAGTCCAACTGTTAAACACCTAAACTTGTGCTTTTATGCTTTTACTTAAATCCACTGATGATCTGGTTATCTTTGCATTAAATCGGCTTGGTGTTGCTGATACTTCTCTGCTTTGTTTTTGTTTTTTTTCCAAAAACAAAATCAGTTTGTTTCAGCTTCTTCATTTTAGATTTTTTTTTATCTGGTTTGACAACAGTGAAAGGCTGTGATGGACTGGCGACCTGTCCAGGGTGTTGACAGCTGGAGATAGGCACCAGCCCCCCCGCGACCCCTTGAGGAATAAGCGGTTCAGAAAATGGATGGATGGATGGAACAGTGAAAGAAACATATAGAAGTACAAAACAAAGGAAAGAAAACAATAAACCGAAAGGGTGTAGGCAGAAGCAAAAGCTTACATAGCGCCTACCCATTACTGAGGTATTTTATCTTAGACTTTTTAGGTCCATGAGTGAAAAGTCCTGTGCTTTATCTGATTTTATAATTTCGTAACGATCAGGGCATATTTTAAGTCCACAGTCAACATTTTCTCAGCTTCTACAACAGCTTTTCCTTACATGTTTATGTTGGCAGTTCTGCTTTCATCCCCGTAGCCCAAAACACTGACAAACAGTGAGAGAACAGGGTTGTACCTTCCTTCTTTTTTAGCCAGACAACCATCTGATCTCAGCAACGGGCAGGGGAGGGGCAGTACTGTGGATGCTTAGAGCTGCAGAAAACTGCTCTTTCTCTGGGATCTTATCAGAAGGATTTCCCGCTTGAACAATGAAACAGTTTTGAATTTTTTAGACTGTTTAACTTGAAACCCAGAAGTCTCCTCCTGATGCTGTCAGGCTGTGCGACGTACCTATTTTTCACCATAAGTTCTGCAGTGCAGATCTAACAGGTTCCACGTACATGTTGAAGTAAAAAAAACCCACAAAAAATAAAGTAGGTCATTGTCTTTCACTGGTAAAGGTGGTTTAACCCAAACCTCAACATTCTCTGACTCCTCCCACTTTTTACTTTTTCTCAGCAGTTCGAAGCCAAATATGAAATAGAGTACAACTCATGACTTACTTTACCAAACTGTTGATTTATGAAGATGGTAGTGTAGATTTATTTTAAACGACCGCTTTGGTTCATGATAAAAGTGTGTTGATTTTGATGAGGCTATGTTTTAATTGGTCATGTTTGGTTCAGGTTTTTGCCATCTACCCATTTAAAAATAAAGTTAAACTAAAATTATGCTGAACCATTTGGTTTTATATAGTATTCATTTGTCCTGAAATGTAACTAGTATCCTGGAGTTAATGTTGGACCACGAAGTAAAATGGCTTGTTTCTCTATAATCCCACCTCCTAACTAGAATATATCACTATTTTACCACTCAGTCGTTTTCCAGGGGAGAGCGGTGCAACTGCTCAGAGAGTGGGATTCAGGAGGATTACTCGGCTAGCGGGAATTAAGCCTAAAACCGCTATGGATGGGTTTTTTAATGAAAAGTTTTACTACCGGATGTTGGAAAACTCCAAAAACTTGATTTTACTCTATATAGTGCCTTTAAAGGAGATTTCATTGTGAAGTAAGACAGGAATCACTTAAAAAAATCAATAAAACACAGGGGGAAAGATCTATGAAGAAAATGATCCATACCGTTCTTAATAATTTGCGAAAATGTCAAATTTGGCTACAGAGCAAAGAAACCCTCCTGATGATTGCTCAGCAGCATTTTGCTAGTATTCACTGGTGTTATGATGAATTATCTAAGTGTCTTTATCTTTTGATGCCGATATAGATTCTTTACAAAACTTCATACCAGAACTCTGCCTGGGTCCCTTTAAAATGTGGATATAATTTTGCCACTAAGAATCATCCATTCTTCCATCATCTTTAACCGATTATCTTTGTGGAATGCGGGGTCGTAATGTGCAAAACCCAGACAGAAAGATAGACCAGGATTCAATCGTAGAAGTAACTTCGTAGTAAAAGTTTTGCATCTGCCAGGGGGGAATTATATTTGGCCTTAACTTTACATTGAGGCATTTTTTGGGACAAGGGCATTCAGAACCAGTGGAGGGGGGAAATTTGTGGTTGTTTTTTTTCTCTCAAATACATAACCAAAAACTGTATCCAGTGAGTTTTGTAGCCATATTTTCTCTTATTTTCCTTAATTTTACATCTTTTTCACTGTTTAAAATCAATGCTCTGGGCTGGAAGTCAGTTTTGATGCTGGATATAATTTGTTCTTCTTATTTCTGTACGGGGGAGGTAATGACTGTGCGGTCTGATCAAATACCGTGTTTTATACCAAGTGTTTCATGCAGTTCATGCTTTTTAAGCTTGAAAAAAATTGTTCAGGCTGACTGAGTCTTCAGAGGTTGGAGATGCCTGCAGGTAACTAAAGAACCAAGGTTAAAGCTAAAATGTCATCAATCTGGGTCCCCTCAATGGGTTTTTAGCCTTATGTTGTCAAAAGTACCTCTTTTCATTTTCATCCATATTAAATTCAGGCATTAAAACTAAAATTAGAGAAATGTACTGCTTTTTTGCTGTGTTTTTTTTTCTTACATCTGTGACGTTAAACTCCCTGAAGGCTCTACTCGCGTTTGTAAAATTTTCCAGTGATTTTTTTTCCTTCCTGTAGCTCATGTGACATTATTAAAGAATCTGCCTTTCCCACATTTTGTGGTACAGTGTGTCTGTGTGCGTTTCAAAGCCTGTTAAAAACCCACATTCTTCAGGAAACTTGAATGGTCTGATTCTGACATCACACTGGAAAATAAAATAAAATAAAAGATCCTTAAGACCTGAAAGTTGTTTCCTCACAACTACTTTTTGACTCATTCCTTTCTTTTATTCAGTATTTTCTGGCTTCTGTTTTCCTTTATTGTTCTGTTTTAATTGATTAGAAATAGTTCTGTTGAAGAAAAAAAATTGCTAATGAATTTATTAACAAGTAATTATAACAGTTTTAATATCACAGTTAAGCAGAGATAGGCGGTAACTAGTTACTAGGGTTGTAACAGTTCTCTAAGAAAATGAAGTTGTAGAGACCAAGCTCCAAGAATACTTGTATCAAAAATGGTAGTTTTGTAACTACAGTTATATATTGTAAGATAATGAATGGGGGAATTCCACTTATGTGTAATATAAGAGTTGTTTTTAATCTGTCTGTTCTATTGTTTTTTGTGCCAAAGATATGGGAATACTTTTTGTTATGAATTAGTTATTCTTGGCATCCTGGTGGACCAACAGGCTCATTTTATCTGGTCTGAGACAGACTCAGGGACCAGGCGTAGCCTTTGTCCCCGTCTTCTTCCTGTTTAGGATATCTGACTTACTTTAGAAGTGTCAGGCAGCATTTAACGGGAAGTCGCCCCTTTCTGAGTCACCAACTACCATTAGAAAGGCGGTAAGTGCCTGATGAGGACTGATGCAAACCTGGAGTAAGAATGAGTACAAGTCCAGTTTAAACTGGGCACTATGTAGTTGCTATTTCTATTACAGATGTATTCCCTTTAATAAGTAAGTTGGCATTTAAATGTCTGAACCTTTTATTACTTTGCATGGAAACCATTTGGATCAGAAATGGGTTGCATTTGAGAGGTTGGAGTTTGGAAAATAAAAAGGTGCCCTGTAGGAAACGATTACCTCATGAAGCAGATTATAGAAAAGGTTGCAAAGGCAGGACAGCTGACACAAATTGGCACATCAATTGCGGGACAAATGTTTGTTTTAAGCATAACTAGGACTGATATAATTGTTTTAAATGAATATAATAAATTACGTTCTACCTGTTGTCTCTTTTATTCACAGATTATGATGGAGAGATAACAGACGGAGAAAGGGGAAAAGAAGATGTCATTCTTTGGTTTGGAGTGTTTTCCAAAGACGGAGGGAGGTAAACACTTCATCATTAAACTCTCACCTCGAGTTCATTTACTTTGGACTTAGGTGTTATTATTATTTAACAGATACATGTAATCTATAAGATACTGTAATAAATCAATAGTGTAAAGCAGCGTTGTCCAACTCATTTTTTATTTCGGGCCACTTCAAGATCAGGAATCTCCTCAAAGGGACGTTTGTAGCAGACTGCATTGATATAACCAACTCATAAAAAATGTAATAAATTGCTATCTGCTTTGATGAGTACCTCTTTTCACAAAGAGTTAATTTGGCACTGTAGAAATTCAAACAGATTTGATAAAATAGTATTAAAGCACACAACTGTTATTTTGAAGGTTCTATAAATGTGGCCCTCCAAACTCTAAGGGACCATTTAAATAGAGGTAAGGATTTTGCCCCGCTGGCCTTGAGTTTGACATATGTGCTGTAAACAGATAAGCCCTGTAATACATGTAAAGTATAAGGATTATTGTAGCATTTGTTTACACATTACTTACTGACAATGATAATCTGACAAAATAAAAAACTTTACTTGTGTATCTATGGAGAATAAATTCAAATAAAAGATAGCAAATGCAACTGTGAGTAAGCTCCATTTAACTTTGGCACTTTTTATATATTGTGGAATAGCTTAAACAACATCAGTTACTATTGAAGGACTCTTATCAGAATGTTGTTTTTTGTTTTGGTTAAAATAGTTTACCTCCACTTATACATCTGTTCTGCATTAAACCTCCTTTTATTTTTGGATCTTCTTTGAAAGCATGATCCCTGCCAAACTGTCTAAGCTAAGTGAGACCTCTGTAAAAAAAAAAACGCGTCCTCAGGAACAGCTCAGTTGAAACCTTTAAACAAATTTACTCTCCCACCTCAACCCCATCCCCCTCATCCTCCAACACAAAATCAGTAAACAAGCTGGTAGAAAATGTTCTATTTAAAGTTTCAGACATCATTGATACCGTTGCTCCAACAAAAGTCGAAGTAGTCTCATGAAGGACGAAGTCTCCAATGACTACTGATCCACTGGTGGGAAGTGAAAAATGGGAGTGTTGACGAGCCGAGAGAAAATGGCAGAAAACTCAGTATGTTCAGTATGAGATCTACAAATACAGATTGAACAGATATAGTTTAACTTTGAAAGATGCAAGGGAATTATTATTTTCCAAAATCATTATCGGAATCAATAATAATGTGCGGATTTTATTTGCAACAGTTGAGAGACTAATCTTCCAGTGACAGTAGCACCAGAACTAAGCTCCACCAGGGCTTGCAATGAATTTGGGCGATACATTTTTTGTTTTTCCCGCTGGTCCAAGAGAGTAATATTTCCCTTCACGTGAATTCTTCACCCCCTGTACTTCTGCTGAAAGGACTTAAACAGCAAAGGCGACCAGCTTCAAAAATTGATGGCTGCAGCATGCACCTTTCAGTGCGGGAGAGGATTCTGCGCAATCAACGCAGTTTTGGAAGACAAGAGGAACAGAATGATGAAAGCACTCTTCCCAGGGATCAGATGCAAAAATAATTTTAATGTGTAAAATATGTACCCTCAGTTTAATTAAACATATATATGGATTTGAAATCCATACGCATGTTTAAAATCTTAAAATAGGGCATTATCCCTTTACCTTGTAAATAAAATGACTTAACTATACTTAATAAACTCACTCCAGGTTGTTCTACTCCCAGGTAACAGCCTTATAATAAGTTCCCCCTGTCAGCCAAAAACAGCTGGAAAACAAAAGGCAGGCACCGACATCCGCGCACCCTTGACTCATACAGTAGTGCGCATAGTGCAAGTTGTGCGGCAATCTTCGCTCGCTCCTCAAAACAGGTGAAACGGTACTAATCTTCCTCGCGCTGCCTGTCTGCCGCTGGAGACCTGTGCGCGGTAATCGCTCGTGGTGTTCGGCCAGTGGGTTCAGTCTTTGCTATCCTGCCTCAGGTCTTTTTATGTGCAGCCTAACAAGTTTTTGCACGCCTCTAACAAAGTAGCTGAATGCTGCGCTCCTCTTCCTGACTCAAGATAAGTGCAGTTTTTCTCTTGGAGTTTCACAGAGGGAAACAAATGCAAACAAAACACACAGAATCCACACACACAAACCACGCAAAATAAAAATATATATACGAATATGTACCACTGGGCAACACTTACATTAGTTAGCCTACATTCTCAATTTTTACTGAGCCGTCCCTGGAAAGGTTTTAGTTAAACTATAGAAGAGACTATAGGATTAGGGTGTGTCTGATGGCGGTCAGCCATCACGATGGACGATGAAATCCTTCATTGGCACAACGCTAAAAGAGAAATGTCTAAGAGTGAGTCCACAGCTTTAGTTATTACAGCTAGAAACTACTGATACTGATACTACAGGCCCAAAATCTAGGAGTAATATTGGACTCAGACCTGAACCTCCATGTTCAAAGTGCTTACTGGCTCACTGTAGCTCAGAGAATAGACGTTAAAATAATCCTACTTTTTTTTATAAATCATTAAATGGTTTAGCACCAAAGGATGTTGAAGACCTGTTGTCACTACACCAACCCAGCAGGCCACTCAGGTCCTCCAACTCTAGTTTACGAAACATCCCTAGAACCACACATGGAGAAGCAGTTTTCAGTTTCTATGCTCCCCTAATCTGTACCAAGCTTCCAGACGACTGCAAAGCTGTTAAATTGTTAAGTGTTTTTAAAGCAAGGATAAAAACTCATCTATTTAGAGCTGCGTTTGAGTAATACTCAAATATAATTTTGTGTGTATTATGCTTGATGTTTTACTCTACACTTAATTGCGGTTCTGCTGTTTTTACTTTATCTTTTGTTGTATTTATGCTTTTTGTATGTTTTATTGAATTTATTGGAACTGTCAGGAGGCAGAAATAACTACTTATGGTTCTGAAACTAGTAAAGTTTCATCTTTAGGTAGTCACTTATGTCATAATTACTGTTTTACTTTCCATGCTTTTATACACTTAATTGTTGTGCATATTGTTTGTTTGTTTCTTTACCACCAAATCATGTAAAGCACCTTGAGCTACCTTGTTGCTGAAAATGTGCTATACAAATAAAGTCGCTTGTCTTGCCTCATAAAAGCCTTGCAATATTTGATGCTTCCAAAATAATAGTTTCTTTGTCTTTTTAAAGTGGAACTCGAGAGGAAACTCAGAGCCAATGACCGAGAGTACAACCGCTCCTTTAAATATGCAGTAAGTACTATACAGTCGGTGCATAAACTATGCAGTGTTCTTCAGTGTGTGTTCCATTGTTTTCTGCTTCTGTGAGTTCATTCCTGTATAGCTTTGATACATAATATTTTACCAGAGTGATTTATTTTGTTTGTATGCAGAAAATAAATCTCTTGGGATGTGTCGTGATTTGTTTGTGTGGTTCTTATCAGGAGACAGGATGTCAGCAAAAGAGCTGTAGGTAGCGCTGAAGAAAGCGCTACCTACAGCTGTAGGTAGCGCTGTTTTTTTCTACTGTTTTGTTTTTTTCTACTGTTTTAGCAGCATATAATGCTCATTTTTAAAGGAGTATTTGATAAAGTGTTAAATAATCATCTGGTCTTCTATGTAACCAAGCTCAGCAAATTGCTGTCACGGATGATAATACCTCTACAGCACTACTAAATGCTCATAATGTTGGATAAACCCATCTTCCATACCGCTTCAAAGCGGTATAAACACTCATTTCCTCTGATATAAGCATTTACGGACATAACTATCCTGTGTGTGGGTCGTGTTGTTAGTATGGAGATCCAGTGATGATAAGATGGTCAACAAACCTTTCAGCCTCCTGACAAGAGCCATCTGTCGTAGAGCAACACATTTAAACCATAAATTAGATCATTAAATCTCTGACAGGAGCCAAAAAAGAATCCCATGGGATGTGAGGGAATTTTTTCTATAAATTCCTTTAAGTCAGATATGTCAATTGGCAGCCTTCAACTTAATGAAGCAATCTCTGTGAAAATAACAAAACATTGAATTAAGAAATTTGGCTGTTAAAAATAAAACTTTACTTGGTAAAATAAGAGACACATTTATTATTAAATTATCAGGATCCAAATACTTTAAGAGCAAACTGTTGTTTATAGCAAAATTAGCTTTAAAGTTGGCTTGTTGAAAAGATTGCAACCTATGGGTTAGTCGTCTGTCCAATGAGAACAACAGCCACATTTATGACATGTCCTTTGACATGTAGGGATTTTTCAGGGATTTGCACAGACGGGGTGCAGAGGGCTGCATGGTCACATCAAGTACGCCCCCCCCGCCCCCCCCCCCCTTGTGCTGTGTCCAAAAAGCCAAGTACCAAGCTGAACTAAATTCAATTTCAGTTTATTTATATAGCACAAATTCACAACAGATGTCATCTCAAGGCACTTCACAAGAAAAGTAATTTTAAAACAATGATACAAACATTCCAGTCAGTTTAAAGTTTTCTATTTAAGGAACCCCAGCAGATGGAACGATAACCCACATCTTTTTGAAGGAAGAGGGTTGTCATCTTGCCCACAGATTTTACTGTAACAAGTTAATTTTTAAACGTTCATAGTGGCATGTTTTGATGTGTTGTGAGGACTGAAGATCTCCATTTACAAAACAACCCATTACAGTTGATGTTTTTTGGGGGGTTCTCTGATTTTTTAAATGTTTTTTTAAAAATTGTGCACAGATAGGCAATACAATGTAGACCTAAAATTATTTAATTAATATTAATCACTTAACTAAATTTCATCGCATTCCCTATTGTCCGTCTGAGAACTTCAAATTTGCTTTCCAAATTTGCATAAAGAGGAAAGTTAGACCCATAAAAGATTCACATTTGTTTCCTTTTTTAATTTGTTAATTATTTTTTATAGTCTGATATTTTGTTTTCCTTCATCTCCACTTTTCACAGACAAACGCCATCAAGACCTCAAAGTACAATTTCTTCACCTTCCTTCCTCTCAACCTGTTTGAACAGTTCCAGAGGATTGCTAATGCCTACTTTCTTGTTCTGTTGGTGCTGCAGGTAAGAGGCAACAAAAGGCACAAACTCTGACTTAACTGGCAGGGAACTCATGTATGAAAAGATAATCATAGCAAAGTATTACTTTGCGATTTTTAGACTTTTTTCAGAACAAGGAAAAGAAACAAACTTTAGTCAGTTTAACTTAGTTTTAGCAAAGATTTATTATTCCTTTATTTAACATTCCTTTTAAGAACATAGCTCGGTGTGGAAGACGAGTTCCTATGTCGCTCATAGTTATAGGAATCCTTGGGAATGAGGCCTCTTCTAAGGAACATTTTATCGCAAAGGTAGGAATGAGATGAGTGATTAACTGATGTAGTGAAGCTGTGAGTAAGCAGTACTTTATGTAATGAGGGAAACTTAATGGATAATCTAGAAAACAGTGATAAAAACTACAACTTGGGTAAAAATAGAGGAGGGTAGACTACCAAAAAATTCTGCCGAAGTAAGAGTAGCACTACTTGAACATATTTTTCTCAAGTAAAAGTCAAAAGTAGCGGTCTAAAAATTTCTTGAGTAAGAGTAAAAAAGTAAAAGGGTCCTCAAGTTCTGAATAATATCTACTCTAATATTTAAAAAAATGTTATCAGACAAACAAAAATATAAAGATTTGAGCAAATTCTATTATTTTATGGATGCAAATAAATAACAGAATTACATTATAACAATTCTAAGCAGAAGAAAGACTCCCCTAATTAATTCTTCTCAATATAGTACCAATACTTACAGTACTTATAGAGTAAATATATCTATGTTACTAGCCACCTCTGGGTAAGAATAAAAATACATTTAAAGTACTGAAACTACATAGCATAAGCACTGGAAATCTCAAAGTTAAGGAAGGAATTAAATATGGAAAGCCAGGAAAGACAAATCCAAAAGTAAAGAACAACACAAAACCAAAAGTCTTAAAGATCATGACATCATGCTGCTATTTGTGAGTATAGCATTTTTCTAAACAGCAGCAAATGTCACCAGGCACCTTAAAATCAATATAAAAGCTGAGCCAGTTGTAACCTTAATCTACTGAAAGGTTTATATAGTAAAACATTTTTCACGCTGGAGCTGCACGGTAACTGCACAGGAAATAGAAGAATCAAAAGCATCGAAAATTAAGGAAGTGTAATCCCCACCACAGGAAATTGCCTCATTGTGTGCAAAGCAGTGACTCTGAACTACAGAAATTGAAAGCTCATCTGAAGAGATCAACACGAGGACTTTTCCAAAAGACATATTTTGTTAAACATAATGAGCTCATTGAAAAATAATGAACAACTTCCATGAAGTCATATCAATCAACAATATATTCTTAGTCTTCTAATGTAATTTTCACTGTAAGCACATTTTTGTCAATTATCCTACTAAGTTGCACATTTCTTTAAACATTTTTTAATTTAGATAGATATAGTAAATGTGCTCTTACTGTACAGTCTCTTATTCATGTTTATTGTTATAATATATTTGACTTGTTTGAATCTACATGCTTTTATTTACCTAAATTCCCCCGCTAAGATACAATAAAGGCTACTTCTATTCTATTCTAATAAGGATGATTTTGTCTCCTTTTAGTAGCCTAGTAGTATTTACAGTGCTTTGCAAGTATTCATGCAGCTTTAAATTTTTCGCATTTTGTCAGGTTACTACCACAAGGTGTAATATTCCATTGCTATTTAATGGGTTTTATTTCATTAGACCAGATGTGTCGAGGTATTTTATTTTTTTTTTGCAATATTTGTCCAAATAAAAGTACCTGGATAAACATAGGGTCATTCTTAATTCAGAAACTGTTGCTATTTTTAGTCAACTTTAATAGACTGATGTGCCCTCGTCAGCTTTAGAGTAAAATATGATAACTATCTGTGGTCATATTTACATTTAATTACAGTAAAAGCAAAGTATTGGCTTATAAAGGAAAAATAAATTATTCTTTACCTAAAATAATATACAATAATCAATAATATATTTATCTTTTAATTTCTACCTAAAATAAATGTTTATCTGCATCATCCACCAATTTATGTTGTTCTTGAAGTGTGACCCGGGCCACACAAAATCATTCCAAGGGCCTTAACTGACCCCTCATTACCCCATCCAAGTCGCACTGCGTCACTCCTGTTGTAGATTGAAAAATGTTGTGCCTCATTGTGAAGTGGTTGAAAAATTATGCACAGTTTTCTTAATGTTTAAAATATTAAATATCTGAAATTCTGCAGTCTGTTTGCATTTAGCCCCACTTAGGCTTATGCCCCTTGACAGTAATAAATGAGTAACATTTGTTAAATTTCAGCTTAGTATAAATATAGATGCTCTTCCATTGCTCCGGAACAAACAGCGTCACGGACGCTAAGAAACACGGCAGACAGGGCAGGGTGAAGATTGTGGAGAGGTCTTCCAAAGATACGATTGTTTACTAATAGGATTTATTACAAGAAAGCCACAAGAACTCCAGTTGACAGCTTGTTGCAAAAAAAGCAGGTGCTCTGGTCAGATGAGACCAGAATTCATGCAAGATGCTGCTTCTGACGAAAAACCAACACATCACACCACACTGAACACACCTTGGCTATGGTAAACCATGGTGTTGGCAGCATCATGATATGGGAAGGCTTTTCTTTAGCAGGTAAGATGTTTGGATCTTACCGGAAGATGGATGGAGATAAATACAGGGCAATCCTGGAAGAAAAGCTTTATTAGGTTGTAAAAGACTTCAAAATGGAGTTACATTGGTTTCAATTATTTCTTTAAATGGCCTAGTCAAAGTCCAGACCATAATCACCCAAAGGAGCTCCATCCAGTCTGACTAAACTTGAGCTACTCTCCAAAGTAGAGGAAGGAACAAGGATTAGATGGGTCCAAAGTATTGACTCAATTTTGCAAAGTACAAATACACACCAGCGTTACAAAATCTGGTGAATTTCAAGGCGTATGAATACTCATGCAAAGCACTAAATCTGTTGTGTCTCCACATTTTGCATATATGAACTGGAACAAGTGTGAACTGAAGACTTTGCCTTTGTCTCCAGGTGATTCCTCAGATCTCCTCCCTGTCCTGGTTCACCACCGTCGTGCCTCTCATCCTCGTGCTCTCGGTCACTGCTGCTAAGGATGCAACTGACGACATAGTAAGCAGAGTTTAGAATATTTCCTTTTTTTTTTACACTTTGGAGCAGATGAATAAAGATGAGAATCTAACACATGTCTGCACCGACATAACTGCTACCCTTCAGGTTTGGATCTTTCTGTGTGATGAGAATCACCGTAATATAGAGTCAAAGCTTAATTTCTCAACTGAGGGAGCAGTTAGCTTGCAGTGTTAGTTTGAAAGTGATAACCTCCAGGTCTGATGCTGTTGTTCTTAACTGAAAAAAACTGGTTTGCTACCTTGGATTTGGGGTGAAATGTTACCTCAAGAGGAAGATTTGAAGTAAGTGTCGGTAAAAGCAGGATTTAGAGGGAGATCAACAACTTAAATCAGGATTTTTTCCTCTTCATTAGTGTAGGCCCAGCTCCAGCCTGTTGAAGTGAATTTAACACCCCTTCTCTATATTCAAATCTTCACCCGCCATATGGATTAGGACCAAAGTAACAAGACAGTAGCAGGTAATTTATAGAAAAGGTGAAAAGCTCCATCACCTGGAGGAGCTTAGAGTAAAAAAAAAATATTTTTCTTTATCACAAGGAGCCAGCTGATGTGGTTTGAGCATCTGATGACAAACATAATCTTGTAACCTCCTCTTAAAGGTTCACCTAGCAGGTCCTACTTTGAAGAGACTCCAGAGAGCTCTCCAAGTGGTGGAGGGTGCACATGGTGCTTACTTCAAGTTGTCATTTTTAGCTGGACATAACCAAGCCCCAGACACCAAGACTTTACACTAGTTGCCTACCACTGAGCTCTCTGAACCCTTCCCAGATTTCGTTTATGTGGTATTAACAACAGTGACAACGTTTACATGCCGCAAATATTCGGGTTATGGTCAAGTTAAGGTTTTCTTAAGGGTTTCTCAAACATTCAGAATAACCCGTTTACATGCATGAGCAGAGATAGAGAGCAGAGACCGTCACTCCCGTATGGGAGTTGTACGCCAGATGGCTCATACTAGAAGTTCCTCTACTCAAAACACCAAGATTCCTTGCGAATAGAGCATGCGCAGAACACAAATCAATGCTCCTTTTGATGGGGATATGCCGATACACCTTTACCGGACCAGATATTTGGGTTAGAAAAAGGGTACCCCAGGGGTAATATTCAGGTTTTTGCCGGTGTTTACATGGCCGTGTGTGACCAGGTTATTGCTAATATCGCGGTTTTGAACGGGTTATAGGCTACATGTAAACGTAACCATTGAGGTTTTTGAAATACTTTCAGTCTTATGCCAGTTAGCAATGTGATATCCTACAGAAGAACGTGACGAGACAGAACTAAGATTATGACGGTATAAACTTCTCCAAGATGTTAAGGATTTGATTTGTGGAAGGGGTACACATCCTGAATATCTCTTTGGAAGTACTCCAGGCACAGTCCCACTTGGAAGAACCTGGAGCTAACTGGGAGCAACATACAGTGGACCCCTGATATTCATGGCAGTTTATGACCACAGCCGCCCACGGATAGTCCAAAATCTTCAAATACTAGAGTCCTCCTCTAAAAATGCTTATAACAGCCTCTATTATAGTTCACACGGCATATATACCTAAATATTCACTAATATTCAATGCGTCTTAGCAGTGTCACAGAAGATAAGGTTTATAGTTTGTTATTTTCACTCCTAAGGATACAGCTAATCAGCACCAGCTCAAAATAAGAGGAGCTCCTGGATTAGCTGCTTTGCCAAGCCCAGCCCATAGCAAGGGAAGTAGCATTGCCCACATGTATTTCAGCTTCTTAAAATGCAATTTCTTTGGAGTATTTTATATATGCACTGTAAAAAAAACAACTTCAAATCAGCATATTTTATGCAACTAACTGCAAATGGCTGAATTAGCAAATACTGAACCGCAAATAGGTGGGGGTCCACTGCATATTTGTTCTGGTATTTTAAGGCCTCAGTATCCCTAATGAGTGTCACTGGACATGGAATGTCTGGGTTTCCTTTCTGAAACCAATTCTTGGGTAAGCAATGAATGAACGGACAGATGAACAGAACTGCCGGTATCTGTTGCTGCTTCTTGAAAATCACTGTGATTCATGCAGTAGGATGACCAGTGTTGGTGGTGAAACGTATTTATCTCCTGTTTGCGTAAGCACCAACTACATCTGACCTGCCTCATAAGTATTTCCCAGTAGCTCTGACTAGGATGTTTCTCCATCCATTTGGTTAGTCATGCGACTTTCTAAGCGAGACGAGAAATTATGGAGGCGTTTCCTTCAGATATGACTTGAGCCTTAATAGTCTAAATCTAAATGTAAACCTCACTCCATATTAAAACAACCTATTAGGTTGATGAAGACTTATCCTTCTATTTGACACTATTTACTCTGACAGGTGGCAAATTAGTGATGTCTTATTTAATATATACATTGGTTTTAATTTAACATAATTTTCAGATTCCTTTCTAAATCCTGTGCTCATTTTCCCCCTGACAAGTGACAAACTTCCTTCTAGAGTTTTAAATGTACATTCTTTGTTATGGGATTTTTACCTCTTGTGTAAATCTTTCATCAGGGACGTTATTTCCTGGTTTTAGTTCTCCTTTACCCAAATGATGTCATGATGAAACTTATTAAGACAAAGCAAAGGTTCCTCTTGTTTCAGGATTAAGACCTTCAAAAACCTCTGAGCTGCAAACAAGTCCATCAGGATGATGAGACACAACAGATTAGCGATTAGTGGAAAATGTGTGACGAGAAGAAGAAACTGAGAGATGGGAATAAAAAGATGTGGCCAGGAGGAGGAAATAGTTGATGTAAAGGGTTAAACATTAGCTGAAAATGACAGAAAGAAGCAGCTATTTGTTAACAGTCTGTGATCCTTAACAGTCATCCTCTCCTGCTCCTTTAGTGAGGTCAAGAGGTTCACAGTTTGTTCTGAACGCATCAGGTACTCAAGATACTCGAGACCGGCCATGTATGGAGAAGGGGTGACCTAAACAAACACTGCAGGAACATTTGGACATGTTGGGAAAGTTTTACAAGCTTAATATGACTGAAATTTACCAGATGTTCACTTTGATGATGAACAGATTATATGAAATATTTTAGGACAGCAAAGAACTTCTCCTTCATTTTGCTGTTGTCATAGTCAAGCAGATAGCATCTGGATGAGAGTTTGTACCAGCCCGCTGGGCAAAAAAAGAGCCAACCATTAAATGCTGGATGTTTGGTCCGATTTTTTTTTTTTTTTTTTTACAGATCCTGAGTTAATTTTGGCCACCATTTTAAAAATGACAACTAGAGATAGTGTTTGATTATCTATATTTCACAATAAGTCAAAAATAGACTCATGAAATGAAACTGATCGTATCAAACTTGCTATAATTTGTTTCACTTCACCGATCAGGCTTTAACTGGTTACAAATGTCCTGTTTTCCCCAACGTTGCTATTAAAAAGTGCATGAAAGTGCGTCCTGTTTCTCTAAAGGAGTTTTCGGTTTGGTGCATTTAAAACAGCAAAAACAACTTTTTAAACACTGATTCCCATACATACATACATCCATTTATTCAAACATTCATTCATTATTTAATCCATCCATCCACCATTTAATCCAGCCATTTACCCATCCATCCATCCATCCTCTTTCATCCATCCATCATTTAATTCATAAATTTACCCATTCATCCATCCATCCATTTCATTCATCCATCCGTCCGTCCAGCCATCCATCTTTTTTATCAGTCGTTAAGTGTGAGTTATTAATCAGATGATCGGGGCACAACTTCCATCTTTAGAAGAATAACTTAATTTTATCAGACACTCCAGTCTCATTTGAAGGATAAGGTTTGTAAAAAAAGACATGTTTATGATTTGGTCGATTGGGGAACACTGTCATCAAATTATTGTTCACAATTCTTTGAGATGAATTGCTAACCCACTTGGGAAAGACAAGGACGCAGTGCAAAAATGTTTTGCCACTACCAGTGTTGTGCAAAAGTCTTGGGTCATGCATGCTTCAACTTCTTTTATTTTCTCTCCAAGCAGTAGGATTTCCTTACAGTGTTTTAAAGTGGTCTTGATAGATTCTAGAACTTTTTAAGGCCTTTCAGGATTTTTCTGTGGACTTTGGTTCCTTTTCTTTGCTCAAAGGACTGTGTTTGTTTTGTTTTTTTGTAACTCATTTAACTCTGACCTGCAAATCATTCAAACAAAAAAAAGTTTGTAAACTCAAGAGCAAAGACAGATTTTAATATTTAGATTTAAATATAGAAATTATAGGCTCAGTAGACTTAGTGGTATTCAAATGGGGAAACAAGGCACAATGGATGAATTATAAAAAAAGGGAAGTGTAATGTAGAACTAGGACTCACCCTTTAACGTGCTGTTAGAATGATATTTATTTTTGTGCTGGTTTTGAGTAGTCTATACATCTTATGCAACACCCCCTAAAAAAAAAAATACTTACCAAAAAGGTCTTCTGACTTGACTGAAGAAACAAACCCATAAAATCATGGATAATTTTGTTTTCCCGAGAAGCTTATTACAAAGAAAAATCTTTCAAGTCTGCAGATTGTCTTCACATTAAGGTACATTTTTATTCTAGATTAACAGACTTTAAAACTTCTGTTTTGAAGGGAGTCATTTATGAATGGAGACACGAAATGTTTCTTTCGTTATGGTTGTTTATGAAATGAGAAGCAGCTCATTGCACTAGTTTGAGTTAAATGAGTTATTGTTGAAAGATAATCGCCCCTGCTGTAATTATCCAACATTGGGCTCGTACCTATTTGCTTAGTTAAATCCAGGGATCGACTTTTTAGTTTTTGGCCAGGCAGTGTATTATCTAATGACTGTATTAAATTTAGAGATTTGTGTGATAAAGTTGGATAAACTCACTGAAATATATATATATTTTTAAAGACTAAATCTAAAAACTAAAGTGAGGCCAGACATCAGCGATAACAACCTCATTTGGCGACTCTCTGTCTTCATAAGGATCTGAAACCAGACACTAAGAGACAATCAGTAAAGGCGTCTGCTTTGTTTGTAATTATCTGCGGTTTTAAAAAAGAGGGAAGAAAGAAGATGTTTACTTCCAGGTTATTTAAAGCAACATATCACATGCAGAATGTTAGTCGGTGATGGAAGGGTTTGCCTGATCAGAAAACTGATTCAATAAAGAAATTGAATTGTAACCTCTCCTGTCTCACTTTTGACATTTTCTGTTCCCATATCTGTCTGCTAGAATCGCCACAGGAGCGACAAGCGAGTAAACAACCGAAAAGTTCAAGTACTTATTGACAGAAAGTAAGTTTGTTTTACTAAAACACACATATATTTCCATCTACTGTCTGTGATTACATCTTTTCTAGAAATTTCAAGTAGCTCCATCCTTGTTTCTTGTCCAAATGTTGATAGGCAAGATGTGTGTGAGATATAATTTTAAATTGCTGCAGTCACAACTAAATTTCCCGTTGGTGGGACAATAAAGGACAAATCTTTTTCATTTTCTAATCTAAATTCTTCCTAAAGAAGCTCAAAGAAACCCTGATTCTACTTGAACTACCTTGTTGTAGCTCTCTTTGAAATCCACTTATTTGGGACATATTTGACATGAGGCCAACAGGAAGCCAGTTGTTGCCCTGCTGCTGCTGGACAATAACAGGCTTCAGTACAATAAAGGAAAATATGACGTTCAAAGTGTGCTTTCACCCTTTATAAAATCTTCCCCACAATGTAAAGAAATCAACCTTCAAAGCATGTTCATGTGTTGAAATGGCCTAGTCACTGTTCAGACCTAAAATTAAATTAGGCAAATAGTGTAAATCTATGTTTACAGATGCTTTTATGGGAGTTAGCACGTCAAAGATTTTTTGTTTTCAGCATTCAGATTTCTAAAACATTCTACTTGTGTTTCCCTAACACATCCTAACACATGAAACCAAAAACGATTGTAATTGTAATTTGAGAAGTTATAGATGAGCAAAATAAAAGATATTAATATTTTGTACTGCTGTTTTGTCATGATCTGTGGGACTCTTTGGCTCATCTCTAACATCTTCAGCTTGGTCTTGTGTCTTTTTTTGCTAGGGCTACACCCTTACCTCAGTTCTTCCATTTCCTGGTCTCTGTCTCATCTTTTTATTTACTCACATGTATAGCATCGAGTATTCACTCTTGCCTCTATATATGCTTCTCGTTTTGGGTACTTCATGTAAGATCCTCTGCCGTCCACAGTCTGTGGTTAATTTTATTTCAATAAAGTCCTCTCACCTACTTTACCTGCTGGCTTTTCCCTCAGAATATTAACTTCAAAAACTTGCCTAAATGATTCCAGATGGATATTCTAGTTGGATAAATCCATCATTCATCCAATGGGATGTATCTGTATTTATTTATTTACTTATTTGCTTGGTTGAAGCAGGGCCAAGGAACAGACAGCAACTACAGAATAGAGTAGAATAGAATACTCCTTTATTTATCCCACGAGGGGAAATTTGTTAAGTTTTCAATACAACCTGTCTAAGATCATAACAAACAAACAAACAAAAAACAGATCAAGGTCACTGAAGGGCTTGCAGCCACAGAGCGGTGCTCCCATGTATGCAGTATGAAAGGGTATACACAAGGTTAGGGTGGGGACAATGGGAGAAAAAAGCTCTCATCTGTATCTTGGTTCCTTATTCAAGAAATCAAAAGACAGGCAATGGGGAAAAAACCACTCGTTAAACATTTTAGCACATACACAGACATTAATAATACACATTATGGGGGGGGGGCTTATTCCACAGTTGTCCATCAGCTGTTAAATGACCTGGGAGGGAGTGTTGTGGGAGCAGCGAGGTACGGTGACAGACAGGTGATGTGATGAGAGGAGGAAGGTGTTTTGAGGATTTTAAAGGCAGGGTATACGATTGTGGGAGCGCTCCTCAACAGGGCGTTATTGCTAAATAAAAAGACCCACCCCTTGGTTCATGCTCTCCCCCTTAAGCCACGCCTCAATAACACAAGCACTCTCAGATAGCATGGTCTCGTTGGGTCTCCGCCACAGTCAACAACTCGCAGGACACAAGCCATTTCAATCAAAGTCACAAAATACAAGGTGATCTTACTTGTCCAGGAGAAAATCAGCAACCAACACATCGGTGTAATGCAGCAGCTCCGATGCAGATTCGGCTTTTGGCAGGCTCTTCGTCGACTTTCTTCTTTCTCGTTGCTTTTTCCACAACAGCTTTGCGTTTTTGATTCATTTTGGGAAGTTAATCTGCACTAACTGAACTAAATGCTTCACCAAACAAACACGTTGGCTACTGCAGCTGGCGCGATCAATTTATCTGTTGGTAAGGTAGCGCAAGCTCACTTCCTGTTTACAGGCTGGAACGAGCGTTGCGTGCACACGAAGGGCACGCGCAGAGGGGGAGGTGCTGGAACACGGAAGCTTTGCTTACAAGCCTCTTATCCTGGACGGACCGTGGAAGTTGATTGGATGAGGTTTTCCCTGGATTTCTTACTGTAGAAAGAATGAAAATTACTCGGTCAAGTTCAAGAACTCCTGCCTTATAGGCTGCCACTGGTATATGAAGAGCGTTTTTTGCAGTTTTAAAAAAAGTGTTTTAAAATGAAATCGTATACCCTGCCTTTAATAAAAAGAGAAACTTACGGGTCTTGCACAGGCAAAGGAATCTAGGAAAGAAACAATGAAAAACCGAGAATTTAACTACTGAGGTGGAAATTACAAAAGGAACCAGATAATATAATCAGAGAAGATGTGGAACAGCTGTTGAAAAATGAAAGCATTCAAACTGAAGGAGGGAGACTTATTAACAAAGTCAGAGTTGAAATAAAACTAATGAACACACCACAAACCAAAGGGGGAAAATGTCACAATAATCAAAGGGAAATAAATGAAAATGTACAAGGAACAAAAACCAAGAATAAACTAAGAAACTAAACAAGAAGAAATGAACTAATGGGGTGATAGCTTAGTAACAACAATGCACACAGATAACTGAACTGAATATGGCAAGGCCTAATTAACATAAATTAACAAGGAAATTAAAACAACACAAAAGAAAAACAAAACCCAAACACCCAAAGAACCTGGCAGTATGAATGATTTAGCTTATTTAACGGCTTGTTTCTTACGTGAAAAATGATCAAATATTGAACCCTTAAGAGATTCAGGAGCACCTGATCAAGAGTTTGTTTTTTTAGGTGCAGAAAAGAAACTTTAAAAACATTCCCAGTGAATTTTAAGTTATCAGTATGTATTATACCGATAAGTGGAAAAAAGGAAAAGGCACAATTTATATCTGCGTTCATGTTTGTGTGTCTTTTTCCCACTGACCAAGAATCTGTTATTACTTAGTTTAGTTATTATAGGAAGCAGCTGTAGGGATGTAGGAGGAGAAGTGTACTTCCTATGGACATGTTGTTTGATTCTAAAGTTACAAGGATTTAGATTGATTTGGCTGCTTGTGGAATATAACGGAGAATTATGTAGAGGTGTCCTGCTTTGTCCAGACACAACTTCAGTTGTTTTATGCTTAGCTGATGTTTTTACTGTTTTATGGGAAACACAGAATATGTTGCCATATCTTATCTTTTAGGCTGGCCTGCTATTTCCAGGAAGACCGTGTATTATTAAAAATGTGTACTTCCTGTGTTTAAACTTTTGCTAGAGGGAGATAAAGCAAACAACATGTTGAGAGTAAATAATAATAAAACTAAAAGAAAAAGATGCACTGATTGGAAAACTAAAATAATAGATTAAGCCTACTAATATCTGACTGAATGTAATGTGTAGTATAAAAAAAACAGCAGTTGAGGTCAACAGATTATCTGATTAGAGAAGGAAAATCATGTTTTAGGGCTGCCAGTGGTGAAGATGACAAAACAAACAAGAAAACTAACAAGTTAATCTAACAAACCTGTAAAAATAAAATATTTCCCAGTCGTGTCCTGCCAGGTTTTATCACCCAACTTACAGTGAAAAAGACAAACATTTCTGTCCAAACAGACAAGGGTTAAACTGAAGTTACAGAATCATGTCCTCCTGAAGTTTATTTTTGGCTGGTTTGATGAACTCTTTCGCTAGTTTTCTTCCATCTATTTTCAGAAAGTGGTCTGTGTTTTTGGCAGACTGACAAACAGAACGATGCAGGAAACTTGCAGGAACCTGCAGTGGAGGAAAGTGGCTTGTATTGGTGTGACCTTTAGTGGGGTGTGGGGTTCTTTATTGTCCCCCAGACAGTTTCCTTCCTGACATTACAGTAGCCTCCCGCCCTGAATAAATGTTTTCCAAAACCAAATCTAATTTCACGAATTTGTTCCCAGGCTACGGAGTGAGAAATGGATGGATGTCCAGGTAGGAGACATCATCAAGCTAGAAAACAACCAGTTTGTAACCGTGAGTAAACTCTACCCCCATTCACTTTTTTGTTTTATATTGCTATCCACAAAAAAAACAGTTTGTTAACATTAGTTTCAGCTTTATATTGTGTGTCCTTGTTATGTCCAGATTAGCACTTTGGTTTATTCTGTTAGTTCTCGGACTCAGTTCTCTTGATACGATATTTCCAAAGTTACAGTAACTCAGGATTGAGATTATGTCAGTTTTGTAGCATTTTACACACATTTTCAGGTGTGAAAGAAAGAAACTTCCCTTAAAAATTTGATTGTTAAGGACATGCAACAAATCCAAGATATGTTGAAGGCTTCTCCGTGTGGTTTAGCTTACTTTACTTTATCTTTGTGCATTGGGTCCTCTTCATTTTACCTTGTTTGTTCTCCTAATAACAATTTAAGCATTACACATTTAAACATATAATACAAAAGATAAAAAAAGGGTGAATTTTGGATTTTGAAACGAAATATGTTCTTTGTTCTGGCCTCGGAACACTGGACCAGCCTTATACCCTTAGCAGGGTCCTAGAGGATGCAAGAAAGTTCACCCAGGCAATCTACAGTATATGTGTTTTTTGGACTTAAGCGTGGTTTATACTTCTCTGTCTATGTTGGAATGAATAGCTGCAACGCCATTATTCATCGAGGAAAGGGTCTCCATGACCTGCGCAGGGACCCACGGAGTAGAGCCCAATTTTCTAATTTTCTATCGGTCAACCAAAACGGAGAGCGCACTCCTGTGATTGGACAGCTCAACTTCAGCCCCGGATCATTTCACCACAGCGGTGCTCTATAGTCAATGTAATCCGTAGTAAATGCAGGTTTTGGGCATTCTATACTTTATATTGAAAGGACAGTTTATCTAATATGGTCTTTTGGCGATTTTCAACACAAGGAGGTGTCAAGAACAACAAAATAGACCGCTGTGTTTGTCTAGATGCGTTTTTAGAGTATTCAGTGAGCGGCACTTTTGGTAAAAAGCTTTTAAGCTCAATCAAAACTTGCTTTCCATCGACCATTGCTCCTTGAGGGGGAATGCGTTCCTAAGCTGAAGAAGTAGATAAACTCTAATCGACCAGAAACAACACTTCAATAGAAGGCAGACCCAGCAGAAAAAGTCAGCACCCCCTGCAGACCTGGTGGTGAATTGCTTTGCAACACTGACACACCAGCTGCAATAAGTCTTCGTCTGGATGCAAACTTGCTAATGAAGAAGTATGAATTATAGGCTTCAGAGAAAGCGTTCAGCCATGTTTCTTTGGGTGCTCTGGCACTATGGGGCATCAGGCCCTTTGATACAAACCACTCAGTCCCTGTAGAACTGGCATCAGAGCTTAGTCCCAGGCATGTGCAGAAGGGGGCTCAGGCAAGTGCCCTTTTTATTTTTCATTTCTATTTTTGCGGGGGGTTTGGGTCTTTCTGTGCCCTCTCATCAGTAATAATAGCTGATCGATCACTAATAAAAACTTGTAAAAGAAATACCCCCAAATTCCCACGTTTATGTTCTTTTAAAAGATTTCTGTGAAGATTACAGGGAAAAAAACTTCTTCGTAAAATATAACATACCTCAAACATTATGTTCCATGATCTTGGTCAACGTTTGCAGATTTATAATTTAGTATTCAGTTTTTTTTCTTTATATAAATGTTTTGTATTTTTAGTATTATTGATGTATATTTACAAGCCATTGAAATGTGGAGAAGTTATTTCTTAGTACAGCGGAATATTGGGATGAAGTAGAGAAGCAGTGATCTTCAGCTATGAAAGAAGTCCTCACAGCACCACCTGCTGGAGACAAATACTCACAGCAGAGATAAATCTCTTTGCGCACATTTAGTGAACACATCACTGAACCAGTCCCAATCAAAATGATCACTTAAAAAAGGTAAAAAGTCATACTTTGCATGGTTGGATCTTAATCGTTTTTCAAGTAGAGATTCCACATATAACAATAAGAAGAGTGAGACAAAAACATTTTTTGTCCATGTTTATCACCAAGTTTATCACCACACCTCAAAAACGACTTGTAAACTCCCCAAACAGAAATTAAAATTTCCAAACATGAACTCAGTAAGGAGTACAGCTGTTCCTGATCACTTAAAAAATGTGCTTGATGCAAGCGTTTCTATGAGGTGAGTGGGAACATTTCTCCAAGTGGTGAAATGCACTGTCTGGAACTGTTGACTATTTTTGTAAACTTCCCTTGCCTTCTATCCCGAAAGGTTCTCAATTGGATTTAGATCAGGGGACCATGCAGAATGGTCCAAAAGAGTGATGTTGTCTTGGAAGAAGTCCCTTGTCCTCCAGGCACTGTGGACTTTTTTTTTGTAAGCCCTACAGTTTCAGATGTCGTCTGCTGGTTATGAGGCTGCAGTCGGCACCAGTAACAGCCTTAATTGACGTTGAGAATTGTCCAGTGTCTTGATGGAACAGAAAGCTGATTTTCAGAGATTTTCTCAGAAACAAAGTGCAGCTCTGATTCTGATCATAAACAAGTTATCATCCTGGTTAAATATCAATTAAATTTATTACTGTGATCATTCAGTTTTATCAAAAAAGGTTTAAAAAAAAGGTAGATGTAAGCGAGATGGACTCAACACAATCTTCTGGGATTCCTTAAATAGAAAACTTTAAACAGTTTGGGAATTTTTATACAATTGTATTGAGATGACTTATATAAACCAGTTAAAAAAAAAAACACATCAGAGACTAAAAAGAAAAGTTTCTCCTAAACAGATCTACAACCTGAATGTGTGAAACAGTCGCTAACAGGGTTGTCCTGATATCTGCCTGTTTCACATTATTTTATAACATACAGGATTCACAATGAATAACATCAGAAACCTGAATATAACGCAAACATATAATATTACCGCAAATTCTTTATATTACATTACAATATACAGTAGGTTTGATGCCATATCACCCACCCCTGGATGGGTGGATGGATGGATGGATGGATGGATGCATCTTAGATTTAAAATGAGCTGTTTAACGACTCAGGCCTCAGAGATGTCGAACACCATAATTCCCTCTTATATGGATCCAAGCAAGCTTTAAAACAACTATAAGGGAAAAGTTGGACACAAAAGACAAACAATTGCTTTGTTTTATTTCAGGCTGACCTCTTGCTGCTTTCCAGCAGTGAACCCCTGAACCTTGTGTACATAGAGACAGCAGAATTGGACGGGTTAGTTGACTTCTTTGTTTAAAACACAACTTGTCAGTGTGTTAACTGTAAATCCTTCTCCAGCAACTCTTTCACATTTCATTCTCACCTTATTTTTCCTCCACTTTCTGCATATTTGTATTAAGTTGGTTCTCTTTTTATTACAGAGAGACTAACCTGAAGGTTAAGCAGGCCCTGCCAGTAACAGGAGACCTGGAAGATGATATCGAGAAACTGGCAGACTTTAATGGTAAAAGATCTACTTCAAGAAGCTTTAATGTTTTTCTCAGAGGCAGCAAGACTTTCCTGCTACAGTTATTAAATCAGAGAACAGAGACAATAAACAGCCTTAATGAAAAGGGAAATCGAAAGGGACAAAAAAAGTGTCGAAAATTATGATTTTGAAACCAATAAATGTCCAGTCAGGTGCTGTAGGTTTTTGCTGTTTGTTTTCAAATTCTTCTTTTGTGTCTCGAAGGTGAGGTTCGCTGTGAACCCCCCAACAACCGCCTCGACCGCTTCAATGGAACACTAACATACGCCGGTCAGAAGTATCCGCTGGACAACGAGAAGATCCTGCTGCGAGGCTGCACGCTGAGGAACACTGAGTGGTGCTTTGGGCTGGTGCTGTTCGGAGGTCAGCGAGATGTCTCAATAATGTTTTTTAACTTTAAATAAAAAAAGAAAAGATAATCTCAGTTTTTTTGTTTTGTTTATTTTGTTTTGCAGGTCAAGAAACAAAGCTGATGCAGAACTGTGGGAGGACAACCTTCAAGAGGACCAGTATAGACCGTCTAATGAATGTTCTAGTTCTCTGTGTGAGTGTTTTTGGTTTTTATCCTTTACAGTGATCTTCACAAGGTTATTCTTTGGATGGGATCCTAACATAGCTGAACTAATATTTGTTTTTGTTTTATTTCATTTGCAAATCCTTTCTGTGGTTATTGGTAAAATGTGCCTCAGCTATCATAATGTTTAGACAGGAGACCAGTCTCCTGCCCTAGATATGGTTGTGTTTTGGTGCAAAATATGTGTGGTTGGCTGAAGTTTGTAAAAGAGAATCCCTATTCATAGTGAAACGAATCCTGTACTGACATGGGCTGAAAGGCCGCTCAGTGAGGAAGAAGTAAAAAGTCAGAATACATCTTACAAATTGACTCAGTGACAAAATCAATGCCTTAAAAAAGTCCATAAAGGAGTCTCCTAAATGGACAAGGAATCTAACCCACAAAATTAGTTGAAAACTGATTTAAGAATAGCTAAATAAAATATTTAGAGTGCCAATCACAAAGACCTATTCTCACTCCCTTAAAAAAATTGTGGGCAGAATTTAACCGAGGCGGGCTACAAACCTAACCCAGTTACAGCAGTTCTGTCAGGAAGAATGGGCCAGAACCCCAGCAGACCATTATGAGAAGCTTACAGAAGGAAACCCAAAACATTTGAACCAAGTCAAAAACCAAAAATTCTAAGAAAAACTGCATATTTCTCAATTTGAAACAAGTTCACCTTAAAGTGTAGACTACATTTAAACGTTGTAAGTCTGTTAACTTTGCATTATATTCTGCTTGACTGTAGCTTTTAGTTTCTCAGTAATCTGGACATTACTGGATGAAGAGCTGCGTAGCTAAACTATCTTTGCTGCCATAAAAAAAAATAAAAAACAGAGGATAAATCACTATTTTTTTTCCTTTCTTATGCTTTTCGTCTAGATTTTTGGCTTTCTTGTATTCATGTGCACGATTCTGGCAATCGGAAACTACATCTGGGAGGTAAACAATGGCTTAAACTTCACCGTCTTCCTGCCAAGAGAACATGGCAACAGCGATGGTTTCTCCGCATTTCTCACCTTCTGGTCGTACATCATCATCCTCAACACTGTGGTGCCCATCTCGCTTTATGTCAGGTAACCTATCTTAACATCTTTTTTTTCTTTTTTTTTTTTTAAGACTGCCATCGATGTGTTGGAATAATGTGTTAGAATATGGAATATTGCCTCTTTTTCCAGTGTGGAAATTATTCGGCTGGGGAACAGCTTCTACATTGATTGGGACAGAAAGATGTATTATTCTCGCAGCGACACGCCTGCTGAGGCCCGCACCACAACGCTAAATGAGGAGCTCGGTCAAATCAAGTATGTCTTCAGTGACAAGACGGGAACGCTCACCCAGAACATCATGATCTTCAACAAATGCTCCATCAATGGAAAGTCCTATGGTAAGATCCAACATGCTGAACACAGATTTTACTCCAGAAAAAAAAATAAAGTTGAGTTAGCCGACAGGGATTAGGTACACTGGACTGACTTCAATTTTCACCAGCCTTATTACTCTCCTGCATCAATTATGCTTACTTTTTTGATGTTTTCTTTTACTTCACTCTAAATGTTCAATCTTCTAAGTATTTATCTTAATCTTTCCGTGCAGGAGATGTGTATGACTACACAGGGCAAAGACTTGACGATTCTGAGGTAAGTTAATGCAATTTAATGGATGTTTCTGGTGACAATGTAGTGTAATGCTAAGTATCACCTGCATTGGCTTAGGCTCTTATTGGTTGTTATAACCTGGGAAATGGGAACACGTAGATATGTAATAGGAGGGGCCCCAGAATGGAGCCCTGGTGCATCCCACATGTGATTTCTATCTGTTCTGATGAAAATGTGCCTATTGAAAAAGTTTTAGGCAAAATTCAAATCAGTCATGCACTGAACCAGAGAGTCTTACCCAGCTCTTCAGTCATTTCAGTAATACCTCATTGTCAATGGTGTTGAATGTGGCATTGAGGTCCAAAAGAACCAGCACTGTGGTTCTACCACAGTTTGCATTTATGCAGATGTCACTGAACACTTTGATAAGGGCAGTCTCAGTGGTGTGGTGAGCACAGAAACCAACTAACCAACTTTAAAATGTTTTTTCATCATTTGGAAGCTATTTAACAGTTGAAACACAGCTTTTTCAATGATCTTGCTGATGACTGCAAGTTTAGAGACTGGCCTGTAGTTCTTAACAACTTCTTCTTCTTTCTTTCTTGCTGTTTTTAAAGGCTGTGGGAAATTCAGACATTTTCTGCAGATTAATGTTGAGTAAGGATTGCATTTTTAATGGATTCGGTACTGATCCACAAATTGACCCTCAGTTCTAAGAAGCTATACAAGGAAAACACATGGTCTAACAAATGATGGTGTGCTAAAGCTTAGCCTGGAAGCTACACAGAGAACATGTGGTTTGCTGGGTTTCCAGTGGTATACAAAAAGTGTACCACTTAAATTATTGTGTGTGCAACAGAGAGAGCGAAAAAGAGACAGAGAATATAACGAGAGCCAGCAGGGAAACCTAGCACAACTGTTAAGTTGTTTAGCTGTACAAATTAATAGTCAAAGCTTTACTCTGAATTCAAAAATTTAATACACATAGCAAAATGTTCACAGCATGCAATAAGGAGCTTCAGTGAAAACAGCACGTTAAGCTTTCAACACTCAACAAACCAACTCGATGAAATGATATCTAAATTGCTGTAGGTGTACTGTAACAAATATCTCTACCTAGACAGAAAAGAGAAAAATAGAATGTTGAACAATTTATCTAGGTTCAGACCTACATGGAAGCGGTTTGCTGCTCGGTCAGTCCCTAAGCATTGCACAAAGTCTGATCCAAAGATGCAACACACAACTGGGTTCTGGTCAGAACATCGTGTTCCGTTTCCTAGATTGCAAAATGGGACAAACCCACAAATCGAATTATGTGATCAGCTTCTGCCATCCTCCATAACATTTACGCTGGTCACAGTTTGGGTTGTTAAAAAAAAACTCTAAAGGAGGTCTTAAAGCTATTTCAGCTTCTACTTTGAAGGTTTTAAAGGTTTTTCAACCAAACATGGATGGGCCTCCTTTCAAAAACAGAGCTTGAATAGAAGACTAAGGGTCTGATTTATCAACAGTTTGTGCTTGTTAAAACCGGTGCACCCTGCACAGCGTCGCACAAATAGGCTCTATCTGATTTACTAACATGGTGCAGAGAGTATTGCGTCCATTAAATCTGGAGCAAGATGCCTGCAATCCATTTAGCATTTTTCTGTAATCTTAATACGCAATATAAGTGTTTCTGTAAGAAGACGCAAAATTTTGGGAGGACAACAGGCAAATAAGATGCAGTATGATTTATTAAACAGCAAAATGTTTGCACTGGCTATTTTAGCGTCCATTTTTACCGCTTCTGAAAGGCATGTCTTAACTTTGCACCACCTCATTTACCATAAGTTTATTACTGACAAACGACTGTCCTTCACACACAATACAACCTAATACTAATAAACACTCTAATGGCCATAAACCTGCGGTTACGTAAATATTTACCTGTTTTTCCCAGGAAGACGCATCATAACTCACTGCGCTCTTAGTGCGTCTACACCTGCTGAAGACGTGCTGAGCGCACAGTGAGTTTGATTTATTATGGATCCTCATTAGTTTCCCCTGTGGATGTTATAATCTTCCTGGGTTCCAATTAATAAAATGTTGTAATCATGTACAATACCACAATAAAGATTAGGCTACATATGTTACAATATAAAAGTAAAATTAATACATTTCATAAAACACATTTTCAAAGTAACATTTTTCTCTACTCCAACTTGACATTTAATTCAGTCCATGATAAAGTGCGGTGCATTTCAACAACGTTAGTAGAATATGCATATTTTAGCTACCTTGTTCTGGACATGCTGCAGCTTTATTCAGGCCGTTTTCACATGTGTGGCCGTACCAGAAAACGGCCAGAGAAAATGCTAATTTTTTCTGTTCACATGTCACGGATCTCTGACCGTATTTGGATCCAGTCTTTTACTACAAATAAACAGCAGGTGGCGGTATACAAATAAGTCTTAGTTCTCCAACAAACAAGGGAGTGAGAAGTACCGACGTCATAAAACGAGCGACAGCCTAGAATGTAAACAAACTGGTCTACTGGTCAGCTGCTACCTGAAGCCATCTACAGGGTGAGTGTTGTAGTAAACCCGCCGTTTTGTAACCTGCTGTGTTGCTGTGGGATGCTTGAATCGCGTTGTTTTGGTATTTGTATGGTCGCGAGGTGATTCTGTAATTTCGGCCGGCGGTGTCGTCATTTACGCATGGAGCGCGTCTATTGTCTTGAGTACGGCCAGAGTACGGGTTGTGTTCACATGATACGTGGCCGCTCGTACCTGGACTCGGATACTACCTCCAAGGCAGGTCTCTCTGGCCGTATTCTGGCACGGTACAGTCTGTGTTCACATGGTACGAAATAAGTGGATTTTGACCAAATACCGTACCCGAGTACGGACTCCCGTACCATGTGAAAGTGCAATCAGTCTGACTGTGGAACGTCCTGTGTGCATGGAGCATAGATTGGCACATGTACAACGTAGACATTAAATGTATTACTGACAAACGAGAAATAAATTAAAATCGCCTAGCCTAATAGTAATTCACTCTGTAACAGTCATATATATTGATATGTTGTTGTCCCCCTTCCCTTGTTTTTGTGCCAAAGGCGCATCCTGAATCCATGCGCATATTCCTCATCTCTCTAGCTGTGGCGCAGCTGACATTATCGGCCGCAAACTCCTCATTTGAATACTGCTCCTTGCAACTGTATGAATTATGATTCCTCACGCAATCTTAGCAAAGCAACAGCAAATGAAGGACAAACCACAGGCGCAATACTTTAGCGGCGCATGCAATTTTGCGGTCATTATCAGGAATCTTGGTAAATCAGGTCCTTTAAGGCGTGGCCCATACTTATAGCATTGTGACATCAGTGTCTCTGCACCCTTTGGAATACTATGAATGCTGGGAAATGCAAGTCCTTTTAGCCAGTTTAGTCCCCGGCAGTGGTTCATGAATTCAACTATCTATTCTGATCCACTCTAAACATGTTTTGTTTAAGAACTAATTTTTTTTCAAACTAAGTCAATGTTGAAAATTCATTCATTTTTGATAGAAAAGCATTAAAATTTAACTTAAAGAGATGTAAAACAGATTAGGCTGGAATCCTGAAGCACATTTTTGCAGAATATTTGACGGTTTATTGGGCTAAATGCTTTCTTAAAGACTTCTTTTCCAAACTGTCTCCTTTTCATAGCTCAATTTGTTTTCAATGATTCCATCTGCAGCATAAAGACCCTGTTGATTTCTCCTCCAACCCTCTGGCTGACCCCCGCTTTATGTTCTACGACCACTCCCTGGTGGAGGCGGTGAAACTGGAGAACCAGGAGGTCCACGCCTTCTTCAGACTGCTGGCACTCTGCCACACCGTCATGGCTGAGGAGAAGAAAGAAGGTGGATAGAGAAAGAAAAGATCAAAGTTCCAGCATCATCTGCTGTTTACCAAAAATATTGAAATTTATTCTCCGTTCTGCCTGAACATTAGCCAAAACAAATGTGGAATCACCTTGTTTGTCTTCCAGGTGAACTTTTCTATCAGGCCCAGTCTCCAGATGAAGGAGCGCTGGTGACCGCAGCCAGAAACTTTGGGTTCGTCTTCCGCTCGCGCACACCTGACAGTATTTCCATCGTGGAAATGGGAAATCAGCGCAACTACGAACTCCTGGCAATCCTGGACTTTAACAACGTCCGCAAGAGGATGTCTGTCATCGGTAAGAATCCGACAATGCCCCCAAAACCCACAGATGTTTGTGAGCTGCATTGAGATGTGTTTCTCTTTCTTCTTCCTGGCAAAATGAAACGCAGATATGTTCCCATGTATGTTTCCATGTTTGTGTAAACAGTGCGCAGTCCGGAGGGGAAGCTGTCTCTCTACTGTAAAGGCGCAGACACGATCATCTACGAGAGGCTGCATGAGTCCTGCACCAAGCTGATGGATGTCACCACAGAGCACCTTAATGTCAGTGATACTGAAGTTATTGTTATTATGAGGTGTTTATACTTTAAACTATCCTCAGCTTGTGTTGAACGGATGATTTATTTTGTTGGACTGCTCAACTCTTTCCTTTTAGTATAGTCCTTCTACATGATCAGGTCTGCATAATAAACAAATGAATTATCAGGCTGTGCTTTAAAAAAATCTATATAACTCCTTGATTTGTATTATTTGTCATATGTAAAGAACAAATGATTGAAAATGTGTGCTATTTCTCTTTTTCTGTTTTTAGACAAATCAGTCACCTTTTTCAGATGAAAAAAATTCCCTACATGCTGAGTACACAAATGTCACAAACCTGAAACTATTAAAACAACATCCTACATCTAGCTGCATACTGTAGAGTTCATATCTTAACAGTTAGTTTTAATGCAAACATTAACACATTTATTGCATCCCATTCTTCATTATGAGGAGGTAGATTGAAACTCTGAGTAATGTCCGTAGGTTTAGGAGAAATAATCTCCATTGTTTTGATTTTTATATGCGTTCCCTCTCCTTAGTTTTTACAGCCTCATTTTCACTGCGGTCAGGTAGTCCACCTTTTTGTCTGTTTCCAATGTAAAAGCAGCTCATAAAGCGAGGATGTACCGGTCCGTTAATGGACCACCTTCAGTTGTAGTTCTGTAGGAACTTGTCCAGTAGAGTTAAGGTGGAACTACTGGCATTATACAATATAGTCCTTTGGGCTGCACATAAACAGTGGAAGAAACCACAACAACAGCTGTGGATGCTCGGAAGAAGGGGACAGTGAAGCCGAAACCATCTGCAAGCAAAAACCAGAATTTAAAAAAGAAAAAGTCATTAAGGTTTTGTAAGAACCAAAAACCAAGCATGAGCTGCTTTTTTTGACTGATTTGTTATGTTTTATTGCATCATGATTCTTGCTGCACTAATATGATGGCGCATTACAACCCCGCCCACCCAATGAGAGTCCAGCTAGAGATGGAAACCCTCTACTGAATATGCCAGACCCAATCAGTGCGGATCAGTCCAAGCCGCACCGTTTCACTCAGTGGAAACAAAGCTTCTGATGTCTTCTTGCCCATATTAACAAAGATACACAAAGAAAAAAGCTTAAAATGAAAATAATTTCTGTCTTTCTTCTGTCATCGTTAATTTTATAGCCTGAATCCTAATAATGCGCACAGCCAGAAAGATAACTTTCAGTTGTTTATATCTTGAGATGTTATCAGTGTTGCATTTGGTGCTGAAACAGAGCTTATCCATATACAGTAAGTATGTCAATGCTGATCTGCAGGAATTTGCAGGGGAGGGACTGCGAACACTCGCTCTTGCCTACAAAGATTTGGACGAGGAGTACTTCAGCCAATGGAAACAGCGCCACCATGAGGCAAGCACCTCACTGGAAGAAAAGGAGGGAAAACTGGATGAGCTGTATGAGGAGATAGAGAAGGACCTTCTGGTAAGAAGCTGAAGATAAAAACAGGAAGCTATCTGAGTTCTCTTTGGTTGTGAATTATTGCATGCCTCTGTTTGTTTTTTGTCTGCAGCTGCTGGGAGCAACAGCCATCGAAGACAAGCTACAAGACGGGGTACCTCAGACCATTGAGCAGCTGGCCAAAGCTGACATCAAAATCTGGGTTCTGACTGGCGACAAGCAAGGTATTTAATGCATACTTTATTTGATGAGCCAGTGTGTAAAAAAATAACTGAAAAGCCATGAAAAAGCGTATAAACCTGTTGCGCAGTACTACCTTTGCTCCCTAAAATAGGCGACAACTGTGTTGTGACATATAGAGTTCAATAATGTCTGGCTCACATAACCATGAATAATTATGATCAGTATTTTAATATTGACATAATCATCGATTAAGTTCATGTTTTAATCTGCTTACAGTCTGGGGCGCTATTCCTTCTTTTATGAGGGAAAATAGACCCAGACACCCAATATCTTCTGAAAGAATGAGTTCACACGTAATGGAACAATATAATTGCACCCATACGACAGAATGACCACAAGCAGCTTCTTTCTAAGGTATAAGAATGTATTAAGAATATAGTTCAACCTAACAGGGGAAAAAAATAGTTAATAAATCTCATCTTGCACACACACAAACTAAACTATCAAGCCGATCGTAGAAAATTAATAATATGGATAACACTGATGGAACCAGAAGGAAAAAACAGTTATCAGGAAAGCACTTAAAAAGTTCTGTGTTATTGTGTGTTAGTTGAAACTTAGTTAGTTAGTTTCATGTTCTCCCCTTGCATGCGTGGGTTCCCTCTGGGTACTCCGGCTTCCTCCCACAGTCCAAAAACATTACTGTCAGGTTAATTGCGCACTCTAAATTGTCCTTAGGTATGGGTGTGTGCGTGCATGGTTGTTTGTCCTGTCTGTCTCTATGTGTGGCCCTGTTGCCAGTCGCTGGACTGGCGACCTGTCCAGGGTGTACCTCGCCCGTTGAAAGCTGGAGATAGGCACCAGCCCCCCCACGACCCCTGGAGGACCAAGCATTTAGTCCTTGCATTACTTTGTTAAAAACCCTCACAGCACGCAGCAGGTACATTCCTGCTACATATTTAAAGCACTGTCGCAGATTATTGTTTCATTTGCTGTTATTAACTTCTGTGGAAATCCTTAACTTCTTTGAAATAATAAAGTAACGTTAAATTAGTCCTGAACATTGCTGTTTGGTTCTATCAGCTCAGAGGAAATTTTAGCTCCGCCTGGGAGAAAGTGACAGAGCCAGTATATGCGGTCGGGACAGTGGAGATGTTCCTGTTGGAAATAAAGGAAAGACGATCCGTAATCAAACTGAATACAGTGAAACGTCTCTCAGCACACAGCTGGAAAAGAATCCAATACAAAGGGGGCTCCGATCATCATATTTCACACTTGTGTGGTCATGCATGAGTGGGGACTCTGCTTGTGCTTCATATAAACAGGACCATTTAGTTTTCACGTTTTGCAAACCATTTAATCAATGGTGTAACATTATCCCATTAAGCTGCACATTAAATTCTGTATTTTTCTGCAAATTTCAAACATTTCCTGAAAGTTTATTGCTAATCCGTGAGCTCCTTGGTGGAGGCAATAAACTGCTGAGAGAAATATTCTGTCAAAGTTAAACTTTTTCAGTGCTGCAGTTCATCCGTTCTAACAGTAGATGCTGTGCGTACAAATTATCAAAACTGTAGTTACATTTAGGAACATTTCTATACACAAGTACAAATTAATAAATACCACACAATGCGTAGAACTGTTCCCACGCATGAAATATGCATGGATCTGTGCGTAAATACGGTTGATAAATGAGGGCCCTGGAGTTAGCCTTGGCTAATAATGGAAAGGTGTGAGGGCTTCAGGCGGGGGCACGAGGCGGCTGGACGGAATCAGAATACTGCGTAAAAAATGATAAAATGTGGAAGAGAGTAGGAGAAGAAAAGAAGAGAGAGAATAAAGGTATATGCTCTGGATACATCCAGTTTAAGACACAAAGCAAATTCAGTGGTTCACAAACGCGTTTGGAAACGTCAGTGAACAAACAGCAGTTTTAGCTTTTAAATACACATCAAACGAGCAATGAACAATATCTAAATCGTCCTGACCTTTATCTACCCAGACATATAAAAGAGAAGAAAATTAATAGATTTGATCCTATTTCGATGTGGCTTGTCGTCCGATTGTTCCCAGTTGTGGTCAAAAGTCCAGTCAACGTGAAATGGGAAGAAAACATGTCCAAAGGGTGGTAGACCGTTCACAAAGCGAATGGTTCTGTCTGCAGGCAACAAAGGCCCAAGAGTAGACTTTTGAGATGACCTGGGCAATGTTCTCAAAGAATTGCCATGGAACAGTTCTGCTGTCAGGAAAGCTTTCCCACGTTGCCACGAGCCTTGCAGCTGTTCAGCATGTACTTCAAAGTTTTACAAGGGAGTTCTTTCCTGGTCCAGCAGGTCTAAACAAAAGGGGAATTTCAGTAGCAATCTGGATCATTTGAATGTGGCATGATAGGTAACTTATGAACTAGCAGGCACCAGCTATATAGTCTCATCAATGTCATCATTGGCAATGGACCAATGGGAATGTGTTGGGGCAGCACCAGGAATGCTGGAAAAAGCAGTCTTTTCTGTTCATTTGTGAAAAATTAATCCTCAACATCTGGCAGAGGCTCATCAAACCTGCCTTTCATGCTCTTTGTTTGAAGGTACTCTTTACTGTTACAAAGTCCTGAATCCTTGTCCAGCCTTGTTTGTCACAGCTTTTGTTTGTTTTGCAGAAACTGCAGAAAACATTGGCTACTCGTGCAACTTGCTGCGGGAGGAGATGAATGACATCTTCATCATCTCGGGCCACTCAGCTGAGGATGTTAGACGAGAACTGAGGTGAGGCGAACATCCCTATCCTTCTTGAAATAGTCCCGATCGCAATTTCATTTTTAGAGCTCTTATTTAACTATCTGTGGCTTTGGTTTCTATGTATTTGGAGCAGAAATGCACAAAACACCATGAAACCGGATGGGGCAGCAAATTCTTTGCTTTTACCAGAGGAGATGGGTAAAAATGGGAATCTGATTAAAGATGAGACGGCTGATGGGGAGTACGGTCTTGTGATCAATGGACACAGTCTGGTATGTTACAACACCTCCCTGCTCATTCACTGTCACTCCCCAATTAATCAATGGACGTAGAGATATCTCATATTTAAACATTTCTGTCTTTTAGGCGTATGCCTTGGATAGCCGTATGGAGCTGGAGTTCCTCAGGACGGCGTGTTTGTGCAAAGCGGTGATCTGTTGCAGGGTGACTCCTCTGCAGAAGGCGCAGGTGGTCGAGCTGGTTAAGAAGTACAAGAAGGCGGTCACCCTGGCTATAGGTGATGGAGCCAACGACGTAAGCATGATTAAAGGTATGAGTAAAACTCTTTATTCAGGCATCTGGTTGTATTCAGTTCAGTAAACAAAAATATCATCTCACATCATGTTGGTATTTTTTTGGGGTTTTTTTTTTGGAATATTGAACTAGGGATCCACTGGTACATTTGAATGCGGATCGGGCCGCATTTTTCGACCCGAACCCGACAGGCATTAAGATATTTATGCCCGAGTCCGACCCGGGCCTGCCTTTCTAAATATCTGGCCGAACCCGTCGGGTATCCATGCTCTATGGTACATAGTGAAAAAAGAGAGTGGTGATGAGCTGAGAGAAAATGGTGGAAAACCTGACCCCAGGTTCATTATGAGATCTACAAAGACAGATTTAAAAGATATCAATTAACTTTGAAAGATATAAGGGAAACCTTCTCTTCTTAAATGATTAACAGAAACATTAATTATGCATAAACTTTATTTACCACAGATGGGAGACTTAATAATCCTCCAGTGACAGTAGCCCCTGAACTAAATTCCACAAGGCCTTGCGATGAATTTGCTAGCTATTTCACTGGTAGCCTGGTGATGCAGGAATATTGCAGTATTTTTGCCGGAAAGCTTGATAGTAATATTACCGCAATATTGCCGCATTACTGGTCTTATGAATGAAGATCACGCCTTGCCGCAACAAAGGGAGATGTCATGATGTTGTGTGAAATGTGTGTTTAGCCCTGCCCAGCAACTGTGTGAAAAATGCAAGTAAACATAGAGAGTTGATTTAGCATTTGTAAACTGTAACGGCTGAAATGGCAAACTGGAGTAATGAAAGTACTGAGATAAACGCTTGTTATTGACCAAATACTTATTTTTCACCATTATTAGCAGATAAATTCTTTAAAAATCAAACCATGTGATTTTCTGTTTTTTTTCCCTCATTTTGTCTCTCATAGATGAGGTATTTGTATGATGAAGATTACAGGCCTCCTCATCTTTTTAAGTGTGAGAACTTGCACAATTGGTGGCTGGCTAAATACTTTTTGTCCCACTGTACCCCCCTTTATCCCTGCATGGTATAATCTTCTATGAAAAGTACCTGATCGCAGCACATTTCCGCCACAGTTTGAGGACTTAAGAATGACCACAAGGCTCACTAGTGCCGACATTGTTTTTTAAAAGAAGGCTTCTGTGACAGTACTTGGCTGGTGAGAGTGTCACCTAAAGAACAGGAACTTGTTTTGGTCCAGTGGCACTTGTTCATCAGAACAGACAGAAATCATATGTGTGGTCCCCCACGGCTCCATTTTTGGCCCCCTCCTATTTAATATGTATATGCTCCCACTAGCCCAGATTATAACAACTAATAAGAGTTGTTACCATAAATATGCAGACACTCAGGTTTACATTACAGTGTCACCAGGTGACTTTGAACTCATACAAACTCTAAGTGAATGCAATGAGCAAATCGATAGCTGGATGTCCTATAATTTTCTTTCTGCTAAAACAAAACTAAGGTAATTATCTTTGGACCTAAAGAGGAACAATCAAGAGTGAGTCAGTTAATACAGCTAGAAACTACTGAGCAGGCCTGAAATCTAGGTGTAATAATGGACTCAGACCTGAATCTCTTGGGTTATATAAAAGCAATGACAAGGTCAGCTTTGTATCATCTGAAGAACATTTGTAGGATTTAATGACGGATTCTGCAACATGACCTTGAAAAACTGATCCATGTTTTTTTCTTTATTTGGATTGATTATTGCAACTGCAATAATCAATCCAAATAAAAAACTTCACAGGTTTGCCTAAAAAGTCAGTTAGAAAGCTGCAGCTGATCCAGAACGCTGCTGCTCTAATCATTAGAACCAGGAAAATAGAGCACATCCCCCTATTTCTAAAGTGCTTACAGTGGCTCACAGTCAGAGAGTAGTCTTCAAAATACTTTTACTAGTTTATAAACCATTCACCAAAGTATGTTGAAGACTCGTTTTCGCCTCAACAACCCCCCCAGACCACTCAGGTCTTCCAACTCTAAGTCTACTAATCATCCCATGAAATAGATCCAAACATGCAGAAGTAGTTTACGGTTTCAATGTTTGCATTAGTTAGAACAAACTTACAGACCACTGCAAAGCTGCTGAAACACAGAGTTGCTTTAAATAAAAGCTAAAAACGTATCTTATGCTGCATTCAGACCGCGGGCTTTGTCAACATCAGAAACGTCAAGATTACATGTTAAGTCTATGGCGGAGGCCGTTGGAGGAGCGTAACGGTCTCTGCTGCGTTTTGTGAGCTTTGGCTCCGTCAACTTTTCAAGCTTTTCCTGCTTTTCATGCTTTAAAGCTCATAAAGCCAGCAACGCAGAAGTTCAACTAATTGAACATTTGACGGTGCTGACGGCCCTGAAGCGGCGCGTTAACCAATCAGAGCTTATAATTGTAACGATGTCACTACATGTATTTTGAATGTAGCGGGTGCAGGAAAAAACTAAATTTTAAGTCTAGAAAACACAGATTTAAAAAATCATAAATAACACTTACTGAAGACAGATGGACAGGCGCTCTTTGGGAGGAATAGAGCGGCTGTAGTTGGTTTCCTGGTAGGCGATTCGAGCTCCGATGCTGCCCAGGAGGTCATCAAACCGGGCGTGGGACAGACTGAAGTACCACTGAAAGCGAAACTCATCCATATGTAGCTCCTGGAGCAAATGGTTAAACTCCCCAAACTCAGAACGCATGTAGAATAGGGTGTATCCACAAACGCCGCTGATGTAGCCAAAGTCGACGCTGTCTAGCTTTATTTAGCAAATAAAGCCAAGGCACTCTCTTAATACTATCTGTAATAGCTCAGAACATACAACAACAGAAGAAGCCCCGCCCATGTGCTCTTTTTTGCTCAGAAGTGGCAGACTTTGCAAGCTTTGCAAGCTTCAACATAGAAGCGTCAAACTAGATGCTTTGTGAGCTTTGCCTGACGCTGATAAAGCCTGCGGTGTGAATGAACCATAAGATAAATGTTTAGAGCTGCTTTTTAGTACAGGATTAATAATAGCCAGAATACTGCATGTTTTAAATGTATCAAATGGTTTGTTTCTTTAATGTTGTATTTTTTGCTTTGATTGTTCTATTGCTGCTTTTATTTTATTCCCGAATCCCCTTGTTGCTGAAAGTGTGCTATACAAATAAATTTACTTTGCCTTGCCATCCATCCATCCATCCATCCATCCAACATATTCCTGCAAGTGTCTCTCTGTATTGAAATGATAAAAATAAAAATTTTTCCTTTTAATATTTACATTTTTTCTGTGTCCCCCCCAGCGGCTCATATTGGTGTGGGCATCTCAGGACAGGAGGGGATGCAGGCCGTCCTGTCCAGCGACTACTCCTTTGCCCAGTTTCGCTTCTTGCAGCGGCTCCTGCTGGTTCATGGACGCTGGTCCTACCTGCGCATGTGCAAATTCCTACGGTACTTCTTCTACAAAAACTTCACTTTCACCTTCGTCCACTTCTGGTTTGCATTCTTCTGCGGCTTCTCCGCACAGGTAAGACAGTCAGAGATTATTTGTAGTATCTAAATATCTGTTTTTCAGAATAAATAAGCTCATGTTCCATGTTCGTATTTCTGTAGAATTGTAAAGTTGATTTTGCTTTTTCAGACGGTGTACGACGAGTGGTTCATTACACTCTACAACCTGATGTACACAGCACTGCCTGTTCTTGGAATGAGCCTGTTTGATCAGGTAAGAATGTTTTTCTCCAAGTGCCAAATGTACAACATTTTAAGCTTGTTGGTTTGCTTAAATTGTGGGATGGAAATCTCCCAGTTTGACCCAAGCTTTGGTCCCATCCTGTCAGTTACCCATTCGATCCTGTACATGAAGCCAAAATATGGAATTTTATTAAATAAAGGATGAGATCAGATTCCTTCAGGCATTTTGAATTTTGAACACAGCGCAATGGTGTCTCGAGCTGACCTAACCTAAACCGTATATGGAAGACCTTTTATACTGTTTTTTCTCAGCCAACAAGGACCAGTGCAAACCAGCTAGATAGCGGATGGGAGTGAAAGTCGGGGTCAGTCCTCTTTCACCAATACAAGAGATGAATTAGATGTATCCACCATAATAAAATATCGCTGACTTCTGTCCATGATAACATAAACAAAAAGAGACTGTATATCTAATCAAGGCTGTAATTAAGACTGCATATCTATAATTTGATTTCAAGTCAAAACCTTTGCCCGTGCTCTATGGTTTAGCCCCCACTGAGTTCTTACTGTGGTAAAAAATGATTAAACTGGAGCTGAAGTTGTAGCAGAATGGACTTTGCAGATGGAAGCAAGGAGAATGTTGGAGGGCAAACAGTTTGGTTCGATGGTGTATTGGGAAGGCTTATTGCAGTGCAGCTGTGTGGGAGCATCCTGCTCAGTGCTGCCATCCAACAAAGAACACCAAAAACTACCTACCAAACTCCAAAATCTCTTGAGGAACTTTTAATCCTCACCCTTGTCTCCCTCTCCCACTCAGGATGTTAATGACGTGTGGAGCTTCCAGCACCCACAGCTCTACATTCCCGGCCAAATGAACCTGTACTTCAGCAAGAAGGCCTTCTTCAAATGTGCCGTCCACAGCTGCTACAGCTCCCTGGTGCTCTTCTTCATCCCCTACCTAGCCCTGCACGACACAGTGAGGGACGACGGGAAGGACGTGGCCGACTACCAGTCCTTTGCCCTCCTCACGCAGACATGCCTGCTGTTTGCAGTGAGCATCCAGGTGTGGAGGAAGAGTCTTGTGGTTTCTCTCCCACCCCCAAAAAGTATATAAATAGTGAAATGGAAATTAATTTTTAAGATGATTTCTCTGCTTTTCTGCAGCTGGGGTTGGAGATGTCCTACTGGACGGCCGTGAACACGTTCTTTGTTCTGGGCAGTCTGGCCATGTACTTCGCCGTCACCTTCACCATGTACAGTAATGGCATGTTCCTCATCCTTCCATCAGCTTTCCCTTTCATAGGTGAGCGTCTGTCAGCTCTGAGCTACATCCAATTTCATCCATTTCTGACTGAACATGCAGCTCTTCTCTCACTGAGGTCTCTACAGAACTTTTATTGGATGTCCTTCAAATTCTCCTGATTCTCTGATACATTTAATCTTTCTTTACAAGTGATTGAAATGTTCGATGTGTTTCTGGGTTTTTTAAAGCAAACCTTGCTTTACTTGCTCTAGGAACGGCTCGTAACTCTCTGAACCAGCCCAACGTCTGGCTGACAATCATCCTCACCTCCATCCTGTGCGTCCTTCCTGTGGTTACCTACCGCTTCCTGTTGATTCAGCTCTGTCCCACCATCAATGACAAGGTAGAGGAAATAGGAGAAACTACTTTGCATGTTCACAAATGCAGGGCTGCACTCCTGGAATGTAATTTGCCTATAAAGTGTCCCCATTCTGAGGTTGTAGTTTGTCAAAGAAAGCACTGTGCTGAAGAAACAATAACTCAGTTTTTTCTTTGCTTTCATTTTTTTACCCACATCATTTAAATACCCATTCCAATTTGTCACGTAAATACAGCAGAATATGTCATTTTTGGCAGATTACTGTATTCCAGCTAAAAAGCAAAGGATCAATTTCTGTTGAATGATGTTAGTATTTGGGGGCATTAATATAGCAGAAACCTATTTTTAAAATATATTTTTCTATATTTATGAACCAAATCTGCTTTATATGTTTTAAATTTTCTGAATTTTAGCATTACCAAAGTAGTTATTTGCCAAAACAGACGTGTTGTTTTACCAAGGATAATTAGATGATTTTAGGGCAAACTAATATTTAACCAAAACCCTAAATAGTACTGACTGTAGTCATAAAAGTTACCAGAAATTAAAGTTCCCTTTAAGTTTTTGTTGTTTGGTACAGGTTTTAATTTCTCCCAGCATGTGGACATGTGTTGAACCGGGCAGCTTTTTTTCACTCTTTTCTTTGCCTTATTTAACTTCCAGGTGATGTTTAAGGTGAGACAGGCCAGAGCAACACCTCCACCTCCTCCTCGACGCACCCGCATCCGCCGCACCAGCTCCCGTCGCTCAGGCTACGCCTTCTCGCACGCTCAGGGCTACGGGGACCTGGTGACGTCGGGTCGGTACTTGCGACGGCCCGCCGTGTCGTGGTCTTCGGGTTTCCCCCAGGTGGGGCGTGCCACCACGGGTTTCAGCCCCATGGGACGGTCGGCGGGTTACAGCCCGACGGGACGCCCCCAGAACTCCAAGGTCCCAGATGTGGAGGTGACTTCGCTGCAGATGTACAGGACGATCAGCGATCCGCCTCTATGATGCAGACAAACGGTGTCTGGAAGCAGGAGTGACTGGGTCACTGAACGACGGCACCATTGCTGTGTGGGGTTTTTTCTCTGCTGAAATATTTTTATTAAAGGAACGGCAGCAGGACGCATCACCACTTCTGAGAGGTCAATGGTTTACTGCTATCAGATCTTGAGGTAAACCTGAAGGAATCGGCAGGAGAGATGCTATGAGTTAACAGACAGAAACAGGTCCGAGTTTTCAGGCAGCGACACGCAGAGGGTGGAAGTGATGTAATGTGTTGGGAAACACAAAGCGTCATCATGTTTACAGACTGCCCAGACTTTTGTAATCCTGGGAGTCCAGAGGTAAAACAGAACTTTGTAAAGAGTAAATAACCAGCAAAGACACGCTGCTTTCAGTACTTTACTTTTCCACCATCCAGTTCAGCTGCGGTGGGAAATAACGTAATGTTTGAAACATTCTATTTTTCTGTGTTGGTTCTGTTTCGGGGTTTTTTCCATTGCTTTTTTTACACATTTAAGTATAAGGATTTAAGTATAATGTTCATTTTTATTATTTGAATTATTCAAATGAATTTGAGAAACTTAACCACTTATCAAGACATGAGTAGTTAGCTAAGAACGGTTTAGAAAACAACATATCAGCCGTTATTAGTAACAATACTCTAGAACAAGGCTGCAAAAAATTCACTGGCTGATATATTTCTCTGATATTTTATATCAGTCAATTTCATCCTTCCAAAAAGGTATGGTTCAAACATTTCTCGTGCAGATAATAATATTTAATAAGATATAAAAAGTTAATAACAGAGTTATTCAGCGATTCTAAATCATATGTAATATTATTATTATTGAGATATAGAACAGAGTCATTCTTAAAAGAAAGGATCTCCTATTTCCAGAGTTATAGATATCAGTCATTTTCATCCTTGAAAAAATGTTTAGTTCAAATATTTTCCCTGCAGATATAGTTTTATTTAATAAGATATTAAAAGTTAATAACCAATTTTTTGCTTGAACGATTTTATCTACTGATTCCTGTTTATATATGTCAGTGGATTACCCTCCAATAAACGTATTACTCAGAACTTATAGGAAGGTTTTAAGGTGTGACCTGTTGCATATTGATAAATAATATTGTGCACTGCAAATCAAAGGAAGCAATCATGTTGTTTTGCCTTTTTCAGTTCATGCATATTTGGGTCGTGTGTACATTCTTTTAAGAACTGGGGTCGCATCAGTGATGCTGTTAAATGGAGCACTGAAACTGTGCCCTTCATCGCTACTTCATGTGTAATGAAACCAGAAATGAAGAGGATCGTCTCTTGTGTGTTTGGCAGTTCCTGTCACACCGCTGACACACTACAAACATGACTGGTTCAGCTGTTTATCTGTTCAGTGAGAACTTTTCATTGAGAGTCGTCATCTATCTGGTTGTTGGTGCTTTCAAATTTAAAGGGGGACCATACCAAAAAATAAAATGCTGAGATTATCTTCATGAGCTTTACACCGTGAAGTGGATCATATTTTTATGCTTCATTTCTGATAAGCTTGTCTGAAAATGTATCATCTTGTGTTCAGAAATTATTTAAAAATCATCTGTTGCTTGTCTCTGTTTGTTATTCTGCAGATTCATGTTTTCGCTAGTCACATAAAATATGCTGTTCATCTTTATCTGCACAATTTCCCCTTTGAATGAATGCATGCTTGCCTTGATATTAAACAAAAAATATTTTTTATATTTTTGCAACATGGAGATGATAATAATAGGTTTGTTGGTTCAAAACAGGGCTGTTTTCTGCAGCTTAATCGATGTACAAATCTTAAACATTTTTACTATAGATTTAAATATTTACTTGATTAAATATTGAGCGCGAAAATTATATCTGCATGTTGGTGTGCATCTTAATCAGTTTTTTTCCTTCATGTCTGACTTTAATCGACACAAAAAGTGTTTTTTTTGTTGTTTTTAGTTTTGATTTCTGAGATGATCCAAAGATATTTGAAGCTTTATATGTTGTAGATGACTTATGGAAATTTTATGCTGGAAATCAAAGTAATGGTTGCTAGCCATGTGATTTTCAACCATAAAGTGCCCTTCATGGAAGCGGAGGTTTTAAATCAGAGGAGACATAGATGTCCAGCAAGCTTCCAACAACTTCGATCCGTTTGAAGTAAGTCAAAGGAAGTTTTGTTGCATCTTCTTGGTGTTTTCAGAACAGATTAGATTGTTGTTTTTTTACTTTGGATCTTGTGCTACAAAACATGTGCTGGATGCTGACATTTTGCATGGCAGCTAACAGATGCAATACTTATGCAAATCTTGTAAGGTTTCCTTGTGCTCATAAGAAGGTATGCCACTCTTTTTCAAGGGTGGAGCTCGTATTAAAGAGAGAAAGCTCATGTCTGCAGAATAATTTAATTTCACACTGTCACTAAAAAGTGGCAGAATATATTTAAAGTCTTTTCAGAGTGCCTTTCTACAGCAAAAAACTATGTTTTCCTGCTGTGCTGTTTAGCTGCATGTGTTTCTGTTAAAGTGGAAATAGATATATGATCACTTTTAAAAGTTCCTAAGTTCTGATCATTGTTTTGAATATTTTTATACACTTAAGATGTTTTGACTGCAATAAAGAGATCTGAAAGATTGTCCAGCTTTTTTTTAACTATTCCATCCTAGATCTACATGTCAATGTTTCCTATCTAAAAAAATTAGCATATTTCATCCGACCAATAAAAGAAAAGTGTTTTTAACAAAAAAAAGTCAAGCTTCAAATAATTATGTTCAGTTATGCACTAAATACTTGGTTGGGAATCCTTTTGCAGAAATGACTGCTTCAATGCGGCATGGCATGGAGGCAATCCATGCCAACTGCTGAGGTGTTATGGAGGCCCAGGATGCTTCGATAGCGGCCTTAAGCTCATCTGAAGCGTTGGGACTTGCGTCTCTTAACTTTCTCTTCACAATATCCCACAGATTCTCCATGGAGTTCAGGTCAGGAGAGTTGGCAGGCCAATTGTGCACAGTAATACCATGGTCAGTAAACCATTTACCAGTGGTTTTGGCACTGTGAGCAGGTGCCAGGTCGTGCTGAAAACTGAAATCTTCATCTCCATAAAGCTTTTCAGCAGATGGAAGCATGAAGTGCTCCAAAATCTCCTGATGGCTAGCTGCATTGACCCTGCCCTTGATAAAACACAGTGGACCAACACCAGCAGCTGACATGGCGCTCCAGACCATCACTTCAGGCATTTTGGCATTTCCTTCTCCCCAGTCTTCCTCCAGACTCTGGCACCTTGATTTGCGAATGCGGCACCTGTAGCCCATTTCCTGCACACGCCTGTGCACGGTGGCTCTGGATGTTTCTACTCCAGACTCAGTCCACTGCTTCCGCAGGTCCCCCAGCGTGTGTGCAGCATTTTCTGCCACACCTTTTCCTTCCCACAGACTTCCCACTGAGGTGCCTTGATACAGCACTCTGGGAACAGCCTATTCGTTCAGAAATTTCTTTCTGTGTCTTACCCTCTTGCTTCAGGGTGTCAATGATGGCCTTCTGGACAGCAGTCAGGTCGGCAGTCTAACCCATGATTGCGGATTTGAGTAATGAACCCGGCTGGGAGTTTTTAAAAGCCTCAGGAATCTTTTGCAGGTGTTTAGAGTTAATTAGTTGATTCAGATGATTAGGTTAATAGCTCGTTAAGGGAACCTTTTCATGATATGCTAATTTTTTGAGATAGGAATTTTCGGTTTTTCTTAACTTTTTTGCCAAAATCATCAATATTAAAACAAGAAAAGGCTTGATCTACTTCAGTTGTGTGTAATGAATCTAGAATATTTGAGAGTCTAAGGTTGACCAGTACATTACAGAAAATAATGAATTTTATCACAATATGCTAATTTTTTTAGAAGGACCAGTATTTTTGTAGCTACAGCTTAAATAATATGGTCCAGAAGCAGAAAAGGGGCTGAAATCTGCCTTTATGGAAGTGTCACAAATCAACAAAAAGTTTCACAAATCCCAGAGTTGGTTTTAATTATTCTTCTGGTAGTGTAGAATAATTTAGTCCAGGTCTGAAATGTCTAAGTCACGTAGATTTTAAACCAGAGCAGATTATAGACGCTCAGAGTAGAGAAAAAATGTGTGTAATTGCCCTTTAGCCATTTCCCGACTTGGAATCTAGAAACGGAAACCAACTTCAGCCTCGTTCTTAAATTGGAGAAGTTATTTTCCTGAATAGCAGATTAAGATGGAGAGAAGCAACAAAGTTCAGCAGTGAAATATGTTCCCACAGCACCACCTGCTGGAGACAAATACTCACAGCAGAGATGAATCTCGTTTTGAGCACTTTTATTAAACTTATCACTCATAGGCTTCTTTTACTGCTCAAATATTTTACTCTATCAATTAATCTTTGTAAACATCAGTAGGCATAAATCACATTTATATGATTTTAAAAAAAGTTATTGGAGCATCTAATGGTGTCGTCAGAGGCAAAAAAAAAGCTAAAAACCTTCAAAGGAAGATTAAGACAAATATTGTGATTCAAAGTTTTGTTGAATTTAAACATTCATACATATAGAAACTAAAATTTTCACTTTATTAAAATCACAGAATCTCTCCTTTACAACTGAAGATTAAAAACCTCCAACTGTTTCATACCAAATATTCACTAGACAACTGACTGTGAAATTCTGTGCTTACTGTTTTTAGAGTTTAAGATATTTTATACTTCCTCTTTAGTTATAATGTTAAAATATTAGTTTATTAAATGGTAGGTGCTGTTTAGAGATGCACCGAAAATTCGGTCACCGAAACTTTTCGGCCGAAAATGACCCAAAAGTGCATTTTCGGTTTTCGGCAGAAAGACCTAAATCACCGAAAAGACACAGCCGAAACTTTATAAATTTGATTTATATTGTGCATTGTTGTTATGTCAGTGCTAAATAGATATCTTCATGGTTTTGTAACTGATTTATTACAATGCCTTGATTTTAGTGAGGTTAGTACACATCATAGCCATAAATGCTATCGTTCTAATAATTGACAACCATTTCTTTCGGTGTTTCGGCCAAGCGTTTTCATTTCGGTGCATCCCTAGTGCTGTTCACTAACCACTGAAGAATATTAGAAAGAGAAAAGGACACAGAGGAAAGAAAAAGGGAGGGACTCCCAACACCAACCAAAGAAATTATCCTGCAGTAAAAGAAGAGATCAAGGTTCACCTAAAAGAGTTATACAATAACTTTTCTGACTGGAAACACGTCACTGAGAGGTAAACGAAAGTATTTTCTGTGTTGCTGAACTGAGCTGAGACGCCATTACTGGGTTGGAGATCTGAACTGAAAAGACTAATTTTTATACATTTTGATGCAAAAGTGAAGACGCTTTGACCTGGTGAGTTCTGGGACTGAAAGATTTTGGTACAACATGGCAGAGAACATGGCTCTTCTTGAACGTTACCTGAGCTGCCATGTGTGCTCAGAGACGTTCAGAGATCCTGTGTCTCTGAGCTGCAACCACAGCTTCTGTTCAAGCTGCCTGCAGGAATTCTGGGAACAAACTAAAAACAAGAGCTGTCCCATCTGTAAAAGAAGATCTTCAAAGGATGTTCCAATTGTCAATTTCACACTAAAGGAACTGGCTGATTCTTTTGCTAAAAGACAGAAGTCTGGATCATCTGAGGGAGAAAAAGGAGAAAAGCAGCTGATGGTGGTCTGCAGTAAACACCAAGAAGACCCTAAACTGTTCTGTAAAGACGAGCAGAAAGCTGTGTGTCCTGTCTGTGAGTTTTCTCTCCACCAGAGTCACAAAGTGGTTCCTATAGAACAAGCAGTCAGTGAGCTGAAGGAGCAGCTGAAATCTGACTTAAAGTCTCTGCAGGACAAGAGGAAGAAACACGAACAAGTGGAGAAAACATACGATGATGTGATTCTACACGCCACAAAGCAGGTGTTGTCCACAGAGACACAGATCAGAGCAGAGTTCAACAAGCTCCACCAGTTCCTTAAAGAGGAAGAGGAGTCCAGACTTGAGGCTCTGAGGGAGGAAGAGGAGCAGAAGGGGAAGACTATCAGCAGAGAGATGAAGAGGATTCAGGAGCAGATCTCCTCTCTGTCAGACAGCATCTCTGCTGTTGAAGAAGAGCTGCAGAAAGACAACGTGTCGTTCCTCAGCAGTTATAAAGCCACTCAGAGCAGAGCCAGAGCCCAGAGCTCACTGTCAGATCCACAGCTGGTATCAGGAGCTCTGATAGATGTGGCCAAACACCTGGGCAACCTGTCCTTCAGAGTCTGGGAGAAGATGAAGGACAAGGTCCACTTCAGTCCTGTTATTCTGGACCCAAACACAGCAAGTCCATGGCTCTATCTGTCTGATGATCTGACCAGTGTGAGGAATGAAGACACAAAGCAGCAGCTTCCTGATAATCCAGAGAGAAACACTATGTATCCCGATGTTTTTGGTTCTGAGGGCTTCAGCTCAGGGAAACACAGCTGGGAGGTGGAGGTGGGAGATCATCCTGAGTGGAATATTGGTTTGGTTAAAGAGTCTGTTGACAGGAAGGGAAAGTTATTTGCTTCACCAAAATATGGAATCTGGTGTTTATTGCGTGGTGATGGAAAATACACTAATGGTGTTGGTGAAACTCTCACAGTGAAGAAGAGTCTCCAGAGGATCAGAGTCCAGCTGGACTATGACAGGGGGGAGATGTCCTTCTACGACTCTGAAGACATGAGTCACATCTACACTCACAGAGAAACTTTCACTGAGAAACTTTTACCTTATTTCAGTGTTGGAGAAGCTGCTGATGCCAAAACTTCTGAAATCAAAATCTGTCAAACTGAGATTTCTTTTTAATGTTAAAAGTTGTTGTTTTTTTCATTTTCTGAATACCTGAGCATTTTGCAGATCAGTGTTTCTATTTGGAGTCAGACCAACTTTAGTTTTATTCCTTAATAAACAACTTTGATCATTCTCAGGGTTTTTAACCTTTCAGTAAAAACAGTAGAAGTGAATTACAAATTACTGACCTTTATTTTAAAAATGTGTAAATTCGGTTAAGTCACAATGAAAAAAATATTCCTTTATGAATGTTTTGACTCCAGTGTTTTTGCTAATTTAGTTTAAAAAAAAATGTTCATGTTGTTTTATTGAATCAAATATTTTATTATTATCAGTTCTTATAAAAATCCGTCTCTGCATTATTTGACATTTCTTCAAATTATATATATTTATACAATTAATGATTTGAGGTCAGACAAACTTTGTTTTTTATTCCTTAATGAACAACTTAGTTTTCAACCTTTCAGTTAAAGTTAACAATAGACATTAATTACTAACTACTGTCTTATTTAAAAAAAAAATGTTTTAATTTCTGTTAAGGATAAAAGTTTTTCCTTTATGAATGTTTGGACTCCAGTGTCTTTGCTAATTTAGTAAAAAAAATCCAGGGTAAAATTTTTCAAACTGGATCAAATATTTCATTATCAGTTCTTAAACAAAAATCCCTCTCTGTATTATTTGAAATTTCTTCAACTTTCTAAATATTTAAACAAAGATGATTATTTGTATTTGTTTCTTACTCCAATTAGAAGTTCAGAAAGCACAGAGAGACTAGATTTCTTAACTGTAACTTGTTTGTCATGATTGCCAGTCTTCATCTTAATTCTGTAATTGTTTTAAAGAATCATTTTAGCAGGAAACCTGGAAATAAATATTGAGACTCAGTTTTCTGCTCACTGACATGAATTATTATTTTTTTCTTCAATGTAAAATTCAACTTGCTGCTGATAAATGATTTTGTTGCTTAGTTTTAAAAGTTTACTTTGTTTCTTCAACACATTTATTAATTTTCTTTGTCTGTAGAAGAAAAACTTTGTAGTTCACTGACCTTCAATTACAGTCAGAACTCAGCAGGCAATGAAATGCGTTTCCTCCGCAGGGAGGCTGGGTTCTTCCTTAGAGATGGGGGGAGAAGCTCGGTCATCTGGAGGGGGCTCAGAGTAGAGCCACTGCTCCTCCACATCGAGAGGAGCCAGTTGAGAGAGCATCTGGTAAGGATGCCTCCCTGGTGAGGTGTTCAGGGCACGTCCCACCAGGAGGACGCCCAGAGGAAGACTAAGGACGCGCTGGAGGGACTATGTTTCTCCGCTTTGGGATTCCTCCAGAGGAGCTGGCCCAAGTAGCTGGGGAGAGGGAAGTCTGGGTCTCTCTGCTTAAGCTGCTGCCCCCACGACCCGACACCGGATAAACTGAAGAAGATGGATGGATGGAACTCAGCAGGCAGTTATATTAGTCCAGTTATTATTTATGCTGATAGAAAGCTTTAAATCAGAAAGGATTTTTTTCTCCAAAAAATTTAATAAGAATCAGTTCATATTCATCAGCAGAAATACAATAAATGCAGAACTTTTTCTAATAGGCGTTCTGATGTGTCTCACAGTAAACTGGATCCAGAACCCGACATGTTTGCTTTATGTTCTGATCTCTGTGCAGCCTGGAGAGCTCCCGCAGCTCCTCCATGTAGGAGGATCAGAAAGCTGCAGAAAGTTTGATTTGTTCAGAGGATCAAAGTGCAGCTCTGATTCTGATCATAAACAAGTTATCATCCTGGTTAAATATCAACATTTATTACTGAGATCATTTAGTTTCATCAAAACAGGTGAAGAAGAAGAAGATAAAGTCAGAAATGGGTTGAAAACACATCAGAGACTAAAAATATAACTTTCTCCTAAACAGATCAACAACCTGAATGTGTGGCGAGTTAATCCTGATGTTTTTCTGAGGGGATTTGAGGTTTCTTTGTTTTTTTATTTTTGTTTGCTTTTTATTTTACAAAAAAAAATCTGTTCCGATTTACTGTAAATATGATTTTTTAAGTACTCAAAATAAATAAAGACATAAAACCTTGTGAAATATGTCTACATTAATAACCAATAAACAAGTATTTAATGTGATAGTGAAATTGTGAAAAAAAAACTAATCGCAGGTCCCACCCTCTGACTCTGATTGGCAGATGTACTCATTAAACTGAAAAATATCCTTTTAAAATAAATGTAATTGGGAAAAACACAATGAAATAAAAACTACATTTGTGAAAAGGTGGGTTGAAATAAAAACTAGTGGAAATAAATTAAAATGGCTAAAAATTATACATACAAGAAAAAAAAATATTGAATTGTTGAAAATGAAAAATATTGACTTATAGAATTTTATATGAATTCAGTTTTCAGTAGATCTGAAAGCACTACAATCAAATAAAATAGACAGTTTTATGATACTTTTAAAATGAAGGCTATCTTTTGCTTTTATATTTTATTATATTTTTTATATTCTCATATAGCCTCACTCACGAAGTTAAGCAACTGAGGAGTGGAGACAGAGGCATAATGAGCCATCATGTGACTGACGGCAGCCAGATCATTTTATTTAGCTATACTGTTATTAATAGTTAAATGTTGATGTTGAGAGACACACTCCAAAAAGAAACAGAATTATTTTTATTTGTTATTTTCAAAAAGGGCACTTGTGGCATCGTGGAGAATAGGGGCAGGTGCCCAGGCCCCCTCCGCCCCCCTTCTGCACGTGCCTTGGCCTCCAGCTTTTCTGCGTTGTTCAGTCTCATGTCTTTCATGTCATGTCTCATCTACAGAAGGAAGCATGAAGTGCTCCTACATGTCCTGATAGATTGCTCCGTTTTCTCTGGACTTAATAGAGCTCAGTGGACCAAAACCAGCAGATCACATGGCTGATCTTCAAGCATGTTGGATTGTGAGCCTCCAGACTCTGGGACTTTGGTTTCCAAATGAGATGCAACATTTCCTCTCATCAGAAAAGAGGACTTTGGACCACTGAGCAACAGACCAGCAGTGGTTTGACAAGAGGAACGGGACATTTGAAGCCCATGTCTTTGTTTGGATGCTCTTGATGCACTCCAGCCTCAGTTCACTCCATGTGAAGGTCCCCAACACTTTTAGGTTGCCTTTTCCTGACAATCCTCTCCAGGTTGCAGGCATCCCTGCTGCTTCTGCACCTTTTTCTTCTACACTTTTCCCTTCCACATAACTGTTTATTAAAGTATTTGGATACAGCACTAGGAGAACATACAGCTTATTTTTACTGTGATGGACTGGCAACCTGTCCAGGGTGTACCCCGCCTCTCGCCCGTTGACAGCTGGAGATAGGCACCAGCACCCACGCGACCCATAAAGGATTAAGCGGTTAAGAAAATGGATGGATGGATTTTAAAATTTTCCCTCCTTATGAAGGATGTTAATAATGATTTTCTGCACAACTGTCTGGTCAGCATTCTTCCCCATGATTGTGATTCCTACTGGCCCCGACTGAGAAACTATTTAAAGGCTCATGGACCCTTTGCAGGTGTTTTTTATTAATTAGCTGATTACAGTGTGGCATATTAAGCATACAATATTGAACCTTTTCAAAAATATTCTAATTTTATGTGATTTTGAATTTGGGGTTTTCATAAAATATAAGTCATAATCATCAAAATTATAAGAAAGGCTTGAAATATCTTTCTTTTGCATTCAATAAATCTATATCATATATTAGTTTCACCTTTAAAGTTGAATTACTGAAATAAATTAACTTATGCACAATATTCTAACTTTTGGGGTTTTACTTGTATTTTTTGTAGATCTGGATCTAAAACGAATTATTGCATTACTCCTATACCCTCCCCAAGAATTAAGATAAGTTTGAAAATGTCTGCATTTGAAATAGATGTTGCATTAAATGTATTCTGAAAGGTATCTTCCAATAAACTCATACTGGATTTACTAATAGCAGAAGATGCAAGTTATCTAAAAACACCAGTAGAAGTTAACCTGTAGGTTTTGGGAACTGTTTGGAAAAAGAACCCAGAAAATATCCAATAAGTTCTGGATAATAAACTTTATTTCCTGCTAAATTTATTCATATAAACTTTTATGTTTCTAACTTTTCTCTATGAGTTTATGTTAGTTCTATACCTGTTTAAAAAACCTGCAGTTTACTTAAAGATAACCTCCAATTCACCTTAAAGTAACCTGTTGGTTTTGGCTACATTCATTAATTCACTTCTAAGTTTCATTAAAGTAATTTATACGTCATTTTAAAGTAACCTACAAGTATCATTTTGTCTTAAAGAAACCTGTAAGCTCCATAAAAGTAACTTGAACATTACCGTACAGGGCCTGGCTGTTCTAGGTACATTTCTGAAACTGACTTGGGAAGTTCCATAAAACTAACTTGTAAATGACCTTAAATTAACCTGCAGGTTCTGGGTTTATTGATGAAATCCACATGTAAGTTTCATCAGAGTAGATTCTATATCGTTTTGTCTGAACCTGTTATTTCTGTGATAAACTAAAAACGTTACAGAAGTTTTTATACTGACACTAGAGATAAGGATAGCACAGTGTGCCAATCTGTGCCACATATTCTCTGCAAAAACTGCCCATCTAACCAAATAAAAACATCCCTTTTCAAGCTAAAAAGTACTTTTGATCTTGTTTTGAGACTTGTATACTAAGCAAGAGCAGGTGTTAACTTATTAATTTTATCTTGAGTATTTGTCTTATGTTTAAAATTATTTCCAAGTGCAATTGTCTTTCTATGTTGGCAGATTATTTCACTAAAAATAAGAATCTTTAGACTATCCTATCCCTTAAAATACTTACAGTCTAAAGCTTCTGAAGTGAGATAATCTGCCAATGTAGTAAGACAATTGCACTTGGTAAGAATTATCAAAATAAGACATATATGCTCAAAATTAATAACTAACACCTTCTGCTCTTATGTAGTATATAAGTCGCAAAAAAGATCAAAAATATTTTTTATTCGGCAACACAAGATTTTTTGAGCTGGCTAGATGGGCAGTTTTTACAGTGACTATGTAAAATACAATATTTGTAATTATGATGTGGCTAAACTAATTCAAAATTATTCAGATACAAACTTTTAATCATTTTCTTAAATGATTTATTTCTATATGCCTACATTTCCTATACATATAAAAATGACAAATCTGGGTTTTGCCCTCATCAACATGGACGCTGTATTTACGCAGGGTTGTATTTTCGTGACTGTTGGTCAATTCAGCCATAATTATTTACTAATAAATAATGGAGAAAGGGAGGAAAAAACGAACTTTCAATGTTAAATATTGAGGTAAGAAAAATAATTGACAGTGCCGTTAAACAAAAAGATTTCTATAGTTGTTGTTTTGCTGCTTGTATCTTTCTAAAGCTTAACTGCTGTGTGTTCTGACAGACAGATTTAGCTTAGCATGGCTGTAGCTTTAACGGGGAGTCGACGGTGTAAAATATCTCAAGTTCCGTGGTGTTAAAGACAAACATGTGGCAAATACATCACACAGGGGGTTTGAGTAGTAATGTCGTATATTGCGTTTAGAGCAAATAAATAAACATTTATGTGGTGTTGCAGCTCAGGCTCTGCCTTTTTTTAGCGGTATGGTTTGACAACGTTCATGTTTACATTGAGCATAAATTCAGCATCTATGTGTGCAGCATGACGTGGCTCCCACCATTAGGGGACCCTCGGGCTGTAGTAAGATAAACGTTTTAAATTCTCAGGATTATTTAAGTAAAATTCATTAAGATGTGGAGAAGTTATTTTCCTGAACATGACACTATTAAGATGGAGAGAAGCAGCAAAGTTCAGCAGTGAAAGATGTTCCCACAGCACCACCTGCTGGAGACAAATACTCATAGCAGAGATTAATCTCATTTTAAGCAGATTTATTAAACTCTTCACTGATACTACAGACTCAAAACGTCACTGTTATAAACAAAACTAATGGCAGTAATGAGACCTCTTAATGACAGCCAGAAAGAATTTTTTTATTGAGAGTTTTACCAACAAAAATAAAATTATAAGAATCATGATGATTCAATGAAAATGTTTAAAAGCTGCCTTGTCTTTGAACTTATTCACTCGCTGATATTAAACCTCAGAATTCAGTGTTTTTCTGTTATTAAATGTCTTTTTTAAATAGCAAAAAGCCTTAATCCATCTTCTTTCACTGCTCATATATATTACTCAGTTGAATCATTGTAAATATCGGCAGGCATAAATCACATTTATGGTTAAAAGAAGATTAATTAGAGAATTTAATGGTTTAATCAGAAGTGAACAAAGCTAAAAACCCACAAAGAAACACTAACAGAAGTGTGACTCAAAGTTTTGTTGAATTAAAACATTTAAACGTAAAAAAAACAACTAAAATGTTCACTTTATTAAAATCACAGAATCTCTCCTTTACAGCTGAAGATACAAAAAAGTGTTTCATACTAAATGTTCACTAAACAACTGAATGTGAAACTCTGTGCTTACTGTTTTTTTAGTGTCTTTCAGAATGTTTTAGTTCCTCTTTAGTTATAGCATTAAAATATTAGATTATTAAAATGTTAGGCAGCTTTTCATTAACTGCCCAAAGAAATTATGCTGCAGTAAAAGAAGAGATCAAGGTTCACCTGGAAGAATTAAGCAATAACCTGTCTGACTGGAAACACGTCACTGAGAGGAAAACGAAAGTATTTTTTGTGTTCTTGAACTGAGCTGAGACGCCATTACTGGGTTGGAGATCTGACCTGAAAGGATGAATTTTTTTACATTTTGATGCAAAAGTGAAGAAGTTTTAACCTGGTGAGTTCTGGGACTGAAAACCTCCTCTAGAAAATGGCAGAAAATACTGATGTTTTTGAACGTTACCTGAGCTGCCATGTGTGCTCAGAGACGTTCAGAGATCCTGTGTCTCTGAGCTGCAACCACAGCTTCTGTTCAAGCTGCCTGCAGAAATTCTGGGAACAAACTAAAAACAAGAGCTGTCCCATCTGTAAAAGAAGATCTTCAAAGGATGTTCTGCTAGTTAATTTTGGACTGAAAGAACTGGCTGATTCTTTTGCTAAAAGACAGAAATCTGGATCATCTGAGGGAGAAAAAGGAGAAAAGCAGCTGATGGTGGCCTGTAGTAAACACCAAGAAGACCCTAAACTGTTCTGTAAAGACGAGCAAAGAGCTGTGTGTTCTGTCTGTGAGTTTTCTCTCCACCAGAGTCACAAAGTGGTTCCTATAGAACAAGCAGTCAGTGAGCTGAAGGAGCAGCTGAAATCTGACTTAAAGTCTCTGCAAGACAAGAGGAAGAAACACGAACAAGTGGAGAAAACATACGATGATGTGATTCAACACTCCAAGAAGCAGGTGTTGTCCACAGAGAGACAGATCAGAGCAGAGTTCAACAAGATCCACCAGTTCCTGAAAGAGGAAGAGGAGTCCAGACTGGCAGCTCTAAGGGAGGAAGAGGAGCAGAAGGGGAAGACTATCAGCAGAGAGATGAAGAGGATTCAGGAGCAGATCTCCTCTCTGTCAGACAGCATCTCTGCTGTTGAAGAAGAGCTGCAGAAAGACAACGTGTCGTTCCTCAGCAGTTATAAAGCCACTCAGAGCAGAGCCAGAGCCCAGGGCTCACTGTCAGATCCACAGCTGGTATCAGGAGCTCTGATAGATGTGGCCAAACACCTGGGCAACCTGTCCTTCAGAGTCTGGGAGAAGATGAAGGACAAGGTCCACTTCAGTCCTGTCATTCTGGACCCAAACACAGCAAGTGGACGTCTCTATCTGTCTGATGATCTGACTAGTGTGAGGCGTGGAGACACAAAGCAGCAGCTTCCTGATAATCCAGAGAGAAACACTATGTATCCCGATGTTTTTGGTTCTGAGGGCTTCAGCTCAGGGAAACACAGCTGGGAGGTGGAGGTGGGAGATCATCCTGTCTGGTTCATTGGTTTGGTTAAAGAGTCTGTTGATAGGAAGGGAAAGGGATATGCTTCACCAAAATATGGAATCTGGTGTTTATATCATGATGATGGAAAATACACTAATGGTGTTGGTAAAACTCTCACGGTGAAGAAGAGTCTCCAGAGGATCAGAGTCCAGCTGGACTATGACAGGGGGGAGGTTTCCTTCTACGACTCTGAAGACATGAGTCACATCTACACTCACAGAGACACTTTCACTGAGAAACTTTTACCTTATTTCTGTGTTGGAGAAGCTGCTGATGCCAAAACTTCCGAAATCAAAATCTGTCAAACTGAGATTTCTTTTTAATGTTAACGGTTGTTTTTTTTTTCATTTTCTGAATACCTGAGAATTTTGCAGATCAGTGTTTCTATTTGGAGTCAGACCAACAACTTTGATCATTCTCAGGGTTTTTAACCTTTCAGTAAAAACAGTAGAAGTGAATTACAAATTACTGACCTTTATTTTAAAAATGTGTAAATTCGGTTAAGTCACAATGAAAAAAATATTCCTTTATGAATGTTTTGACTCCAGTGTTTTTGCTAATTTAATTTAAAAAAAATGTTCATGTTTTTTTTTATTGAATCAAATATTTTATTATTATCAGTTCTTATAAAAATCCGTCTCTGCATTATTTGACATTTCTTCAAATTATATATATTTAAACAATGAATGATTTGCAGTCAGACCAAATTTAGTTTTATTCCTTAATGAACAACTTAAATCACTCTGAGTTTTTAACCTTTCAGTTAAAGTTAACAATAGACATTAATTACTGATTAATCAAATCAAATCAAATCAAATCAAACTTTATTTATAAAGCGCTTTTCAAACAAAGAAAGTTACTCAAAGTGCTTTACAGATTTAAAATAACCCCACAACCCCCCCCCCCTTCAAAAATAAAATCATCAGTGCAAATACAACCCCCTCCCAACCCAACCCATCAGCCATACTCACTCACACACACACTTAGAAGCTACAAAAAGCGGGCTGAGTACAGATGAGCCAGGAAATGCCATCATGGAGCCATCTGCATCAGCAGCAGCAGATCAACAGCAGCAGCCAAGGCTCCCACCCAGGGCGCCCAGAGGAGGGAGGGCTGGTACCCCCACCTCCACCCAAGCGCTACCTGGGGGGCACCCAGGCAGCCACAGCCGACCACCGCCCCCGATGCAGGGGGCTCCCCAGAGAGGAAACACTAGCAAGAAAGATTAAAATACATTAAAATATAAAGTTAATCAAATATAAAGTATATAAAGTATAAAACAATAAGTGTAAAACAAATAATAAAAATGCAAAGCAGATTAATAAATAAACAGTTAAAAGCTGAACTAAAAATTAAATCAGGTAAAACATGCTGAGCGATTAAAAATATATTAATAAATAATAATTAGTTAAAGGCTAAGCTAAAAAGGTGAGTCTTGAGCCTGCTCTTAAAAACATTAATGTTCTCTGCGGCCCTGAGGTCCTCTGGCAGCCTGTTCCAGAGGTGAGGGCCATAATAATGGAAAGACGCCTCACCATGAGTCTGTGTCCTGACTTTGGGGATGATAAGGAGACGGCTGCCAGAGGAGCGCAGAGACCGCGAGGGTTCATACGGTAAAAGCATTTCTGACAGATACGAAGGCCCAAGACCATTAAGACACTTAAAGACCATTAAAAGAACCTTAAAATCGATCCTAAAACATACGGGGAGCCAATGCAGTGATTCTAAGACCGGTGTAATGTGCTCCCGCCTCCTAGTCTTCATCAGGACACGAGCTGCTGAATTCTGTAAAAGCTGTAAACATGAGGTAGTCTTTTTGGGAAGACCAGAAAGCAGGGCATTACAATAATCAATTCTACTGGTGATAAAAGCATGCATTAGCGTCTCCGTATTGGCCCGAGAGAGAATGGGGCGGACTCTGGCAATGTTCTTTAGGTGATAAAAACCTATTTTGGTGATGTTTTTAATGTGAGGGATAAAAGTCAGCTCAGAGTCAAAAATCACACCCAGGTTCTTCACTTGTAAAGAAGAATTAAAAGACAATGATTGTAGTTTTGGTAAAAGTTTTTCTCTCTGAGCCTCAGGACCGATAACTAAAACCTCAGTTTTGTCCTGGTTGAGCTGGAGAAAGTTTTCTGCCATCCAGGATTTAATGTCTAAAATGCAGTTAAAAAGTGCATCCATTGGCCGTGTGTCATCAGGAGACATGGAGATGTACAACTGTGTATCATCAGCATAACTGTGAAAGTTAACTCCATGTCTCCTGATAACACTGCCAAGAGGGAGCATATACAGGTTAAAAAGCACTGGGCCTAAAACTGAACCCTGGGGAACACCACAAGTGATCTTATGGACCTTAGAGGAACAGGTATCTAAACTTACCATAAAAGTCCTGTCTGTGAGGTAGGATGTGAACCAGTTGTGAACAGCACCAGAGAGGCCGATCTGTTTTAAACGAGTTAAAAGAATAGTGTGGTCTACTGTATCAAAGGCAGCGCTTAGATCCAGAAGAACCAACACTGTCACCTTTTTAGCATCATAGTTTAATCTAAAATCATTTAAAATCTTTAAAAGCGCCGTCTCTGTGCTGTGGTTCATCCTAAAACCAGACTGAAATTTCTCTAGGACATTATGAGCGTTAATAAAATCATTAAGTTGAATAAAAACAAGTTTTTCTAAAACTTTGCTTAAAAATGGTAAGTTAGATACTGGTCGGTAGTTGTTTAAATCATTAAAATCTAAATTGCTCTTCTTCAGCAGGGGCCTAACTACCGCCGCTTTAAAGGCAGCAGGAAAAACCCCCGTCTGAAGGGAGCAATTCATAAAGTTTAAAATCTCATCTTTAAAAGAACCATAAAATTGCTTAAAAAACCTGGTGGGAATCGGGTCCAAAGCGCTTGTGGTGGGCCTCACTGAGGAGAAAACTTTATCAAGGGTCCCAGCTTCTACCAGGACAAAACTGTCCAGTGTTTCCTCTGGTGAAGGCAGACACTCTGATTTGTCTAAAACCATGTTTGTTTGAGAGGATAAAATATTACATCTGATGGTGTCTACCTTCCCTCTGAAGTGGTCTGCAAACTCCTCACAGAGAGTGTTTGAGGGGGTTTTCTGAAAAGTATTAGAATTATGATGTAAAATGTTGTCAATGGTGGAAAACAGAATTTTGGGATTATTTTTATGTTCTGAGATGATTCTGGAAAAGTATGTATTTCTGGAATTTCTTAAAGCGTTATTATATAATCTTGTATATCTGATGATTTATTGTGATTTTATTTTTCCTCCATTTCCTTTCTGCCACCCTGCAGCTCCTCTTTAATTTTCTAATGACTTATTTAAAAAAAATTTTTAACTTCTGTTAAGTCAGGATAAAAGTTATTCATTTATTAATGTTTGGACTCCAGTGTCTTTGCTAATTTAGTAAAAAAAATCCAGGATAATATTTTCAAACTGGATCAAATATTTCATTATCAGTTCTTAAACAAAAACCCCTCTCTGTATTATTTGACATTTCTTCAAAATTCTAAATATTAAAACAAAGATGATTATTTGTATTTGTTTCTTACTCTAATTAGAAGTTTAGAAAGCACACAGAGACTAGATTTCTTAACTGTAACTTGTTTGTCATGATTGCCAGTCTTCATCTTAATTCTGTAATTGTTTTAAAGAATCATTTTAGCAGGAAACCTGGAAATAAATATTGAGACTCAGTTTTCTGCTCACTGACATGAATTATTATTTTCTTCTTCAATGTTAAATTCAACTTGCTGCTGATAAATGATTTTGTTGCTTAGTTTTAAAAGTTTATTTTGTTTCTTCAACACATGTATTAATTTTCTTTGTCTGTAGAAGAAAAACTTTGTAGTTCACTGACCTTCAATTACAGTCAGAACTCAGCAGGCAATGAAATGCGTTTCCTCCGCAGGGAGGCTGGGTTCTTCCTTAGAGATGGGGGGAGAAGCTTGGTAATCTGGAGGGGGCTCAGAGTAGAGCCACTGCTCCTCCATATCAGAAGGTGAGAACAGCAGGGGCATCTGCACTCAGCCATGTCTCTGTTAAAAATAAACACTGAAGGTTATTATCTAAAATCAAGTCATTTATTATAAAAGTTTTATTCAGCAGAGAGCGAACATTTAAAAGAGACATATTAATAGTGGTTGGTGATGGAGTGACTGTATGACTTACTGTAGGTGGGATTTTTAGTAACTGTTTATGATTATTTGGGTTGCATTTTCTTAGTTTATGATTATTTCTTCGCTCTCTGCTGACAATAACAGGTATGAATGAAGTAGGGTAAGGTCCAAGTCCGATATGTGAGTTACTGTTAAAATCAGGATTGGGTTCATAGGAACAAGGACCAGCTGCACATCAGGATGTTGTGGATGGGGCAGAGAGGACAGGAGCAGCTGGAGCCGGTGCAGGTGACAGGGGTGGGCGAGGGTATGCCAGGCTTAATGCCAGCATGCGGGTACCTTGTCTGTTTAAATGTAGTCCATCTGCCCCCAATAATTGACTCCTACCCCAGAAAATGTTAAAATTGTCTATAAAACCAATGTTGTGCATCACGGTAACAGAGGAAAGCCAAGTGTTGAGAGAGAGTAACCTGCTGAAGCGATTTATTCCTCTGTTTATGGTGGGAGTGGGGCCAGAAATAAAAACAGATAGGGGCTTGTCTTTTCAAAGATTAAAAAGATGAATAAAATCCTGCTTTAAAAGCTCAGACTGCTGTTTACGGATGTCATTGGTTCCAGCATGAATTATAACTTTACTTACAGTAGGGAAACGTTGGATGGAGTCCAGAATCTGTTCAGATATATCCTTTACTGTAGCTCCAGGAAAACAAAGGGTGACAGCTCCTCTCATCCTAACATGCCGGATAATAGAATCTCCAATGATGAGAGTGCTGGGTGGATGGTGTGCTGGCTGCTGGGCAGGAAACCTCTCGTTATCCAGGACCTGCTGGATGTTGGGCAGCTTGCCTTCCACAGGACTGCAGCGGTGTTTAGAGGGCGCCGAGGGCTCGTTCCGTGGATTCGGGGTGTAGTGAAGCACTCCTCGGCGGGTCCCGGCTGTAGTCCTGGGTCTGGCGCGACGTGGGTGGATACCGGAGTCTGACTGCTGCTCTGGCTGCTGGGAGGGGATGGGCGGCGGTCCTGCGGAGCTGCTGGTCTTCGGCTCGGTCGGAGGGACGGTCAGAGGAGGGAAGTCGTCCCCCAGGGCACCGAAGCGGTTCGACAGAGGAAGGCCGGGTGGAGGAGAACGGTGAAAGCCGCTCCGGGCGCCCCCACTGCGACCAGGCCCGACCGTCGACCACGCACCCTGGGGCACCGGAGTGGAGCTGAGGGGGGCTTTTGGCTTAGCCCCCTGCTGGATCCAGCACTCCTCCTCTGCCGTAGATGTTGTACCTCCGCCGGAGTTCGTCTGTCTGAGTCCGCCTGGAGACCCAGCGATGGATTCCCCCCTCCACAGCTTCACCGGGCTGGCAGGGGATTGTGTCGGCCAGCTGGGCGCTGGTGGCAGCAGCGAAAGTTCGGCCAAAGATGATGTCCACGTCGCGCTCGTGGTCCTGGATCAGGTGTAAATTGGTGATCCTCTGCTCCAGTTCCTGGATTTTCTTGGTTAGCCTTGCACAACCATCACACCCGGAGCTACAGGTGAGTGGAGGCATGGCGGAAGTAACAGCGATCCGTGCTCTGATTAAAAACGCGTCCGATAAAAGATATGTCACTAAAAGTTTAAAACGGTTAAAACTAGTCGAAAGAAATTATTAAAAAACGAAAAACAAACACTTAAAAAAGAATTTAAAACTAGTTAAAACCGTGTTAATGAGCCGGAGTTAGCAGGAGGCAGCAGGACGCCGACGCATGCGCAATCCAGACAATTTCTCTGAAGCAAAACTGAATATCATCTCCTACACTATTCTTTCTAATGCCCCAAATAAGATAAAACTGTTGGGTATCATCGATGTAAGACGATTAAGACAAAACTATACCATTTTTTTTTTATAAGACTGGGTAAAACCTGCCAGATAAATACACTTACAACTTGTTAACTAAATATATCAACTGGTATAAAATGTGTTTTCTCCAAGTTGCACTGGCCTACTGTACTTCTAGATTACTGTTTCTTTATCTGTGTCCATCCTTACAGTGTTACTGTCTGAACCTCTTGTTAATTTTGAGCGGCAGTTGATCTTTAAAGTTAGTAGAGTTCATCCCTGCTCACTTTGCAGTAAAGTTTGTTTGAATTGAAAAAATAACTTCTTACATCCTAAAAGGTCTGTAGGATGAATTTTCTAAATCACTCTAAAAATCCCAACAAATAGCCTAGCATAAATGTCCTACATAACCTACTTGATGAAAAACAATAAAACTGGACAATTTAATTTATTTGTGAATCACCACCTTGACCCTGGACTGGCTTTATGCCGCAGACAGAACGTCAAAAGTGGACAGGTCAGTGAAAAAGACGACGTTTACTGGCTTCATTCACTGTTGTCTTTGATTAAACTAAGCACAGCCTTTTATTAAACTATAACCAGCTGATAGGCGCCAGGTCAGAGATGCTCAGTAACCCCCACCCCGCGGCCCCGTTATATGTGTGTTATATATACGGCTCCTATATATGTGTGTGTACAGTCATGGCCAAAAGTTTTGAGAATGACACAAATATTAGTTTTCACAAAGTTTTCTGCTAAACTCCTTTCAGATCTTTGTTTCAGTTGTTTCTGTGATGTACTGAGAAAATTATGTCAGGCTGATTGGGTGGAATGGCAGACATGACATGTTAAAAGGAGGGTGATGCTTGAAATCATTGTTCTTCCATTGGTAACCATGGTCACCTGCAAAGAAACCAGCCATCATTGCGTTGCATAAAAATGGCTTCACAGGCAAGGATATTGTGGCTACTAAGATTGCGCCAAAAATGAACAATTTATAGGATTATCAAGAACTGTTTGGCCCCCTCATTAATTATGCAAGATTTCAAAAAATTATCTTAAGTAAACCAGCCTGGTGCCCAGGTTTTTTATGAGCCCAGCGTTATTTCAGGAAGAATATGTAGCCACAGAAAGTTTTAAAAAATGGGCACCAGGCATTAAAGTTGTTTTTAACGTGTCTAAAGTCCAATGCTTTTCAATGGGGGCCTAGCGGCCAAATGGAGGTACTACATCAATGGAAGAGCAATGGCGGCCTCCATGGCATGCGGTCAAAAAGCAGAGGAGCCAGCCTCTGCCTACTATACAGCGCCGTTTTGATTAAGCTGTAAAGCTTTTTACTAGAGGTACAGCTCATTAAATGCTCTAATGCAAGGCATCTGGATCACTTCAACTGGATTGGTCAGTTGCCATAACGACTAAAACACATCCCATGATTAATTGTGATCAAGCTTTTTAATATCACGGTTTCGATTAAAATTCAATTAATCGGCCAGTAATTTGTTGCTGTGTGATGTTTCTCAGCACAGTCACTGAAAAAACACTTTAAAAAGTAATCTACTTTTTCACAGAAGAAAATATAATATCGCCATTTGTATCGTTATCGAAATAAATACCTGAAATTATCGTGATAACTTTTTCAGGCCATATCGCCCATCCCTATTTGAAAGTACACCTATAAACAATTGTATTACTGTCAGAGAAAATATAGTCTTTCTCTGTTCTAGTTCGTTATCCCGTTAACACAGAAGATGCAGGATTCATTATGAAGCTTCAAGGGAATTTACTTCCAAGGACAGCATGAAAAATCTCAAATCTCGATTGATTTAATGCTCTAGCCCCTTGAGGCTCAAAATCTCTTTTAAACAACATATTTATTAATGTTAAGTATTACATCATGATCGAAAGAAGAAACATTTTTGGCCCCATTATCTGTTTGACAGCAGCACTCAGTACGTTTACATGCACATCTAAATTGAGCTTTTTGAAGTAATCGGACTAGGGGCTTTCTACCTGCAGCGAGTCGTGTCCCAGTTTACATGTCTATCAGAAAATCGAATGATTTAATACAGTACGTTCCACTCCCCGACGATAGATGGCGACATGCGCCCTTACATGTTCGCCTAATAGCTGTTAGCTTCCAGCTGCGTTCAGGCAGTAAACTGAGGCTGGCGAGAGTGGACGCCATATGCCTCTTATAACACTACTGCTGTTAGTGCTGGATCACATTTCCGGCTCTCCTAACTTCCAGAGAGCGTGTGCAAGTGCGGGTAGGTTGCAGAGTAGTTCGATTCTCAATTGAATTATCCAACTAGAGAAGCCGAGCTTCTGACGCTCCAGTTCGGTTCGACTCCAGTCGGACTAAGGTGTATATATGCAATTTAAAATTCTGATTTCTGTCAGACTAATGGTGCATTCAGACCCCAAGCTTTGTCAGCGTCAAGCAACTCTCATAAAGCAACTAATTTGACACATTTCTACAGAAGATACATTTATAAGCTGACGCTTGCAAGGCAGGCCTATCTCTGCTGGATGTTTTAAACACTAGCAGATCGTGGTGTGCTAGGCAGCGTCGATGTCGGGGAACGTCACTACAGTGAGACGCTCTGATTGGTTGCTGTGCTGCGTCAAGAGTGTTAGGACTATCAAAAGTTCAACTAGCTGAACTTCTGCATTGCTAGCGTTATGCACTTTGAAGCTTGAAACGCAGGAAAAGCTTGAAAAGTTCACTGAGCAAATGCTCACAAAGCGCCGCAGAGACCGTGACGCTCCTCCAACGGCCTGAACTGTAGACTTAATATGAAATCTTGACGTTGCTGACGCTGACATAGCCTGTGGTCTGAATGGACCATAAGGCCATAATTTGAATTTGTCTTGCTGCATGTAGATGTACTGACTAAGACTCTCTTAGTGACATATCACAAGACCTTCTGGAAACAAAAATATCTCATCAAAGACCAAACATGATTAATGTCTAAGGAAATTCAATGAGTTAAATGCCATCTAATTATTAATAAGGAATCAATATCAACTCAGTCAACTTATTCAAATATATCATCATATGAAGTATTATTTAAAGGATTATAGAATAACTAATCAAAAGATTAGGCAAAGCAATTTTATTAATATAGCACACTTTCAACACAAGGCAATACAAGGCGCTTTACATGTAAAAAAAACCAAATACATGATAAAGATATGAAAATTAAAACAGATCATCACTTAATGTATGTATGCATGTAGTAATTTAAGCATAAAATAAGATTAAAAACAGATAAAACATAATCAGTAAAAAAAAAGGCATGAGAATCAGAGTTATAAAAAAGCGCAACTTAGGACTCGCGATTATCTGTAGTTTTCCGTCGCTACGATCGCAGGTTACACTAGTTGGGCGGAGTACTTCAGCTTACCCTCGCTTAGTCTCCTCCGATTTACCATCTAAAAGCCCTTCCAGAGATTTGATTCATTCCACTGGGGACCCTACTGATTACAGTTTCATTGATAATCTATCCATACCATGAAGTCAGAAGGATCACCCCAAAATGGCAATGCTCTGCATGGTGTAGCCCCGGTCTATCCAATGATAGGGATACCCAGTTTAACTAATATAAGTGATGCAACAACATTATATCATATTGCATATAAACATTATCATCCATCAGTACACTACCTAAACCTAGGGAAGGATTTTTTAGCCAAGGCTGCTTATAGGTCAGGTGGACAAGTTGCAAAGGGTACCTACGTCTGTCGTCAGCTGGAATCCACGTTATTCCAGGCGCTTTGCAGGGTGAGGTGTTCGGGAGGTGCCTCTGTCCCCCCGAGCTGAGCGGTCGAGAACTGTAAACTTTCTTGTTCAGGTCTGTCAAGTCCTTGTGCCTGATCCTACAAGCTGATATTCTTTTAATAACTGTGGGGTCCAGCTACATAACTAGAAGGGGAAGACCCCTGACCGGCAGATTTAAGTCAACCAGCCTTAGAATGGGACATACAAGACAAACATAGTGGCCAAATGTGGCTTAGTCCAAGACGCAAGGCCAAATATGACCTAAAAGAATATAAAAAGGGAAGCCTGAATGATTTAATCAATCAAACGGTGGACGTCAAACGACGATCCGATCCTCTAAGACAACAATGAAGACAAAACTGCACAGACGTATGTGAGCTAACAGACTTTCAGACAGACAGAAGCCCAAATATAGGCTGAAAGTTCGAACACAAAAGAGAGGCCAAAATGACCTCTCGACTTTTAGATCGGAGTTAAAAACACATTTATTTAGGCCGGCGTTTCTTACGTAGTGACTAACTCGCCTGTTGCTCTTTTATGTTAGTTATGTTTTGATTATATTTTAGCTGTACTGTTTTTATTCCTGTTTTTATACGTTAGTGCACTTTTTGCGCTGCAGTTGTTTCTTAATTTTGTTTTATATAGTATTCTTGTTTTTACTTCGGAAAGCACCTTGTGCACCATTGGGTGCTGGAAGGTGCTATACAAATAGATATTTATTGATTGATTGATTGAATTGTTAGTGTAAATAACACCAGAAAATGCAGGAACCACTTCCATGTACGCAGGAAGTGGCTTTGAGCTTGGAGTCATTTCTGTCTGACACGGTCTTTTTAGAAGTTAAGCCACTGCAGACACAATATTTTATCGTTTTAAAGCACAAGAAGTTTAAGGCATTTCAAGATATAACATTTTCTAAAACATAACATGTTCAAGGCATTTCATAGCACAATACTATCTTAAGGCATAATACATTTGAGGCATTTTACAATCATTCTAAGGCATAAGCATTTCAAAGTATTTCATTACCATTTTGAAGCATAATATATTTTGTTAAAGCATGAAGCATTTTAGTTTATAGTAATATCATTCTGGAGCATGGTAAGTTCAATAATAAGCATCCTCAAGCACAATAAATAATAAATGGTTAAACATTAGTCTAATACATAAGGCATTTAGCAGCATTATGAGTAATTCTGAAGAATGAGATATTTTAAAAGGATTACCAGTGAATATACGAAGCTCACCTATCTAAAAGCTGAGATTGAGATAGGCATTTTCCATTATTAAAGAACAGATGGTTCAACAGACTCAAAGGCAGATCTGAATAGTAGAGTTTTAATCTTTAATTTAAAAGAGCTTAACGATTCAGCATTTTTGCATTTTTCTGGAAGTTTGTTCCAGATTTGTGGAGCACAGAAGCTGAAAGCTGTTTCTCCCTGTTTGGTTCTAATTAGCATATTATGACATCATCAGGGTGTTGGTGCTATTGGATTATATGACTCTTAAAAATGTATGTATTTGTTACATTGTTTAAAAGTCTTATTTCAAAAGTCTTATTTCAAATATTTAATTATATATATATATATATATATATATATATATATATATATATATACACATACACAAATATATATGGTATGTATATAAAAATACTATGTATGTAAAATATGTAGATCTTTTTTTACACTGATTTTTCAAGAACATTGGTTATACTGTATCTCTATATAATTTGCAATGAGGCTCCAGTATTACCATCTAAAACGACAGACAGCTCTCTCACCCTTAAATAACCAACAGGTTCATCAAAATGACTGATCCACTGATGATATTCTTCACCTTTCAAGCAAATCCAACAATCATAATTTTCAGTGGGACCATAAACTTAACAGCTGCTTACTAGGTTATTAGCCATCTCTTTTCTTCTGCATTTTCCAATGCGTCTGCTGCTCATTCCATAGATTTTTTGACCACCGCTGCTACCCCATCATACCTTTTTCCCATCCCAGACACCAAGACGTGCAGCATCAGACTCTCTGTAATCTTCTAAAACTCGCTCTCTCTATGCTGACTACAGCCACTTCTCCCTTGTCCCCTTACAATGGTGGCGCTGCTCAAAAAACCTGATTTACTAAGAGTTGCCATGGTAATACACCCAAATTGTGGCTGGGTTTGAAGTGTTGGCTATTTCCTGATAAAGTTGTAATTAAATTAGTGGTCCTATCTGCAGCTGTGGCTTGTTAAAGTCAGCAACGTTGCTTGTTGCAATTTTGCAAATTTGGCAACAAAACAGTTAATCTGTATGAATTCTCTCATGACAAATTAGGTTACCTTTGGATGTAAAACTTTTGCCACAAATTGTACAAGAGAAAGGTTTCTCACCTGTGTGAACTCTCATGTGTCTAGTTAAATCCAATTTCTGCATAAAACCTTTGCCACAAATTGTACAAGTGAAAGGTTTCTCACCTGTGTGAACTCTCATATGTCTAGTCAGACTACTTCTCTCTGTGAAACCTTTGCAACAAATTGTACAAGAGAAAGGTTTCTCACCTGTGTGAACTCTCATGTGTCTAATTAAATCCACTTTCTGCATAAAACCTTTGCCACAAATTGTACAAGTGAAAGGTTTCTCACCTGTGTGAAGTCCCATGTGATTGGTTAAATATACTTTCTGAGTTAAATTTTTGCCACAAATTGTACAAGAGAAAGGCTTCTCACCTGTGTGAACTCTCATATGTCTAGTTAGACTACCTCTCTCTGTGAAACTTTTGCAACAAAGTGTACAAAAGAAAGGCTTCTCACCTGTGTGAACTCTCATGTGATTGGTTAAAATTGCTTTCAGAGTGAAAACTTTGCCACAAATTGTACAAGAGAAAGGCTTCTCACCTGTGTGAACTCTCATGTGACCGGTTAAATGTGCTTTCCGAGGGAATTTTTTGCCACAAATAGTACAAGGGAAAGGCTTCTCACCTGTGTGGATTCTCATGTGTCTAGTTAGAGTACCTTTCTCTGTGAAACTTTTGCAACAAATTGTACAAAAGAAAGGCTTGTCACATGTGTGAACTCTTATGTGACTGGTTAAACTTCCTTTATGAGTGAAATGCTTGCCACACAATGAACAAGAGAAAGGTTTCTCATCTGTGTGAACTTTCATGTGATTGGTTAAAATTACTTTCAGAGTGAAAGCTTTGCCACAAATTGTACAAGAGAAAGGCTTCTCACCTGTGTGATCTCTCATGTGACTGGTTAAATGTGCTTTCCGAGTGAAATTTTTGCCACAAATAGTACAAGGGAAAGGCTTCTCACCTGTGTGAATTCTCATGTGTCTAGTTAGAGTACCTTTCTCTGTGAAACTTTTGCAACAAATTTTACAAGAAAAAGGCATGTCTCCTGTGTGAGTTCTGATATGAACTGTTACACTGTTTCTACTCTTAAACCTTTTTCCACATGTTGTACAAGGAAAATGCTTCTCATCTGTGTGACTTTTTAAGTGTTTAGTCAACTTATTTTTCGTAGTAAAAAAATCCCCACAAATTTTACAAAGATACAAGTAGTTTTCTGTGTCAGTTTGCTTCCTGCTTTTGGGTTCTGAATTGTTTTTCTTCATGGTTTTCCGACGTCTCTTGTTCTGTTTCGACTCTTTATCTTGCTTTGATCCAGAGTCTTTATGATGGTTGCCTTCTTGATCCTGGTTCTCAGTTTCATTAGAATCTTGAGAGATGACTTGGTTCCTGATTGATTCTGGGTTAATGTGGCTCTTTTCTAAATGTGTGGGAGTCACCATTAATGTATCTTGAGTGTCCTGTTTCAATAAAAGCTGCCCTTTATGCTCATCTATGCAGACCTCCAATGCTTCCTTCTTTATCCAGGAATGTTCTGGCTTTTGCTGCTCTTCTTTCACCTTCAGAAATTCTGGTTCCTCATGGTCCAAACTGGAATCACTCTCCTGTTTACAGACCTGCTGGTCAGAGAAAACCTCCTCTTTCCAAACATTATCCAGTAAATGGTCTGTAGAAACAAACAAGAGAAAAGCTTTTGATTGTAGGTTGAGAAAAACACTTTTGCTCCATCAATTTTTTACATTTGAAGACCTTATGGAACTATGTGGTCCTAAACTTAGCTGAATCTGAAAAGGAGATTAAAATATCAAAACAATTTCTCATCCAATAGCCTTAAGGAAAATCTCCATGTAATCTAATGCAATTTTAAACCTCTACAAACAATATATAAAAATAATCTATTACAAATACATTACACCATATGACAAATCTGGGCTTTCTTAAAACAACACTAAAATAGGCTGATCGCCCCCATGCCATGTCATAATGGTGCAATAATTCAAACAAAGTGTGGCCTATACCAAGTACATATACTGTACTGTATCTAGCCATGGTCTTCGAAATATCCCACAGTAATGTAACGTTGGTAGTGATGTCATGATCCAATAAATCAGTGTGCCAGATGGCAGATTTTCAAATGATCCTAATTGGTTTGAAAAGATTAGATATAAACTTGCAAAATCACAAAAGGTTTTGATAGAGGTTGTCAGTATGAAAGTAGCTTAGTTTTACTTTGAAGAAATTCTACATCAGTATTCTTTGTTGCATGGAGGACAACACAGCAATGACAATTTACGGCATGCAGGGAAATCGGACAACAGTACTGAGCTACCAGCTAAAAGGCTAATGCAGGGCAAACATTTTGCCTCATATGAGGGAATAGCTGGTGTTGGGACATATTTTAAACTGGACTCAAGTGTTGAGAAGAGTTGTGATTGTCAAGCTTTTTACAGAGAGAGGACTGGCTCTTAGAAGATCCAGTGATGTTCATGGGAGGGTCGTGAATGAAAATCATCTGAGAATTCTTGGATAATCAACCAGTTTGATCCCTCAATGAAGTCTCACACAGAAAATATGCAGTTGCAAATACACCTTCCTATCATTCTCCTTTAACATGAGGAATTTACTAAGTTGATTGGTGGTCATGTTTTATCTTAAAATGTCTGAAGTAAAAATGGCCAAATATTTCTGGAATACTGTTGACTCGATGTCTGATGTGACACATGTTAATCACCTACAGTTAGGCCCAGGAATACTTGGACAGTGACAAGTTTTGTTGTAGTTGTTAACAAAAACATACTCAGGATACATTTACATATTCAATATGGGCTTAAAGTGCCGAATCTCAGCTGTAATTTGAGAGTATTCACATCTAAATTGGAATAAGGGTTTAGGAGTTAAAGCTCTGTAATACATAGCTGCCTCTTTTTCAAGGGTTCAAAAGTAATTGAACAACTGACTTAGAAGGCTGGGAAAAAAATGCAGCATGGGCTCTACCATTGTTAATCTGTTATCAATTAAGCAGTTGATTCCAGGTGTGGATTTGGGAGCAGTTGCTGTTAACCCAAAATGCGGTCAAAAGAGCTCTTGATGACTGTGAAACAGACTACCCTAATGCTGAAACAAAAGAAGAAATCCATAAGAGAGCAAGCAGAAATGTTAGGAGTTGCCAAATCAACAGCTTGGTGTATTCTGAGAAAAAAAAAGTCTAGCATCTGAGGATATGCCCCTTACGGGACGGAAGTCAGGTGGACGGCGTCCTCTGGCGGGACGGAAGTCTGGGCGGACTCTGAAGAACTGCCAGAGGCTGAAGAGCTGCTGCTGTGTAGGCCAGAAGGTCTACAGCAATAAAGATTATAGGCTCTGGCACTTGGAGTGATTCTGGACATGGAACTGGTTCTGGTGTAGGGAGATCCAGCAGCCCTGATAGTGGTGCCGGCACATTTAGAAACTCTGGTGGTGGAGGTGGCAGATCGGGCAGCGGCGCCAACAGATACAGCACCTCTGTAAATGGAGACTGACGGAGTTCTGGCGGTGGTGGTGGTGGTAAGAACCCTGGCTTGGGGATGATTGGAAGTAGAATTACTAATGGCAGAGGCGGCAGGAGATCCAACTCCAGGAATGTAGGGAAAAGGAAATCCGGAGGCGGAGGTGGCAGAAATTCCAACTCCGGACTGCGTGGCTCCAGGCTGCTTAGTTCTGAGTTTAACTGGACGCAGGCAGGGACCAGGCTGGGAATAATGTAATTTTAGGGGCAAGGCCATTTGTCTTCATATGACAGGGCACAAAGGCCATTGAGTAAAGTTTGATTGTTTTCCCTTTCAGATTGATACCATAACATCCTAATTTGGAAAAAGACATGGATTATGACTTTTTTAATAAAAAAACATTTCAAGGTACATTCCCTCACAACAATAGAAACAACAAATGCCAATAATAGCATTCAAAACATTCATTCAGTCCTCTATATCATGTTATAATTTGACTGTGAGTGTGAGAGGAACCATTTCATCCAGAAGGTATACAGCCTCACAACAGAAACAACAAATGCTAATAAAAGCATTCAGATTCAGAAACAAAAATGCCAATAATAGCATTCAAATAGTTCATTCAGTCCATTACGTTATGTGAGAATGTGTGTGAATGTGAGAGAGAGAGCAAGAGACGTTTTTAGATTACAAATAGTTCTAAATAGTCTAACCAAATAGTGCTTCTTAAATGTAGATGTGCAGTTCAATTTACCACCACATACGTCCGTCATGTCCAGCTATGTCAATACGGCTTAGCAGGAAAAATACTAGCTAAAGTTACATTAACAGCCTCAGGTAGTAAACTAAATTCTGTAATGGCACTGCAGACATGGACTTTTTCCCCCTGAGATGTTTGTTGTCCTAAGTAGCTAGCAGCTAGCTTGATAGTTCAGCATGCAAAAATGGCAAATACTGGTTATCCTAAGTGTTACATTCAGTCAAATCCTACCATATTAATCAGTTACGCATCATATCAAACAGGGTTAGCCGAGTTTCGTTCTTCTGTTGTTTCAGTGAAGTGAAACATAGCAGACCAACAGTCTATCCTGACCTGCTAATTTCTAATTGTCGGTTTTTGGTATTTACCATAATTACAATAGCACTTGAAGGCAACACATGACACTGGACCTGCGGGAACCACAAACCAACTAAAGTCCACTACTTTTCAGACTACATGGGTGGCTCGCTGTAATTCAAAGCAAGACCACTATGCCACTTTATACACGGAACTTGGACAGGGCCAGAGAACACAGGGCACCAGACAATGATTTTATTTTCACGTGGCATGAAGGCCAAAGCGTAGGGCAACGGCGGCCATGGCCGCAGTATGATTCTCACGCTGGCACGGACTGAAAAGACTGGAGCCGGAAAGACAGACCCTGACTTTAAGGGCTGAAAAGCAGACACTTACTTCTGGGCCGAAAGGGCAGACGCTGACTTCGGGGCCGAAAGGGCAGACACCGACTTCGGGCCGAAAACTTATAATCTTCCAGGGCGGTGAGGTTAGCATAGGGATTGGCGAAGCCGGAGATCTTGTCCAGTCTGCATCAGATGTGCTCAGTGAAAGCAACATGTAACAAACCACTATTTTTTACCCTAACATAGGTCTTACTATATTCAAACTGATGGCATAAGTTGGTATACTGGTATGGCCATTGGCGGACTGGCATCAAAAAGAGGCCCTGGCAATTTTGGCAGAGAAGCCACATTTGTCTTCCCAGATCATTGGTAACCAACAAAGAAAATACAGTAGACATAAACAATATACTGTAACTGCCACAGAAACCAATGTTGCCTCTATTTTTTTATATGTCTGAGCTAACTCACTAACTCGTTGAGTGATCCCTAGGACCACACTGCAAAAACTGTCCATCTAACCAAGTCCAACAATCTTGCTTCCAGCCAAAAAGTATTTTTGATCTTCTTTTGAGAATCATATACTAAGTAAAAGCAGAAGGTGTAAGATTAAAAATATTATACATAGAATATTTGTCTTATTTTGAGAATTCTTACCAAGTGCAATTGTCTTACTGCACTGGCAGATTATTTTTACTTAATTTAAAGTGTTTTTTAGACTAAAGGATTTTATTCTGCCAATAATTCTACCAGGTTTAAACAGGACTTTTAACCTATTATGTTATATCACGTTTATGTTTAGGATTGATGGCTTTTATATATTTATCACAACACAATTCTATAAGGTTATAATGAAGGCTCAGAAAGCATGGCTAGCCACTTATTGTGTCAGTGTGCGAGACTCAGCCGCATTATTAATAACCATGAAAAATTGATGCAGGTGAGTGTGTTTTCTAAATGGAGCACAGGAGAGTCACTGGAAGTGAACATGAATGCTGTTCTGTGCGCGAAAACAATGTCAGCTGTGCGCAATTACGCATGGGTGCATCACTTTAGAGGGAACAGGGGAAATAAAAGCTTAACCAGAAGATGAAAAATAAACGTTTTACATTTATGTAGATATAGTAGCTTATTACATATCATTCAATTGTTACCTTTCATCTAATCAGGTCACCGATCGCAAGAAATTCCCCTGATGACCCAAAAAATATCCAAAATACCTTATAGAAATGACATAAATTTAGGCTGTTCTTTACAGGAAAAAAAAATATTACTATTTAACTTATAGGCCTTTTTTCCATCTTATCCTTGGCCACCTACAGCTCCGCTCAATTTAGGCCATTATTATTTTTATTCATATTTGTTTTGCAGCTGCCTATTGACACAGCCGCTCTGCAATGGGCCATTTTTTAGCCCATTTCGGGACGCCTACTGTTGCAGCCACTTCGCTCTGCTTTATTTATTTAGACTTTTTAATTTCTTTGTGATAAAGCCAAAAGGGGTAATGAGCAGTGTCTGTTGGTGTGGCCGCTTGCGGTCAATAGGTGGCCGCCTAGCGTGTAGCTGCAATGTTGCCGTTCTGCTTTTATTTATTTGTGATGCGACCACAAGTGATGATGAGCAGCAAGTCCGAGCAGCTGGTGGCGCGGCCGCTTATACCAGACGGCTGCAGTGGCATCTGCCTACATTGCCAAGTGGTCAGTCCATCACTGGGTATGGCTAATGGAAACTTATAGCATCTTCATGGAACATAAATGGTCTTAACAACCCTATTAAGAAGAGCAGAGTAATGTCTAGAATAAAAAAATGAGAAAATCCAGATTATGTTTCTACAAGAAAAACACTTCTCTCAAACAGCATGAAAGGCAGAAAAAATGTGGCTTTAAAATACTTTTATAGCTCTTTCAAGACAGGTCAAAGAAAAGGGGTGGCCGTGTTAATACCTAATTCCCTACATTTTGAATTTATTAAGCAAAAAAACAAGATATTGAAGGCAGATATATTCTAGTTCAAGGAAAAAAAGAGGGTAAATTGACCACTGTTTTTTCAGTTCATATGCCCCCACATTTTGACCTACAATTTTTGAAAAAAATCTTAGAACGTATTTCCTCAGGGTCATAAGGGGTATTTATATGTGCAGGAGACTTCAATTCATTGTACAATCGTGGCCAAAAGTTTTGAGAGTGACAAAAATATTTTTTTCACAAAGTTTGCTACTAAACTGCTTTCAGGTCTTTGTTTCAGTTGTTTCTGTGATGTACTGAGATAATTATGTCAGGCTGATTGGGTTAGAATGGCAGACTTGACATTTTAAAAGGAGGGTGATGCTTGAAATCCTTGTTCTTCCATTGTTAACCATGGTCACCTGCAAAGAAACTTGTGCAGCCATCATTGCGTTGCATAAAAATGGCTTCACAGGCAAGGATATTGTGGCTACTAAGATTGCACCTAAATGAACAATTTATAGGATTATCACGAACTTCAAGGGAAGGGGTTACATTTTTTTAAGAAGGCTTCAGGGTGTCCAAGAGAGTCCAGCAACCGCCCGGATTGTCTCCTAAAGAGGAATACGGAATATGGAAAAAGGCTTGTCTGGAGAAGAAAAGGTGAGCGCTACCATCAGTCCTGTGTCATGCCAACAGTAAAGCATCCTGAGACCATTCATGTGTGGGGTTGCTTCTCATCCAAGGGAGTGGGCTCACTTACAATTTTACCCAAAACACAGCCATGAATAAAGAATGGTACCAAAAAGGCCTCCAACAGTAACTTCTTCCAACAATCCAACAACAGTTTGGTGAGAACAATGCATTTTCCAGCACGATTGAGCACCACGACATAAAGCAAAAGTGATAACTAAGTGGCTTGGGGATTAAAACATTAAAATTTTGGGTCCATGGCCTGAAAACCCAGATCTAAATCCCATTGAGAACTCCTCAAGAGGTGGGTGGACATACAAAAACCCACTAATTCTGACAAAATCCAAGAAGTGATTGATAGAAACCCATTATTTCATAGTCAGGATTTGACCCAGAAGTTGAGTGAGTTGAGTGCATGCCCAGTCTAATTGCAGAGGTCCTGAAAAAGGGCCAACACTGTATATACGGACTCTTAGCATATGTTAGGTCACACACACAGCCATCAGGTGGCACTATTCTGCTCTAGCCCCACAGGAAGGGGGGGTGGAATCTATAAATGGAGGAGCGCAGCTAGCTGCTCTTTCTTCTCCACACAGTCACCGGCCAGGACTGGCAGGCAAGATCCTCGCTTCAACCACCTTCTTTGCTAGCAGAGGAGCGCCCGAGTTTCTGGGAGAAACTTGCTTCAAGGAACTCAAAGACAATCAGTTGAATCCTAAATATTGATAAACAATGACATTGTTTATCCCCAGAGCCCGATGAAACCCCTCTGAGTTTCAGGCTGCTGACCGCTGAGAAGTAGAGGGTGACAATTTTTCGGGATTCCCACGGGTAACTAAATTCCTGCAGGATTCCCGCAGGACAGGAGTCAATTTCACTGTTGGTAACGTGATTGGGACGGGACAGGAAATAATCCACGGGATCGGACGGAAAACCGGAAATTATCATAAAAATTTTTTTTTTTTTTTTTACATTTATCTTGTCAGATATCAGGGAATTAGCTTTAAAAAATGACGCTGCGATGCGGTGCCAATGTGTGTGGTTATTAACCCCGCTGCAAAATGCAATTCCATCGGGTCTACTACACTGCACGCACCAAAACTGAAACTGCTACGTTGTTGCTACACCATCTGGATAAACTGGTAAGCATATGATATCCGACTGAAATGCGTGTATCTTAATAGTTTGGTAGTCAGACGAATCAAGTCCATTCATGACGTGGTAATGTGGCCAAACAACGTGAATGCAGGATATGGTTAAAGATGGCGGATAAAGCTAAATAGATGATCTTTGATACTGTGCTAGGCTATGGTTTAAAGGGGGGCGGGGGGATTGCCATAGGAGGTAAATTACTAATCTATGGGATTCGGGTCGGGAGTCTTTCTCTCGGGATTTTTTCGGGACAAGGTTTTTTGGGGGGTGGCTGTCATGTGATCGGGACGTGAGTATTTTTTTGGGATCGGGACGGGAGCGTCAATTGATTCCCGTGTCACCCTCTACTGAGAAGCAGAGCCAAACGTGGTGTAGGACCTCAAGGAAATTTCAATCGAACGCAACTGGACTTGTTAATTTGTCTTGGAAGACGTTTCAGCTCTTATCCAAGAGGCTTCATCAGTTCATGTTCGCCGCTGACCAGGCTGGGGACTGGTCCAACTAACTGGTGTAGAGACTCAGCTATTTAACCTCACATTTATTTAAAGTCACAGTTGTTTTTTATTTATTAGAGGTTAAATTGTTGAGTCTCCTGGGTAGGGATGAAAGGGCAGCATTGTAAATTGGAGATAGGTGATGTCTCAGGCCTCCCCCTCTGTTAAGCGAGGGTTTCTCTACTTTTACATACTGGTCAGCGGCGAACATGAACTGATGAAGCCTCTTGGATAAGAGGTGAAACGTCTTCCAAGACAAATGAACAAATCCAGTTGCGTCCGATCTAAATTTCCTTGAGATAACCATGACCTGGATGAATGAGAATATTCACAGGCTTACTGTGGTGGAGGACCTAACCCAGCCTGAACTGCATGCCTGAAACGGACGAAAGCCGCATCTCTTCATGCCAGAGGCCGCATTGAGCTGCTGACACGGAGCTGATAAGAGTGGCCGGGTCGGAGAATCCCAGAGGTACCGTTCGTGAGTATCGGAGCCCAGCCGTCACACAACTGAACCCAGAAAGAAGGGAAGCGACGCCCCGATTAGAGGCTCCAGGAGCTACGAGCCTGCTAACTAGCTTAGCAACCTTTTTCTGGCTTACTAGGCTAACGTCACCTCATTCCTCTTCCCTCATCGACGTGCAGCAACTCTGAGAACTCTGAATGTTCTGTAAGGTCTGTTTGGGCAGAGGCAAATTAATTAGGATAACTAATTTTAAAGGTTTTTCCCCTTTTTGTGGTGGTGTATTGGTTTCATCTGCTATCTTTGGGCAATAGAGAACTCTCACCCTAAAAACTTTAATCAGTAATTTTAAAAGTCTTTTCTGATCGAAAGTCGTTTTACATCCTGCAATTTAAGCTGCTCAATCCAACAAGAGCTTCGTTTTCTAAGTTTGATGTATTTGTTAAACATCAAACTTAGAAAATGCAAGAACTGGTCCAAACAGCGAGAGATGCATCCAAAAGATAGGAATTTCACCTATTTTTGTGTATTCAAGGACAGATTTAGTTCTGGTATTTAAGAATGACAGAGATTGAATACAAAGTTGTGAAATTGGTACAAGAAACATGTCCAACCATTCTCCTATATATCTAACTTTCCATTTAGATACAAGACCCAAAAAGACGATATGGAGGCTAAACACAAGTTTACTAAATAATAAGAATGTTATAAAAGAGATAAAAGCAGAAATAAAAAAATTCAACAAATTACTTGCAGAGAAAATTCGCAAAAAACAATGTTGCCCCAGAGACAGGAATTTTAGAAAACAATTTAAAAGGGATCGATGCAACATTTAGAAAATATTTTTTTTAAATTATACACGCAACGGAATAAAAATCTAGAGGAAGTAAAAACATTTCTTGACTCATTAGATTTACCCTCAATTGGTGAATATAAGAATGCATATCTACCCAAGCCTATTAATAAAACGGAGTTAAAAATAATTAAAAAAAGTTTTAAAAAAAAGCTAAGACACCTGGTACAGATGGCCAGCCAGTAGAATGGACTTCTGAAGAGGAACTGCCACCAATATTATTAAGGTCAATAAACTGGACATTGATCAAATTGATAACACCTCCTTCATGGTCTGAAGCATTTTTATCTGTCATACCAAAAAAAAGGTAAGAATAGAACATTGTGCAGCTAATACAGGCCGATATCAGTGTTTAACCAAGATTATAAATTGTATGCAGCCATCATATCCGACAGACTAAATGCATTTAGTTGAAAGAAAATGATCGAACTGGCTTTGTCAGTGGCCGACAAACTCAGGACAATATAAGACGTTTTCTCCATATAATTCATAATATACAGATAAAAATAAAGCAGTTTTTGCTCAGCCTAGACGACTGAAAACCCATTTGACTGCGTCAGCTGGGAATACTTGTTCTTAGTATCCAGAGTTTAATATAGTACAATAATGGTCTCAAAAGGAAAGGGGGGTATGTCCCCACTTTGAATATCATCTTGCGGCTCAAGTTAAAACAATTATATACAGGGGTGTGATGGGGCTTATGAAGCTATATGGGAAGAAATCAAGGGTACATGTGGGAAAATACTGATTCAAGCTTTGATTGGGGACCAGAAACTTACAGCGGCTTGTCAAAAGGAACTAAATCAATTGGTTTCTTTTACACTAGTAAAAGTGGTTTAAGGTTGTGCAGAAACAAAATATGACCGACCAGATACTAGTCCTCAGATGGACGGCCTTTGACTCAGAGTTTATTCCCAATCAGAATGATTCAAGTTTTACAAACTGGGCATATAAAGGAATAACTGCATATTGCAAAATACTGGATAAAAATTTTTTTAGAAGGATTGCAACAAAAATATAATTTGGGAAAATCTGACTTTTCTTTTTAGGTATTTACAACTACGACGTTATCTCCTTTCAAATGTACTGAAAATATCCACCTTAGAACTTGAGATAATTCTATTAATTAAGCAGGCTTACACCAAGCAAGGCAAATCTGTTATTTCTAAACTATCAAGGCTTGTTGAAAGGTAAGGGTACTTCGGCATATTATATTAAAAAAAGATGGGAGAAAGAATTAAATCTCGTCATAACATGTGAATATATGGGTGAATCTGGTGCATCAAACCTCTTCTTCTGCTCACTGGCGAGATATTAGTCGGAAAAGCTTGGTCCGGTTGTTTATAACGCCAAATCAAAAATTGGGAAGTAGGAAAAGTGCTTTTACATGTTGGAAAAGTTGTGGTAACACAGAAGCAAAGCTGAAGGAATGGTTGATAATTGTTGAGGAAATTCATATGATGGAGACACTAACATTTATGTTGAGGTTGCCAGCTGACCCCTATTCACAAAGATGAGGAAAATGGACTCAATATTTTAACAATAGTCAAGGATTGAGAGATCTTATTGTAATGCGACTTGTACTGCTGCCTTAAAAATATTTTTTAAGACTACTGCCCTATGGCTTTAAACTATTACAAAATTGTGACTGATACTTTGCCATCTGCTCTGCTGTTCTGTATAAAAAATTTAAATAACTAATATAAACTCAGTATCAAAAAAATAAATAAAATTAAACAATTTTGGGAGAAACAACATATGAGTCCTGGTCCCAATCGATGCCCAATTCTCGACGTCTAACCCTAGTGAACTCTCATGTGTCTGGTTAAATTTCCTTTCTGATTAAAACGTTTGCCACAAATGGAACAAAAAAAAGGCTTCTCACCTGTTTGAACTCTCATGTGACCAGTTAAACTGTCTTTGCGATTAAAACGTTTGCCACACATTAAACAAGAGAAAGGCTTCTCACCCGTGTGCTCTCATGTGAATAGTTAAATGTTCTTTTTGATAAAAACTTTTGCCACAAATTGAACAAGAGAAAGGCTTCTCAACTTTGTGAACCCTGATGTGAGTAATTAATATTTTTTTGCAATTAAAACTTTTGCCACACAATGAACAAGAGAAAGGCTTCTCACTTGTGTGAACTCTCATGTGAATAGTTAAATGTACTTTCTGATTAAAACTTTTGCCACAATATGAACAACAGAAAGGCTTCTCACCTGTGTGAACTCTCATGTGAATAGTTAAACTCACTTTGTGATGAAAATGTTTGCCACAAATTGAACAAGATAAAGGCTTCTCACCTCTGTGGACACTCATGTGTTTAGTCAAAGTTCCTTTCTCACTAAAACTTTTGCCACAAATTGAACAAGAAAAAGGCTTCTCACCTGTGTGGACTCATGTGAATAGTTACATTTACTTTCTGATTAAAACTTTTGCTACACAATGAACAAGAGAAAGGTTTCTCACCTGTGTGAGTTCTGATATGAACTGTTAAAAGACTTCTATATTTAAACCTTTTTCCACATGTCGTACATGGAAAACGCTTCTCATCTGTGTGACTTTTCAAGTGGTCAGCCAACTGACTGGTCTTAGTAAAAAAATCACCACAAATTCTACAAAGATACAAATAGTTTTCTGTGTCAGTGTTCTCCTTTTTGGGTTCTGATTTGTGTTTCTTCATGATTTTCTGTCGTCTCCTGTTTCGTTTTGGGTCTTTATCTCGTTTTGATCCAAAGTCTTTATTATGGTCTCCTTCTTGATTCTGATTCTCAGTTTCATTGGAGTCCTGAGAGATGACTTGGTTCCTGATTGGTTCTGGGTCAATGTGGTCCTTTTTTAAATATGTGGAAGTCACCAAGAATGTATCGTCAGTCTCATATTTCAATAAAAGCTGCCCTTTTTGCTCATCTATGCAGAGCTCCAATGCTTCCTTGTTTATCGAGGAATGTTCTGGCTCTTGCTGCTCTTCTTTCACCTTCAGAGGTTCTGGTTCCTTCTGGTCCAAACTGGAATCGCTCTCCATTTTACAGAGCTGCTCGTCAGAGAAAACCTCCTTTTTCCAAACATGATCCAGTAGATGGTCTGGGGAAACAAAGAAGATAAAAGCTTTTGATTGTAGGTCCATGAAATCAGTTTCGCTCAATCACTCCATACACATAAAGATACTATGAAAACTATTTATTCCTGAAACAAAATTTCTACCCAACAGTCTGTGAAGGAAAATCTACATCACACAATCTAGTGGAATTTTAAATCTCTACAAACAAAACAATAATGTATTTTCTAGGAAGCCAATTTTATTTGAATTGCACACTTTCAGCACAAGGCAATTTGAGGTGCTTTACATGAAAATGAAAACATAGAATCAATAAGAGAAAGCATAAACGAACATTTATACAACAAACCGCATTTCATTTAAAACAACAATTTAGGAATAATAATATTGGCAATGATAGTATCAGTTACACATAAGCAAGTCTAAATAGGTATGCCTTTAAGAAAAAAAATTTCTTAAAGGCACAGGAGCACCGCTAAACTAAAACACATATTTGCTTCTTTTTTTTTTAAATACCGAATTTACTGCCACGGGCAAAATGACCGTCATAAATTTCGGTATCTATACATTTTCGGTATACCGCCAAGCCCTATTTCATACCAATTGAAACTAATGCATAGGGAGCTTTATGTAAGTCTGTTCACATGGGCTGGATGATGTGGACCAAAAATTATGTCTCAAAACTTTTAAGCTTATATAAGACATTAAATATAGATCTATTTATTTTTTGCACACAAAACGTATCACCTTCATGTCTCAAATGTAGCGCAGGAACATTTATTAACATACAGCTGCATATGTATATTAGAAACAGTGGAAAAAAGAACCAGCACAAATTAATATTACTTTCTTGAATAAAATAAAATTTTATTCTTCCCCAACCAAAATAGTTATACATTTGCCTCTGTCATTTTGCCCTAGGGACGCTGTGGCTACAACGTAGCTTGCAATGCGAGTGTGTGAATGCATGCATGAATGGGAAAAAGACTTAATGTAGTGTAAAGCGCTAGGGGGTCCTTAGAGACGGAGTAAAGCGCTTTGCAAGTACAAGCCATTTACCATTATTTTGGGACAGAACGGCCTACAATAGGATGGATGTGATTTTATTACCATGTCAGAAGAGCGAGGACATGGGTAGGCTTAGCTTAACAAAAGGTCCAGCAAAAAGCAGTCACGAAGTCATCATAACAACACTAATGCTCTCAAAAGCTAAACATTTGACTCACCTCACATCTCTCATCAATCCATTCATTTCTCCATCCCCTGATCTATGTTTCTCACACCAGTACTGATCTAATCAGCGACCATCCAGTCTATGGAGAATAGGACTCTGCAGCCTTCCAGCCCGATCCAGCCCACTCCCTATCTCTGATCACTGTGGAGAACTCCTGCTTCTCTGCTCTTACACTGGCTACCAGCCTTCTTCCTTTCCGACACCGTGGGCTTTGCCGCAGCTTCTCCATCCTTTCACATGCCCATTTCCGTATGGAAAGTGTTAATTGCCCAAATTGGACCTCCATTCCTCGTGGCGGCCTGATAAAAATCAGCCATTTACAGTTTTCTGACATCCCAAATGCCGAAGCTGCTGGTATCTCGTCCGATCTCTCCCTTCATGCTTGCTTAAGCCTGCCGCACACAAGACTAATCTGCTGAGCTAACAGTCATTTAAGGCCGTTTGCTCAGCAGATGGCTCACTGTGTGCACCTGATTTTGGGTGAGTTTTTTCTCTCATGAGGCAGTTAGGTGAAAATCAAACAGGTTTTGCCTTGCAAGGCGAAAAACTCGTTGTGTATGCTCTCTTTGAGCTTTGTGCTGAGCCCAAATATTCAAATGACCAATGAAAATGTGGTCTTCGATAGGGCTGCACGACTATGACCAAAATAATAATCACGATTATTTAATCAATACTGTAATCATGATTATTAATCACGATTATTCATCCAGTCTTGTAAAATATCTATTTTTATTGCAAAAAATAATGCAAAAAAGAAACCCAACCTGAAAACAAACTCCAATACTTTTATAAGTACAGACTAAATTTGTTATTTCAGAGTGCAATCTCATAGTGCAACTTCATGGAAACAATTACAGCTTATACAGAAAAGGCCGATGACATTCCCTGCATCCGAATCCTTAGTATGTCCTACGTGCTACGTAGAAAATACTACTCGCCCGTTGATGTAGTAAATACGGCGTAGCAAACGAGCGAGTAGTAGGTATGATATCAGACGTATTGTAATAACTATAATAATAAGTAGTACGTATGAAATTAGATGTATTGTAATAAAGTAAAAAAAAAAAAAAAAAACAAATCAGACGTATTGCTCCACCATTTTGCGTGTCTGTTGACCCGGATGTTTATGTTACGTTAACCTGTTGTCCTGCCATCCACTATCGGATATTTTGTTTGGTATAACTTAAATGTTTAAACAGCTGTCAAAAACAATCACAGTAATCAGTAACATCGCTACATGCACATTTATACGCCGAAGTTGCTGTCAATGCTTGATAGTTCGTCTTTAGCCAATTTCGATTTCGGGGCTTCCGCTGCACCGGCTGCTTACTGTAGCGATACTACACATACAGGAACTTTATGCCTACTAGTCAGATTCATACTGAAGATTCGGATCTAATACATCGATCGCATACTGCTTTTCACCTGCTACCTTGTCGACGTATCCGGATGCAGCCATTGTGAGTGCTGAGTGGCGTAGGTGTGGTTTTTATTTGGGCACCTTAATGAAGCTTTTGCCATACGTTTGCCCCCTGGTGGTTGGCAGACTATTGGTTGAGGCAGTGTATGATAAAGAGGGATGTAGTGAAGCTCGCATTTTGAATGTAAATATCGTTGACGATCAGGTTAATTTACTTGTGCCCACCAAAATCATGATCACGATCAAAATCCGATTAATTGTGCAGCCCTAGTCTTCGATCACATGATTCCAAGATGAACATAGCATAATGCTTGGAACTTCAAGACTGAAGTTGGAGGAGACTCATTTACATTTAACCTACTCTAGCTCAACTGAAGGCCACACATTGTTATGTCTCTGGAGCAGTTCACTCTGAGATAAGTTCACAGAGCTTACGGAGAGGGGGTTACAGTCTGTCTAGCTGGGAGAGAGAGCAATTTTACCTGAGAGATAGGATCTTGTACACATCCTAATAAATACCTTTAAAACTCCAATGGAGATTGAATCAGTCTAATCCTTATCTACATTGATATGGTAATTTCCCTATCAGATAGCACCCCATCTGCACGCGGACTGTGTGGAAGGTGTGGAGTGTCTATGCTTTGGACACAGACACCAAGAATCCACTGGCCGCTGCTTGAAGATGAACTCACTTGTGAGATGACGAGGTTTCTGCAACAATGGCTGAGACTCTAGGAACTCAGCAGTTTAGATATAATTTTCCTGTATGTTTGGGTTCCCGTCCGGTGATTCAGTGTGTTTGATTTTTATGCAACATTTTATACCGATAGCCTGCATTTTTGTTTAATGTTTTAAATATTACAGTGGCACTTTAGGTTTAGAATAGAACTCCAGCCATATGTTTCCAAATACTGCACTTTAATTTCAAGTGAAAAATGTATCCTCACTCTCAGGGAATGTGGCAATCTTTGTGTGCTAAAGAGGCACATATGTTCATGTAGATGGCAATAGTATACACGTTCTCCTTTTTATGCCAAATAAATGAAAAACATGTTGAAATAATCAATGTCTTTCCTCTTGCTGCATCAAAATCTCATCAAGGTTTCCTCAGAGATGGTCCCAATAATGTGCTTTAAGTCCAGTCAAATCTAGTTTGTGCATCATTACATGATAACTTTTTTAATACTGTATCCTAAATTGTAGACAAATAAGCTATATATCATATGCTGAAGTACATTTCTGGAGTGTTAAAGATTAAAAGAAAAAATAACATGAACCGTACGAAAACCGTGACCCTAAAACCGTGATACAAACCGAACCGTGGGTTTTGTGAACAGTGCCACCCCTAGTTCTTATGTATGTAAAAAGAATAGATAGACAATTCAAAGAATTGATTGAGCAAAGAAATGAATAAATGGAGCATTTTAACAACCTTAGTGCTATGCTACACAGAAAAACAAAAGCTCTATTCCTAACAACAAAGCAAGCTTCTCTGATAACTAGGGGTGTCATGATCTCGATTTTGTATCGAAATCGGTTGAAATTAAACAACGACCTTGTGGATCAAATCCAAAAGAAGATCGCAATCACCTCCTCCTCCTGTTTACCGTGTGTCGCAATCGGGACTCCGTAGCAACAGTTAGCAGGCAACTGTCTATTTCCTCAGATTTCCTCATCACAAAGAACCAAGGGAGTATATTTGATTTTGAGATTGGTGGGGACACAAAACTTCTCCAAGGCAGCAATCGTGAAAGTTAAACTTTTTTGCATTAGCAATCATAATTTCACATTATGCAGATGTTATAGGTTAAAGTAAGTAATGAAAGACAAGAAGGCAAATTCGAAAGGTTCTAATCTTTACTCTTCAGTGCAGGGCTGTAGTGCAAATGTGCATCATGCCAAATAACACATTATCAAAAAAATGTTGAAAATAAATGAAATGTAAATGTGTTTGTCACAAACACTCAAATACAAGCACATTAGTGTCCACTGGTTGCTATAAGGTTGATATAAGGTTGATTTAAAAGCCACATGGGGGAATCATTGTTATTCAGATCATCATCATACTAACATTTTTTAACTGCTATGTTATAGTCTGTGTGTGAAAGCTTGTTTTACTCTAATGTTTAAACAGTTTTTATCATGTAAAGCAGTTTGTGTTTGTTTGCATGAAAAGCTCTTTATAAATACATTTGATTTGACCTGTCGCTGTGCTGAATTTCATAATTAACACATCCAGCATTATTTAACCTCACCTGTAAATATCCAGACTCTCTTTCAACTTCTACCTCCTCCTGCCTCTATAATTTAATCTAGTCCAGGTTCTACTCTATTTCCTGCAGCCTCTCTCCATTTATCTGCTCCTGCTTCTCGTCCTCTACCTCCTCTGGTCTCTCCTTCTCCATCTCCTTCAGCCTCTCTGCCGTCTGTTACCTTACAAAAATATGTTGATGCATGACAAACCGATTAGGGAGAGAAAGATCATAGAGTTTGAAGGTAAAGTAAAAAAGGCCTTTACTTTCACACTAGTATTATGTGTAATTTATTCCCCAAAAATATGAATACAAAAAAATCACACGATCATCTAGAATATGAGGTTTTATTCTATTAACACCATAACTTATGTGTGTTTTAAACATTTGCTCTTTTCTATACCAATACATGAAAAAAATAGAATAAGAATAGAAAATAATTTTAATCTCATTGGCATTTTCTATTTTAATATTTTAATTTAATTCTAATTTTAAGTAACTTTCTAGGACATCCTTCAAATCCTATACAGCACACACACACACACCTACACACATACATATACATGGACGCACACGCGCAAATAGGCGCAAACACAAAATTTCAATGACACCAGTAAAATCCGTCTAGCTGACGTGATCTGGACAGAACAAATGCCAAACATGTTGACAACTTACACTCGCTGATGCCTCTCATCCGGCCCAACTAGCAGTTGGAGTCTGAGATGTTAACAGACGTTCGACAAGCTCATTTTCCCCATAGACATGTATAAACATGTTTATACATGTCTATGATTTTACCGCTGTGGATTTAAGAACGGATGGAATGACATCGGGGATGGCCAATCACGTGTAAGTTAGATAGAACCCGACAGCCCATCAGGAAGTTATATTTAGGTTAGAGGCGGGATTCTAGCAGAGGCCGACATTTAACTCTTTGTGTGCCATGATCATTGACTAAACCCTATGGACAGAGGTTGTACTTATAGTGACGACACAGTAGCGGCTGAGTACTGTTAGGGACGTATCCCTACCGTCCCTACCCAGTTCTACGCCCTAGCAAAGAACCACACATTACATAATTCCTAACAAGTAACTCTCACCAGTTCTCATACAATTCACAATAAGCCTTGGTAATATTTTAACTGCCTGTATCACATCCCCGTGATTAGAGCACGTCTACAGAGCACATTAGCTGCCGCTAGCAAGTAGCTAAAGCTAAGCTACGGATCGACCACGGCTAGGATAATGAAGCAGCGGGACCGGAGCTAAAGCCGCTCCTTCTACTCTCAAATCCCCGATGAGGAAATTTTGAGTTCCCAGCGAGTTAGGTCCACATTTGCATTTTAAACAAGAGGACCGCTGTAAACTGCATTTTAATTCGGTTGAATGAGCTGTGTGGATTACTGTATCCCATTGTTCTGTAGTAACTGTAAAGAGTCACTAGATGGCAGCCACTTTCTGGTAAGCTTGGTTTACGCTACACGCATCCGCGAGGTCCACACGGTTCCACGTGGCCAAATTACGTCATTTCAGCAACCACGCCTCTCAGCACACCGCACATATAGGAACTTTTGTAACTACGCGGACGGTCCCACACGGAAAAACATGACGTACCGGCAAGATCTCCTACTAGCAGAGGTCCGTAAATACAGACATATAATTTATGATTCAGCCCATAGAGATCACTGTGATCAAATATGATTTAATGGCCGGAGACCATCTCCTTTTACGTCTTTTTTCTTAACAGTGGTGAACAACATAAAAGTTCTTCCCCTTTAATTAAGCTCTCGGGTGTCGCCATCTTGTAAACAACAGTGATTTCTAATTCTACTATGGTGAAGTGTTATATGCATGCTGTAGAGCCCTACGCCGCCCCCTACAGTCTTCTAGAATATTGGCTCTCAGAAGGGACAAGCCGCAAACATTAGAAACGCTGCTAGAAGGCGTCTCGGCCGGTTCCGCACGTCGCATTTCCGCGCGGAATGTATATGCGTCAAGCATGAACCAAGCTTAAATCATTTGTTGTTTAAACAAGACTTACACTTTATTTCAAAGAAAATATTTCAATTTTACAAATAATGCCTAATATGACACATTACACAAGAATAATAAAAAATGGCACCAATTTTGTCTTTTGAAATAACAGTTACTGTAAAAAATATATTGAATTTAACCAATGATCGTAGACTAGTCTAAAAATTACATAGGTCTGTGCACCGTGAAATAAAAATGAAACGAGAATTAGATCGCAACCCTAAAATCGAAAACCAATCGAAGATTTGGAGAATCATGACACCTCTGATAACAGCACAGAAACTTTAATATAGTCTATCAATTACACTGTAAAATTGAAACATAATTGTAATTTTCAATGATGAAAAAAACCTAAAAGGGCAGTATATAAAAGACTTTTAATTGGCAAAATGAACAATTTTAATTACACTTGAATGAAAAATGAAAAGTATAACTGAATAATGCATTTAATTTTTTGAAAATCTTAATTCTTCAGTTTAAGTATGTTTTACTGGTTTGTCTTAGTTATAACTAGCATCCAAGTTCGTTTTACTTTCTATACATTAGTGGCTCCAAAACATAATTACATATTTCTGTGTACTTATTATTTTCATTACAATCATTTTGTGTTTTTTAAGTAAGTTAAACTAATCAGATTTTACAGTGTAATAGGGATTTAGGAGGAACAGAATTAAATCAATTAAAACTCAGTCTGGTTTATGGATCTATTAATGGAAAGAATAAATTAATAATAAATTATTTTATTACAAAAACATGGAGCTGGAAGGAACAAGGCAAGTTTATTTGTAGAGCCCAATTCATACACAAGACAATTCAAAGTGCTTCACAGTTGCATAAATTAAGAAAAGAGATAAACAGAAAAAAATATCAACTTAAAAATAATTAATTACAATAAAAAGCAAGAGTGCAGATGCACGGGTGAAAAGAATGAAGTATGGTCGTATTTCCTGGTTCTTATCAGGAGTCGAGCAGCAGTATTCTGGATGTACTGCAGCTGTATAACAGCTTGTTTAGGGAGGCCAGTGAGCAGGCCGTTACAGTAGTCTAACCTACTGGAGACAAATGCATGGATAAGGAGACAAATACATAGATAAATTAAGACTGAATTTTTTTAGAGGATAAAATAACAGGACTCTTTAGAGATAAAATAGAAAGATTAAGCAATATAACTAAACTGAAAGTAAATTAGATGATGATCTTCAGTCCAACTTTGATTCATTGTTACCCGAGATCGAATTAAAGATAAAATATGGTTGATGTGGTAGTTAAGAACAACAATGGGCCCACTTGGTTCACTTATATTAAAAAGCAAAGTATAACTACAGGAGTTGTACTTAACTTATTCAATCAACAGAATATCACACTGCACGGTACTAAGGTGTTCATAGACGACTATCAACACAACTATCATATAGATAGCATGTGGATGAAAATAATTATTAAAAATCCAGATTTTGAACACTCAGAATAGCAACAGCTATTGGCCACCTTGTGGATGCCATGTTCTTAATTGGTCTAAGATGTTGTCAACCTCGAAATTAATTCAAACTTGTCAAAAATGCACCTTAATGAGAGTTAAATTCACTAACCAGCGTCAAGCCTCTGTTTTTCTTTTTGTTTTTTGTGGAGACAGAGGCCCTGTCCACACGTAGCCGGGTATCTCACAAAACGGAGATATTTTTCTACGGTTTGGCCTGTTATCCACACGTAGCCGGAGGTTTTCGGCACCAAAAACAAAGCTTTTTAAAAACTCCGGCCAACGTGGAGATTTGAGTTTTCTCCGTTTTCAGTATCTACGTGTGGACGGTTGAAAACGGAGTTTTAAGAGCCGTAGCGCCACACTAACAAAAAATGCTCCCAACACCACATGTGCGACCTCTGTTTACTCTCGAAAACAGCATTTATTTCCTCAGCGCTGTGTTGGTATCATCCGTTGTTAAAGCACGTCTTGTTTGTTTGCTTTTATAAGCTGTATAACTGCTGCGTGCTGAAGAGAGAGGACAGAAAGTTTCTATTGGCGGATAGGACTGGGGAGAACTACTGCCCCCTACAGGTTTGCCACGTCTACGAATGTGCTGAAAAACGCATTTATACGGTTACGTGTGGATGGAGATTTTTTTTTCAAGGAGCAGAGGAAAATCTTCGTTTAAAAAAAAAACCGGCTACGTGTGGACATGGCCAGAGAGAAAGAGAAAAGGAGGGAGGGAGGAAGAGAGAGAGAGAGAGACGCCCCTAAGGTCGGCTTACAAGGGAGGAGGAGACAGGGCGTGACTAGTGTAGGGTTTCTTTCTTCAGTCTGCTTCTGGCTTTCAAAGGGTACATTTCTCCTTCTTATAACATTCTATGCTAGAGAGGACTCTCGACAAGGCAGCCACACCCAACTCTAGAAGCTTCAAACAGTCTTGTAAGCTTGGAATCAAAATCGTCTCTCAGAACCTGTGTTAAAAGTGTCTGCTTTTCCTTCTTTTCGCTTACAAAAATTGTTTATGTGTATTTGTGCAAATCTGAAAGGCAGATGAGATCAGAATGTTGAGTGGGGAGAGCGAAGTCAGATAAAAGTAGTTTGCTCTTGTGTATATGAGTGCGGAAACCACAAATTATTCCACTACCTAGTTTATCTGTTGCTTTAAAGACAGCTTCAGTGTTCGGGCGTTTATTCCCCAAACACATACATACACGCCGACCCTCAGTCGTAACCATCTTCAGAGTTTAACTTTAAATATTGCAATGGGTATTTATTTGTGTCTGCTTTTTAATGCTAGTAGAAGTATTTTCTTATATTTACTGTGATTATCTTTTTCCTACAGAACCAGCAGGCACGCAGTTTTCTATTCTGTGAATTTGGCACCCATCCAAACAACTCTTTGGGAGAGAAGAAAAAGAGACAGATCTCCTCAGCGTTTTTAGGCTGCCGAAGCGAGGATTCAACACGGCAAAAACAAATTCTATTTTATCTGAATCAAACTATTTAGACAGACAATATCCCAGATGTAAAGTTTAAAACATTTAGCAAATGGTAAAATCCTGCAACACACAGTTTTAAGGGTATCTCTGAGCTGAATCTTTACTAAAGCCAGCAAAGCAAAAGCTTCAATCAGAGCAGAATTCGAGGCACATTTACGTATAGCACTTATAAAACAATTGTCCAGCATCACAATTAAATCTGCACATTTCTAATTAATTAGTCAAACCCCATGAAGCAGTCATGCAATGTCAGTGATTCAGTCATTTGTCAGTCATTTAAGGTTATCAATAAACTCTCTTCTTTTTTTATCTTATCTTTGTCTGATTTTTTACTGTGTTTGTCGGTATATACCAGTTATTTTAACTAATTTTATGATCCAATGTGGAGTCCCAGCTATAAATTGGCTTACTGAATTTGGCTTGCACATAGTATAAGACGCAAATCTACCTCCAATTAAACTGTTTTAGCAGCTGCTTTGCATGACATGGAAAGACATTCCAAAAGCATACATTTCCAAACCCAAAGCTGTTCAAATAAATTCAGGCCCTTACCGACATCACTCACATCAAGCCCTCTCGTCCACACATCGAGGAGAAACAAAAGAATGTTCTTACCTTAAGGTATTTTAGTTCGGCCGGCCGTTTCTTCTCGGTGTGTGGGTGAGACAGCCGGTCGGAGCGCGGGTCAGCCTTCACCAATAATGTTGGTTCTCAGAGTATCATCCAGTATTAAAAAACACAGACACAGCTTTAGAGAATGGACATGCAGCCTTGGGCCAGGTTTTAATCAAATGCCACAAAATTGTGACAAAAGATCATAACCTTAATACGATCATCAAACGATCGTACAGGAGACTCTCTCTAAAACGGGGTGTACAGATTTTCTTAAATAACTCTCTCCGCACAGGGAAGCGTGCGCTTCTTGCATACACACAAGAGCGGCGCCTAAGTGATGGATTCCAGCTGTACTTTCCCAGACTGTTGCCAGGTCATGTCTACCCTATCAGATTTTGACTAATGTTTTCTTGGAAATCCTCAGTGAGTCGATGTTCTGCCAGATCTTTGCACAAACAATCCTTTGGCCGTATCAAACATTCCTTGCTAATGGGGGAGATCTTGTATGTGGAATATAATATGAATCTGCCTTCTACACTTTAACGTTCAACGGGTCTGTTTGGGCAGAGGCCAATTAGTTAGGATCAACTCATTTTTAAGGTCTTCCATTTTGTGTTGTTATATTGCTACTTTTGGGTAAACGGGCCTCTTGGCCTGAAACTTTAATCAATGTTTTAACAGACTTTTCCCGACCAAGAGACGTTTTAAATCCAACTCAATCAGACAGGAGCTTACTTTTTTTTTTTCTTGTTTAATGTTTAATAAATGTATTTGAGCCACTCTCAACGCCCACGTGCGTTGCCGAGAGCTAAAGCTTTACAAGCCACGTGTCGGATTCAGGCCGGCACTTCATAACAAAGGTTGCGAGTAACTGTTCAAACAGAACCCAGTTTAAAATAGATTGTTTAAGAACAGAAACTAATCTCATCAGCCGTGTTTGAACTCGGCTTTGTATATCAAATACTGGAATTAAATTGTTTACTTCGGTGACCAATTCATTAAGTAATTTTCCAAAGGTTGATTTCTCTCATCCAGAGAATTCTTAAGCAAAAATGTCTTGATCCAAAGAATGTTTTATTGGTTTACATATAAATCAATGGTGCTAAATTCAGGGTTCCTACAAGTTTTTAAGACCTCGGATTTTAAAAATCTGCCTTTTTTCCGGCCCCACAGACAAAGAAAACAAAATGCTTGATTTGCAGAGCAACACTTTACTATGCAAACAAAAGCACAACACTTCTCCATATTAAACACAGACAAATAAAAACAAAAAATGTCATATATTGGAAACAGAACCACAAAACCACTGCTCAATGAATACCAAAATGTATAAAACTGTAATTCAAATAAATCTGCAGATTAGTATAAAGAAAACCTCTTACTCCTAAATAACAAGGATAAATAAACTATGTCTTAAAACAATTCTGCAGCTTAGAATGAGGGAAACGACTGTACAATAAATAGGGATGGTATCGTTTAGGTAAGTACCAAACCGGTACTTTTGAAACGGTGCCGGTGCTTAAACTGTGCTTGAAATGATGCCTAAAGAATGTTAAACATACAAACATGGTCCAAATACCCTCTTAATTTTTATTTTTATTAGGTCTGTCAAACAATAAAAATCTTTAATCTAATTAATCACAGTAGCTTTGAATCAATTACCATTGCTAAATATGACCCCAAAAAAATACTAACTAGAACTTTCTGTGTAAATAAAGGGACAAATCTAGATGCAGTTGCTCTTTAAAAAAAATAAATATAGGAGAAATGAGTTAACTTTTTTTTTTTACTCCACAGTCACATTCATAATTTATTTGTGGCCCCATATGAATAATAACAAATAGAGGCAGAACTAAGCCAAATATAAGAATAAACATAACATTTGGATATCAGCAGTCTGTGATAAATATCACAAATAAAATGTAATATAGACTTAGTAATCAAATAACACAATTGATCATTTTCCAAACGCCCTTATTGTGAAGATGGACACAGCTACTTCCGCTAATATTTTAGCACTAATTTAAGTCCTAAAACATCACCATAACTGAATAATTTCGTATTATTAACACAGCGCCATCTCACTATGAAATGTACTGAAACTATACAGTGAGCCAACATGCATAAATATACAAAAATACGAAGCATTTAAACTCTAAGCACCGCACACCCCAAAACTCTGACTGCACTGCACACACAGCAAACACTGAAACGTGGACATCCGAAGCGGACGGATAATTCCCACAAACAACTTATAAAGTATCACCACAAAGCCAATACGCCAATAATAATATACTCCCATGTCATTTAGGACAACAAACAGATGCTGCTGCACAACAATCCGTAGCTTGGCTGGTTAGGAGGGAGAGCTGATGCAGGCTGAATTATAAACAGGGCGCTGTTCTTTGTATGCGTTCAATGCGTAAAACAAACACACACACACACAAAAAAGTTAATCCTAGGAATGAATCCACCCGCGTTGGTACGTTTATTTCCACAGCCCTTATTTTTAGCAGTGCCGAAATAAGGCACCGAATTGTGCGGTGCTTTTCGGTCTGGTTACTACCGTTCATGTCGGAACCTGTGCTGTAATGGCACCGGATATCGGTACCCATCCCTAACAATAAATAATAAAATTAAATAAACTTCGTCGCAAAAACGGACATGGACATCCAATGGTTCAGACTTTAGTCAAACATCAACACGAATGGTCACAAGCTCGTTTTTGATGTAGACTGTCAACCCAAACTTGGCAATATACGCGGTTTTGTCGGCTCCACACGAAAAAGTTGTAGCAATTTCCGAATCTGGAAACATGCACCTCCGCTTTCAATGTTGGCGTGGTTCCGAATGTTGCGCACAGGTCGACTCCCGTTGCGGTCACAGAAGGTGCAACTGGTGGCGTGGGAGCACTAGCGGTAACTTGGCTAGGACCAGCGACTTCGGGCGCATTGGGAACTGCCTGGGATGCTGTCAGGAACGCGGAGACCACTGAAGGAGTGTCTCTCTTTCCTTTAGCGTTTGTCGGGTGTTTTGAACCTTTCCCATGCGAGTCCACAGCCTTTAAACCCATGTCACCGAGTTGCAATCTTTTTTTGCACACCGTACAATACGCTTTATAAACGTTTCCCGCAACTGGTTTAAACCAACTCCGGAGGCTGTCCTTGTCCATCCATGCCACATTAAACTTACACTTTCCCATGTTGAAAAAAATTCTGCAGCCTAACTCGCAGTGGCGAGCTGTGAGACTGGACTGGAGCGGGCCATTTTTTTTGTGTTCTCTTTGCTTTTTCTTTCTCGCAACGGTTGGCATCTCCGTATCCTTGTGCGCTTTAAGGATTATATGATCACAATAATCGTGGTTAAAAATGAAACGTTAGACCATAAATTTCAAATAAAAATAGATTTCAGATGCGTATTTTTTTAAGACCAAGATTACCAAATTCAAGACCTTTTTAAGGCCCGCAGGAACCCTGGTTAGGAACTTCATTTGCAGAGGAAGTGCCAGTATGGGCCCCACAAAAAAAAAAGCAAAAGAAACCCAGTACATCCACAGACATACAACACAATCAACATGTCCAATAAATACATTAAAACAATATAGCGGGCCTGTTAAAGACCAGATCCTCACAGGCGGATGGAGGTAGAGAGAAAAGTAGAGATCGCCCACTTTGTCCCCAGCTCCGGCCATAATTTTAATTTGAAGACACTTTTTTCCTTCCTTAAACTGTTTATGTTTTATTTAGGTTACAGAATGAGCAATGTTGACTTGAAAAATAAAACTAGGTAATAATTTATTTATATTAATGAGTCAAAAATAGCAACTAAAGCCTTTCTGCTGATTTATTTTACATTTATGCTTCCATATTCCATCATGGAGGCATCAGCCCTGACTCAGAGACAAAGAAGGAACAATTATTCCACCTTTCTGACCCCCGGGATCCACAGATCCATCAGCAGAAATCTGAAGACAATCAGCCCAGTTAGCAGCACAGTCTGTCTAAACGCTGATATAGAATCCCCTCTACCCTTTTTAAGAGGCTCTTTTAGAATCGGGGAGTTTGGAACGATGCGCGTTCCCGCGGATCAGGGGACACGCACGCAGACTAACGTAACACCACCACCACCACTTTATCTAGCACCAGGAGCTAGCTTTAGCTTCGCTGCCTAATCTCCGCTAAAATCTCTCCCCAAATGGTGGATTTAAAGCCGTAATCTCCATCCTGCGTCAACAGTAAACCGTCAGCATCGTTGCTGTTTCCTACCTATCCGGTGTAAGATGATCTGGGGTGTCCGGGTGAAATCCAGCGGCCTGTTCTGATCATCCATCTCTTCCTCGGACTTGAAGATTTCTTTACAATCCGTGAATGTTTCTTCAGCAGGAGTTAACTGCTCGTTGATCAACTCTCGTTGAAGCTGGACTGAAGACATTCTAACTGCAAACACTCACTAATTTAGCCCCCAGATGATCAGAATCTCTAGAACGACTTCATGTGGAGAAAAACAGCTAGCATCACGTTTAGCTTCTGCTTCTTCTTCTTGGGGTTTATTGGAGGTTGAAAAACAACGAATCAGGTCATTACCGCCACCAGCTGGTGGAGAAGGGGAACAGCAACGTCACTTAAACATAAGATCCTGTCATACAAATGCATTTATTAGATAATGAATCATCATATCATAATGTTTACTTTATGAGTTATTTTCTAGGAAAATATATCTAGTATAACTTTAATTCTGTTTAGGATTTCAATCAGCCGTCTACTTTATTCCAAATATTCTGAAACTAAGAGGTGGAAAGAGTACTAAGATGTTCTACTCGAGTAAAAAGTACTACTACTGTGATTGTACTTTTAATTGAACATTTACTCAGAATAAAAGTAGATCCTAAATAGAATAGTGCAAAAAAGAAACATAAATCTCAAGGTAGTTCCTTTTTCATATTTTTTTTTTCTCAAAGTGTAATTGTGGGTTAATTACAAATTTCTAAACCAAAACGAGTAACACTAACAGTCACAGATGCTGTGAATCTCTCCAAATGCCACAAAGAAGATAAAAATGTTGGGTATCAACAAAATGTAAGACGATTAAGACAAAACTATACCATTTTTTTTTTATAAGACTGGGTAAAACCTGCCAGATAAATAAACTTAAAACTTGTTAACTAAATGTAGCAGCTGCTATAAAATAGTTTTCTCCAAATTGCCCAGGCCTAATGAACTTCTAGATGACTGTTTCTTTATCTGTGTCCATCCTTACAGTGTTACTGTCTGAACCTCTTGTTAATTTTGAGCAGCAGGTGATGTTTAAAGTTAGTAGAGTTCATCCCTTCTCGCTTTGCAGTAAAGTTTGTTTGTATTGAAAAATTAACTTCTAACCTCCTAAAAGGTCTGTAGGATAAATTTTCTAAATCACTCTAAAAATCCCAACAAATCACCCAGCATTAGTAGCCTACATACATACTTGATGAAAAACAATAAAACTGGACAATTTCATTTATTTGGCGGCTGAAATGAGTTTCCTCCTCAGGGTGGCTGGGCTCTCCCTTAGAGATAGGGTGAGAAGCTCGGTCATCCGCAGGGGGCTCAGAGTAGAGCTGCTGCTCCTCCACATCGAGTGGAACCATTCCAGGTACATCCCACCGGGAGGAGGCCCAGAGGAAGACCCAGGACCCGCTGGAGGGACTATGTCTCCCTGGCTGGCCTGGGAAGACCTCGGGATTCCTCCCAAGTAGCTGGGGAGAGGGAAGTCTGGGTCTCCCTGCTTAAGCTATTGCCCCCGCAACCCGACCCCGGATAAGCAGAAGAGGATGGATGGATAGATGGATGGATGGATCACCCAGCCCTACCTCTCTTCTGAACTTTTAATCCTGTAAAATAAGAGGGATTTGGCCCATGTTAAATAATGTTACCCAGGGGAGTCATATTTTGTCACAAAAATAAATAGAAGAAATAATGCATTGAAAAATCACAAATTAAAAGTACTCTTCTGCCATTAAAATTTTGTTTTTGGTTTCATTTATTGAAATAAAAAACCTAAAACAAACTTAAAACAATTTAAAAATAAAATATAAATAATATTTTAAAAAACAAATCCAGAAAAAGTATTTTCTGAAACCAGGAAGAATATCTGTGAACCTGAACGTACTGCTAAAAAGATTTAAAGCACCACCGTAGCGGGACGTGAACCCAGACCTACTGAACCAGTCACCAACACTAACCACTCAGCCAAAACGGTGAAAACATGGATTTAATGATCTATATATATACACTCAGAAGTTCCCCGCATTGTTTAGGATTTATATAATTTGTGACTCTCACTGATTTATTTATAATTTTAGGCTTGCAGTTAACTTCTGTGTGCTGCTTATTTGAAACTTTAAACTATAACTTACTCTGAGACAAACAAACAACTCCAGACCAATCAGCAGCTTCCGCTGCTGCGTAGGAGTGAGAGGCATATCACGCTACCGGACCAGGGGTCGGCTCGGAACGGACACAGTGAATGGAAACACGCCAAAGCGTCCCTTTCCATACCGTACCGGCACTAGTGGAAATGGGGAATCAGTTTCTTCATAACTTCCGAGTTTTACTTTAAATTCTGAAAATGTGATTTTTGCTTCACTCTGTGTAACGTGCACAATCAGGGGTTTAAATGTCTCTGGTAGGCATTTCATTATTATTGCGATCAGAAGTCCATCAGTTAGTGACTCACCAGCATTTTTTAACGCTGTAATGATCGCTTCTGCTCGGATAATGTAATCCGTTACATTCTCATTCTTTTCATTTGGGAGAGAAGTCAGTTCAGTATATAGACTTATGATCCATGGCTTGCCCACTCCTGCATAATAATCTCTCAAAATTTTCTGTGCTTTTCGACCGTCATCGGCTGCATCTCTCGTAATTAACGACAAACTTTTGTCATCCAAAAACGGAATCAACTCTACAAACGCTTCTGCATTTATGATCATCATCTCCATCATCGGCTTCTTCATCACCTTCAGTCTCTTCCGCCTTTAAGATGACATCTTTCAAGCCTTGTTGTCTGAGATGACCCAGGAACTTCATTTCCCACATCTCCTATTTCCTTTCATATCCATCAAATTGCAAACGGGAATATCGACTGCCTGACTCTGCAGCGCGTCTCCCCATGATGCAACAAAAACGCTCACTCACTTAATCTTGCTAAACTGTTCACACCTGCTAGTAACTTGCAGATTCAGGAAACGCTGCCCCTCCTTTGGCAATTACAGGCTCTCTTTGCTGCTTACCTGGGCCCATAATCTGTTAGCAGAGTTGCGTTATGGTACTATAGCTTTGAGTGAGAATAAAAAGTCAGCAGACAGTCTTTCTTTCTTGACGCTTGACTCTACCACTGCACTTCGCCATCAAACAGTGGGCATGGTGAGAGATGGATAGTAGGTGGGTGGAGCCTTTTACCGTAATTTTATTGTGACGTAATCTTCATTCAAATACAAAACACCTGTGGACACTCAATCCAACTTATGTCTTTGGTTAAACTGAGCACAGCCTTTTATTAAACTCTGAGTTTACTGTGACAGTAGTTTAGCTTACCTCTACATGTTTGCCCAGTAATGATGTGGAGTTTCTAAAAGCTGTGACCTCGGTCTCTGGTCAAACACACAATAATGTTGTTGCCTTTCTTAAACTGAAGCCAAAGTGTCACTTACATCTGGCCAGGGATTAACATAGTTTTCTTCTTTTTCATTTTATCCAATGGTGTCTCTTGTTCAATAGATCCATACTGATGTCAGGTGCATCAATCTTTAGTCTTATAGCGCTAGTTCTCTAATACATCATGCATGGAAGTATTTTTTGGGAACAATATTTTTAATCATAATTGTTAGTTGCTGTTTTTCTTCTCAATAACTGATATAAAGAAATGTAGTGAAGTACAATACTAACAATAACAATACTAACAAAACAGACTTATAAACATCTTTAAAAACTATTGTAGTCGGATTTATACTCAATAAAAACGAGAGAGATACCTTTAAACGTTTGGCGGTTTTAATATGATTTGAATAGATCATACAGGAGGACAGTAACACATTACAGTAAAATGTAGAATACTGACCTGTCTCAATTTTACAACAATAAGCTTATATAATTTCTAATAACCTTGGTCTATCTATTCTACTTGATAAAGTACAACTCTCAGAGTAACAGACTTGACGGCGTCTTTCTCTGTGAACTTTGTAACGTGGTAACGCAAGATGTAGACTATCGTTATCAAAACACTCTGACCATGACTTGGGTAAAAACTTCACTTGGTAATACTAACATTCAAACTAATACAGCAACATTAAGTAAACATGCTTCACAGTTGATTACAATAAAGTACAGTACAGATAAATCATAACACTAAATTTCTCCACCACAGTCTCCCAGTCTTTTCATCAAATCTCAATGATAAATCAAAAGGAAAATCAATTATCAATTACAATAACAATCCATAACTAACCTAGGAGACAGGCAGTATTCAAAAAGAAAGACAATAAACAGTGGTTCAAATGATCTCAATCATTACATGTCACATTGAATCATCTCTAACAGAATCATCTAATCTAAGCATCCATCTTAATTATCTGAACTTGAACAACATCACAAACAAAAAACCTGCAGGCAGCCTAAGACAAGAAACCTCCTTCCTAGAGTCGTGTCATTTGTTGTTTCTCTTACCGACTCGGCAGGCAAAAAGTTTGGGACAGCCCTTACCTCCTGTTTAGTTCCTCATTAGTCAGGATGCATGAACGTAACTGCAAAACAAAGAAGAAGGGCACAATGTTAGGCAGTATCAATCAGGTACACACTAAATAGATCTTATCTCTCAACACAACTTGGAATGTGTACTCTTCCCTTGTATGAATCAGGCATCCACAGTGTGAACCTCAAAATCAAGATCGTCAGTCACTCTTTGCTCAGCACCACAGTGACCCTTCAAAGAGGTTACACAAAGAAAACAAATCAGTAGTAATCAAACATAACAATGAAACATAAAAAAATATAATAAAAAACAACCCCAAAACAAAAAGAACATCTAGTATAATCTCTGAGTTCAATAATGATTATGTATTCTTCATAAATCATAAAAATCTATACTCTAAAAATCTGCAATCCCCCCTTTTCATTCTTAATCACCCAAATAATGAAAATCAAAAAAAGAAATAACAAAAAACAATCAAAATGTATCTTAATTAAATAATTTTAAAAAATCTCAGTAAATGAACTTGATTTGAATAAATGAGATGGAATGATGAAGGAATAATAAAAATACTAAAAATTGAAGAAAAATGTAAAATCTTTAATAAAAAAGAAATAAAAATAAGGAAAAAAAATAATGAAATTAATTATAAAATCAAACCCCTCTTTTCTGTCACTGTCATCCCTGGAATGAGACTGCTAAACTCCCGTGGAAAAACACAAGACATTAGTCACAGGGAAAAACATGAGACAACCTAAGTCACAAAGTGATTTAAAAGAAGTCGTCATTCGCCTGTAAACTAATTACTCATATAATTCGAGGTCATTAAGCAAGTCCATACCTATTTCATCTCCATACAGCTGTTCTCTTCCATCTCCATCTCATTGGCTCGAGTCTGCTTCAGGCCTGTAGGTGACCTCTGCATCAGTCCAGCTCAGGGGACATCTCGTCCCTGCTGCAAAGTCGAACGACGCCCCCTAACAAGAAATAGAACACAAACAGAATGTCTCAGAATGTCTCTAAATGTCTCAGTCTTTTTTGCTCTGGAGACCCAGAGCTTTGAAGAATGTGTAATCTTCTCCATTTCTTCACGTGTGATGAGTAGATGAATGACGAAAAGAAAGTATCCAAGCACAGTTATAAAAGTCAAGCGTTTGTTGCAGAGTCTATTTCTCTCTATTTCTGCTTCAGCAGTGGTAGGCTTGTCCAGAATCGGTCCTGTCACTCTCTTGCAATGACTGGCGTGCACCCAAGTTGCTCTCTTAGCGACTTTTACAGAGGTGAAGGTTACAAGCAGAACCTGGTACGGTCCTTGCCAGCGCTTTGACTTCCAGTGTTGCCTTCCCAGCTCCTTAATCAGAACCCAGTCTCCAGGTCTGATTGGATGAAGTGGTCCCACAGCTGCCTTAGGGATGGCGTCCTTCACCTGCTGGTGCACCAGTGCAAGAGTCTTAAAGAGATTTTGAAAGTAAGAAATCATAGCATCCTCACAGAGGTCTGTAGAGAGATGCGGCTTTGCAGGTGGGTTTAACCCTACTGCAGGGGGTCTGCCAAAAAGAACCTCAAAAGGACTCAGGTTATTTTTGGCCCTTTTTCTCATCTTCATGTAAAAAAAAAAGCCAAAGGAAAAGCTTTGACCCAAGGCAGTCCTGTTTCCTCACAACACTTAGCAAGCCTAGCTTCCAAAGTCCCATTCTCACGTTCAATAGTGCCCCCCGACTGTAGGTGGTACGCGCAATGTGTGGATGATTTTACCCTCAAAAATCCCCCCACCTCTACAGGGGCTTTGCTCCCAAAGTGCGTGCCGTTGTCGCTGGTGATTTTTTCAGGGATCCCCCATCTGGGTTTCACTTCTCCCAACAGAGTCTTAACCACAGCTGCACTGTCTGCATGCTTAGTCGTCTTCAGTCCACTTAGAAAACATTACCACAACCACCAAAAAATATATTTTACCTTCAGCAGGAGTCAGCTTGATGAAGCCCGTCATAAAGTGCTAAAAGGGTCTCTGAGGCGCCAGATGGCAAGCAGATTGATTGGACACCAGTCGCCCTGGATTATTTGTGGCACACACCATGCATTAACTACCAGTGTTGTAACAGTTCATACTTAAAAAGAACTAGCTCAAAGTTCAGTTCACACAGATGATAATGAACTAATTCACATTCATGTTTCTTTTACGAACTAAGTTCACATATCGAAAAATGAACTAGTTCACGTTCATTTGTTAAATTATTTTTAAGATAGGCCACTGTCTTAATAGAAACTCTTTACCATCCATCACTAGCTTCAAATCACTGCCACTCCAAAACTAATCGGAATTATTATACCAATAAAGAATCAGAGACAACAGACAATTATTATAGCCAGGAGAAAAATAATGTTGAGATAAAGACTATATTTACCCCTGAAATAATGTGTGATAATGATACGTAGAAAGGGGAAAATAAAAGGTGCATTCAAGGTATACTGTTCGGTGAAACTTTTATTTAGCCAGCCTGAACCAAATTACCCAGGCTTTCAAAAATATAAAAGGTGTATTCAGATTAAGGGGAAAAAGATCTGTCCACTGACAAAAATCCAGCATATTCTGAACTGCAGTAACTATGTAAACCAGGCAAAATTAGTCATGTACTGTAATTTAAACTTAGCTCAGGCTTACCCTGTGTAGTCGCAAAACATTTTAAATAAAGAGGTGAGAAAAGATTCCTTAATTTCTTCGTTTAATTTGAACTTGTTTGCACAAACAAGGAGGAACAGGTTACAGAGTGTTCGCAACAGCTGAATCCTGCCTTCCACCAACTGACTGACCACTTTATACATTTAGATAACCTTGCTATTTAATCTACCCTAACAGTAAACATTTCTCCATGGTGAAGTTTCCAGACTTCCAGACGCCTCCGTCAGATAGGAGACGCTCAATCTAAGGACATCCAGTGCTCCAAGGGTAGTTTCCATGGAAACACTAGACTAGGGATTCTAATATCTATTTATTTTACCTAACCTAATATTGTACAGTGTCACACAATCACGATGTCATGAAGAAATGGTAGACAGTTCTCTTAGTATGTACGAATACACGGAAAAGATCGTTCTTAATATAAATGTCTCAGTACAACTCAAAATAAAATTTTCCATAACACCCTGCTAAATGTGCAATACTCAACCAACACATTTCACACCCTCAAAAGGAAGTAAACAGTGAGTAAACAATGAAAATGCCATTGTGGTTGTTTATCATAGTCTTCATGGTTTATTTTTAATGGAAACATGGCTGAGTTCAGATGCCCCTGCTGTTCTCACAGAGGCCTCCCCACAAAATTTTTACTTTTCTTATTCAACGAGGAATAGCCAAAGGGGAGGTGGAACTGCTTTTATAAGTTAATTAACCATTTCTGCCAAACCTGTTTTACTCAACAATTTTAGTACCTTTGAACATACGGCGACTGTTCTTGACACTCCTAAGATTTTATGTGTCACAATTTATAGGCCTCCTAAAAAGCGTGAGTTTTGATCAATTTTACACAACTCATATAAAAGGATCATTTTAGCTAGTGATTTTAATCTACATATAACCTTTTAGATGCTTTATCAACAGATTTTTTATGTCATTCAGCTGACTCACAACAGAGGACACACCCCTGACTTGGTCATCACGTATGGCCTGTCCACCAGTGTGTCCTCTGTTGTTGACATTGCTTCAAAAGTACAACACCATGGGGAAATGAAGACCTTAAAAAAATGAAAGAGGACCTGGTGGGTAGCCTTAAGGAAATGGAGGGAAAACAATATCACAATAAATCATCAAATATACATAGAGCATCTCAAATCATGCAACAATGCTGTAAGAAATTCCAGGAATACATACTTCTCCAGAATTATCTCAGAACATAAAAACAATCCCAAAATTCTGTTTTCCACCATTGACAACATTCTAAATCATTCCTCTAATGCATTCCATAGATACTAGTCCATGCACTTGTTACTTCAAGGCTGGACTACTGTAATCCATTATCAGGAAGTCCACAAAATGCATTTAAAAGCCTTCAGTTGATCCAAAATGCTGCAGAAAGAGTTCAGATGAATATTGAAAAGAGAGATCACATTTCTCCTTTTTTAGCTTCTCTCCATTGGCTTCCAGTTAAATCCAGAATATTTTCTTAAGATCCTTCTCCTTACGTATTAAACCCTTAATAATCTAGCTCTATCATACATCAGAGATCTGATTGTTCCATATTTTCCTAGCAGAGCACTTTGCTCTCAGACTGCAGGTTTACTGGTAGTTCCTAGGATTTCTAAAAGTAGAATTGGAGGCAGTTCTTTTAGTTATCAGGCTCCTCTTCTGCGGAACCAGCTTCCCATTTTAGTCCATGAGCCAGATACTCTCTCTGTTTTTAAGAATAGGCTTAAAACCTTCCATTTTGATAAATCTTATAGTTAGTGGCTTAGGTTATCCTGACCTATTTGTGTAGTTATGCTGCTATATGCTTAGACTGTTGGAGGACAGACTGACCACTTTTCTTCACTCTTCTATTATTCCTCTTGCAGAGGAATAGCTGTGGTTGGAGTCTGCGTGATCCAGGCACAACCTCATGTCGATGACAACGCAACCTGCTGGGATTCCTTACATAGAAACTTAACTCATTGGAATGTTTGTATAATTGTATTGAAATGACTTTTGTTCTAAAGTACCTTGAGATGACATCTGTTGTGAATTGGCGCTATACAAATAAAAGTGAATTAAATTGAATTTAAAATGTGGATCAGTTAAGCAAGCAATCTTCATTGCAGTGAGCGTACTTGATAAAACTTCATTATTCATTTACATGCCAGTTGAGCATAACATTCCCCCCTTAAATGAACATATTTATGACTAATCAATTTATATTTATTCAGTTTATTTACATAGCGCCATTTCACAACAGATGTCATCTCAAGGCGCTTTACAAAAAGAGTTATTACAATACAATGTTTAATTTAGGAATTAGAGAACCATAGAAAATTGCGACGTGACTTCTCATTAATCCCTCACACTGAGCAAGCATGAAGCGACAGTGGAGAGGAAAAACTCCCTTTTAACAGGAAGAAACCTCCAGCAGAACCAGGCTCAGCATAAGCGGTCATCTGCCGAGACCGTCTGGGGTTTGGAGAAGACAGAGCAGAGACACAAAAAGAGCAACAGAACTGATGCAGAAGTTCGTAGCAGGACGTGGAGAACGTTTCTCCACTGGAATGCCATCTTAGTCAAAGGATAGAAATAGCTGTCTGTCACTAGTCTAAGATTGTTTTTGAATATTACAGTTACTATCCAGTTACTCAGTATCCTAAATGCGTAACGCTGGTACATGTATTCTGTTATTCCCACTGCTATACACTGACATTTAGTTAGTTTTCTTACCACCCAAAAACGAGTGCAATGTCAGCAAAGAGCCTCCTATACAGGAGTATTAATTATTAATAATACGTCTGTTCACCTAAGCCTGGTTATGGTCAACACATGTTTTAATGAAAAAGGGGTTCATTAAAACAGTCTTTTTTTAATGTTTGATTAAAAATGCAAGAGTAAAAATGAAACAGCCAAAGCAGATATCATGTAAAAAAAAGAAGAAAAGACAATTTACTTTCATCTTAAGTAAATAGCACATATGAAAGAACAAAAACGGCATTTCAACTAACTAACTTACTAACTAATTAACTAACTAACGTGGTGTCGTACACTTTTGCGGTCCTAATAAAGCTAACACTAACTTTACTATGGATACAGTAAACCACAAACACCATATGCTTTTCAATCTCATTCGAGGCAGGATTTGTCAAGTTTCAAGGTTCACTGTGCATGCTCAGAGTTCTTTTTTGTTTCTCTGGTATTGTCACATCGCCACCAGTGGACCCAGCACATGTACTCCAACATCGTTTGTTTGATCTCATGTGGACAGACTTTGATTATTGTAGAGCCGTTTTTACAGACTGTTACTAAAACAATACCCGTTTTATCTCCACGTAGAGCAAGCCTTGATCTTGCATAGTGTTTTACATTAATTGAAAACAGCCATGACAGCAAATAATGCACAAAAATACATGAATAATCATTTTAGCAAATGAATTGCCAACAAAAAGTAGAAATTTGAAAATTCTAGAGTGTGACATTTCTTTAAACACATTTTCTTTTGTTCATTCAAAGGATGTTTTTACCAACTCTGTATTTTTTAACTTCTCAATAATTTCAAATCAAATGCCAACCAGAACTTTAATCAAACTTAATCAGACTTTAATCAGACAAACCTGCGATGTGCAAGTACGTGATTAATTTTGCGATGAGTTGCGATAAATTAATAGCAAAACAACAAAACTAATGCATCATTTTCATTTAACTGTAACAGTTTTTTTTTATTATTTTTTTATGGATCAAGCCAGAGCTGCTATGTTAGCAGTGAAACAACAAACTGTATCTTAACACAGAATTATTGCCCCTATAAAGCATTTGAATTTTGAACTTCTCTCAGAATCGTTACATTTTTTTAAAATTCCGATTCCTAGTTTCTACCCAGTCTGCCGACCAGATGATTTACCCACCAAGTATCAACAAAGGAGGATCCGCCAGAAGTGCTAGCATTACTGCACAACCATGGAAAGTGTGTGGATATGGTTTCATGTTAGCAAACAAAACAACGGCTTACTGTGAAATCTGTAAGAAATAACTGACCGCTCTGTGTTGACTGCACTGTGTTTGACGGCTAAAACACAAGCTGTTCTTCCTGGATCCGAGCAGCAAGTGGAGCGATTACAATTTGCTCCCTAAGGGACCAAATTGGTTTGGAACTTTTACCCCATGATTATTAAAATTATCATTTAAAAAACTCTGGTCAAAAAAATAGTTTAAAGTGGTGTACCTGGGCTACATTTTCACAGACTTGTGTGAGCAGTTCTGCTTCCGTCAAGTAACTATATATATATATATATATATATATATATATATATATATATATATATATATATATAAAACCACTTACTCTCAGCTGGAGATAAGCTGTTGCATCAACATACTACACCATAATTCATCGGTAATATTTGCTTGACAGGTCTTTCAGCCATTACACCTCTGAGTAGGATAGAAGAATAATCCTTTAATAGTCCCACGAGGGGAAATTCAGTCGTAACAGCAGCCAAAAAGAAGACAAATATTAAAATGTGTTGGAACATGCACAAAAAATGTTTTACAGAAGAGGAAAATATTCACATCACAATGCTCAAGAAGTACAGATTGTTTGTTGTACTGTGCATTAAAAATAGAACAAAGCTTTCTGACAGTAAGCATATATAGCCTGGGAAAATGTATAAATTATAGCAGTAGCAGATTCTAGGTTTGTTGCGAGGAGTTTTGAATGTACTAGTTAGCCTAGTTGTTTGGTCCAATGCGTACATGGCTTTATTGTATTGACTAAATATTTCCAGCAGGAATCTTTTGCAATAGACCAATCAGAAAGGCTGATATCGTGAAGACCATACATTTTTTATGTATTGTGGTTATTTTAATCTTTGTGAATCTTCTCGTGACATATTAAGCTATCTTTAGTGGTAAAACTGTTGCCACAAATTGTACAGGAGAAAGGCTTCTCATCTGTGTGAACTCTCATGTGACTAGTTACATTTCCTTTATGAGTAAAACGTTTGCCACAAACTGAACAAGAGAAAGCCTTATCGCCAGTATGAATTCTCATGTGACAAGTGAAACTTTCTTTCCAGGTAAAAGTTTTGCCACAAATTTTACAGGATAAAGGCTTCTCACCTGTGTGAACTCTCATGTGAATAGTCAGACATCCTTTTTGATTAAAACGTTTGCCACAAATATTACAGGAGAAAGGCTTCTCGCCTGTGTGAACTCTCATGTGAATAGTCAGACGTCCTTTTTGAGTAAAACGTTTGCCACAAATTGTACAAGAGAAAGGCTTCTCACCTGTGTGAACTCTCGCGTGAATAGTTAGATATCCTTTCTGAGTGTAACCATTGCCACAAATTAAACAAGAGAAAAGCTTCTCACCTGTGTGAACTCTCATGTGACGAGTCAAAGTTACTTTGTGCTTATAGGTTTTGTGACAAATTGAACAACAGAAAGGCTTCTGACCCGTATGATCGCTTAGGTGACTAGTCAAAGTTACTTTGTGCTTAAAACCTTTACCACAAATTTTACAAGAGAAACGCTTCTCACCTGTGTGAATGCTCATGTGACCAGTCAAATTTACTTTCTGATTAAAACTTTTACCACAAATTGCACAAGAGAAAGGCTTCTCACCTGTGTGAACTCTCGCGTGAATAGTTAGATATCCTTTCTGAGTGTAACCATTGCCACAAATTGAACAAGAGAAAGGCTTCTCACCTGTGTGAACTCTCATGTGACTAGTCAAATTTACTTTCTGATTAAAACCTTTACCACAAATTTTACAAGAGAAACGCTTCTCACCTGTGTTAATTCTCATGTGACTAGTCAAAATCCCTTTCTGAGCAAAACTTTTACCACAAATATCACAAGAGAAAGGCTTCTCACCTGTGTGAGTTCTGATATGATTTATTTGTTTCTATACTTAAACCTTTTTCCCCATGTCGCACATGCAAGATGCTTCTCATCTGTGTGACTTTTAAAGTGTTCAGTCAACTTACAATTCTTAGTAAAAGAATCACTACAAACTCTACCAAGACACAAATAGTTTTCTGAGTCAGATTTCTTCCTTTTGGGTTCTGAATTTTTTTTCTTAATGGTTTTCTGTCGTCTCCCGTTTTGTTTCGGCTCTTTATCTTGTTTTGATCCAGAGTCTTTATGATGGTTTTCTTCTTGATCCTGGTTCTCAGGTTTACTGGAGTCCTGAGAGATTACTTGGTTCCTGATTGGTTCTGGGTTAATGTGGCCCTTTTCTAAATGTGTGGGAGTCACCATGAATGTATCTTCAGTTTTCTGCTTCAATAAAAGCTGCCCTTTATGCTCATCTATGCAGAGCTCCGATTCTTCCTCTTTATCCAGGAATGTTCTGGTTCTTGCGGCTCTTCTTTCACCTTCAGAGGTTCTGATTCCTTCTGGTCCAAACTGGAATCACTCTCCTGTTTACAGAGCTGCTGGTCAGAGAAAACTTCCTCTTTCCAAACATGATCCAGTAGATGGTCTGGAGAAAAAAAACAAGGGAAAAGCTATTGATTGTACTGAAAACTGTTTTCAAAGTTACTTCAAATGTAAGAAATGATAATGAAATTATTTAAGAAATAAAATTAAAACATAAAACCATGTTACTATCCAATAGTTTGTAAATTAAATCTCCATCCTGTCATCAGATGGAATTTTAAATCTCTACAAACAAAAGAAAAAGTATTTTCTATGATAATTACATTTATTGGGAGCTCCTAAAGAAAGCCAGGCTTTCTTAAAACCTCAACAGTAAAACAGGCTGATCACCCCCATGCCAAGTCACAGTGATGCAATAATTCAACCAAAAGGTGGACTCTACAAAGTACATATACTGTCAAGGCTGGACTTTAGTGGGGGCTTACAGGGGCTGAAGCCCAGGGCGCAAATAATGGAATCATCACTGGGCAGGGGCATGTCCAGCCTTTCTCGCCTCTAATTGGATAGATTTTCTCTTGCATGATTGGCTATTTCTTTTGGGGTTTTTTTTTTTGTCTCTGTCTAGAAATTCCTTTCCAATGACTGTAACAAAATTAGGGGCAAAGTATCATGTGGTTTATTTAAATAATTTTTTTATTACACCTTTTACTGACGTAAGGAAACCAATTCAATATAACACCGTGATAAGTGTGTGCTGTCATATTTATATTTCACGTCTACAATTCTAATTGATAATACGCCCTGGCCTCTTTGTCGCCAGTAGTGGCGACAGACGCCAGTAGTCCCTTTGGCTAACTGGTAGGATTTCAGATTTTCTTTTGGGAGTTATAGGTTAGATTTCAGCCTGATGTCTCTCTTTGCACCTTTCCCACAACGTTATATCCTTTTTGGAGAGCTTTGTGATGAAAATTAGAGGCCAACCAATATGGGTTTTTTAAAGGCCGATGGCCGATATCTAAAGCAGATTATTAAGGCAGATATCCAAGGCCGATGCATATACTTTTTAGCAGCATCATTGTGAAAGACAGTTTAACACTCACTATGTGCAATGTAAATTAAGAAGTCAATAAAACTCTTCAAATATTTATTTAACTTCAAATATAAAAAATAAAAACAAACTCGAAACAGTAATCTGAATTCAGTGGTTTTAAAATAAGTACGATTAAGTAAAATTTGAAAAGGCAACAACAATATAGTCACAAAGAAAAATAGTGCACATAAACATTAAAAATCTCTATCAAATATAAACCACAGCAAAACATGAAAAAGGCAGCAATAGTCACAATAAATATTTTTCATGCTTGAAATAAAAATGGTTTGGTGATGCTTTTCCAGGTGTTGATTGGGTGAAATGGTCCCATATTGGATCTTTTTATCACGCAGCCCTTGCCTGCAATAAATAAAAGCAAATTTTAATGATAGCAATTGACCACCTGTGCCATTACCAATAAAATTTAAAAAAAAAACTACAATGGCCCTTTAATACACAGTTTAATCTTTAGCATTATTAATGTCCATGATTTCTTTACTATTGTTAATAAAACTACTACTGACTATAGTTAATATTTGCCTGTTAATTGTAATGCCAATACATTTTTATAACATGTGTAGTACAAAAAGATAATAATGTGTTAAATTGTAGTTAATAAACTACGCCGCTATTGCTGCAGAGAATGGTGCCATAATAAGAATAGAATCTAAATCTGCTCAGGTTACCAGATCAGCTCGGGGGCCTGCGCCCATGCACGATGAAGCATTATATGATTTGGTTTGGTGATGCTTTTCCAGGGTCGTTTAACTGGCTGGAAGTTAGAATACTGACATACTGTGCGTCGAAAAAATATTAAAAAAAATATTAAACAAATAGCAATTATACAAAACACGAACAGATGAAGTATATAGAGGACTTCAACAAAAACAAACAGCCAGCGGATGTTATATAAACAAGGTACACGCAAAATGCCCATATATTAATCATTTTGACAGCCTGCTTCTTCATAGCCTGATATTGATTTGATGTATAGTTAAATGTATCATCTTTTTGGGGTTATCTGAAAAATGAATATAACAGTTTTTCATGATAGGAAAATACCAGGATACTTAATTTTTTAATTGTTTTAAAGGGTCTACAGTGACTATTTATATTGCATTTAATTGTTTGTACGGTTTTTCCATAGGTTAACATGCGCTACAGAGCCCTGATGGGAGAAACAATTTCCCACTTTCGTCACTACTACACTCGACGAAAATCCTTTGCTAGTCTTTAGGCGTCTCTCCACTAGTACCTTTTGCCATGCCGTACAGTACCGTTACTATCGGTAACGCGACTCGACACGGCTAGACTCATCAAGTGTTGCGTCACAGTTGCAACAAACCAGAGCGTCTGAAGTGAGCGGGTCCACAACATGGTGGGCAGCCACAGAGTACGTAGCGGGAAGTAAACAAAGGCTCAGAGAGCAAGAAGAACAATGGCGACCTCACTAGCGATCATGACCTTTTTGCTCAGTTTGTGGCTTTCTGTAGTCCCACGTCGAAGAGAAAGCCTCTCTCATCAAAGAATAAAGACCCCGGAAAAAAGCTGCACACTGCAAGGAAAAACATGGTGGAGTAGTACAAACGACTGTGAGAAGCTCTGCGGGAGAATGAAGCTACAGACAGGACCCCGAAAGCTATGTTAACAAGTTGGCTTTATTATTAAGTATTTTGTGTGTGCGTGTTTCAGATGACTGCTCTGTGAAGTTGTTGCAGCTGACCGTCGGTTGGGTTGTTTAACTGGGCCTTGCAGTGATAAGACGACGTTCTTCTGGGTTTCACCGAAGCTCAGTGGCTGCAGAACTTCAGGATGTCAGATCAAATTCATCTACATGTGCAGCAAACTATGTCCAGCGCTGGAGCGACGCAGCTTTGCGCCTCTGTGTCCCCTTAAAGAAAGGAGTTGCCATATACATTCTACGAATTCTATGAATTACAAACCACAACTGTATGTTTTGTAATAAAGCTGTGTGCTTTGAAAATGTTTTCAGTTTTTTTAAATCAGCACCGCTACAATGTGTTTTACAGATATCCCATCTTTGAGTAAGCTTAGGCTTTTCAGCAGCTTTCAAATGTATGCAGTTTACTTATTTAGCATCACAAGACTTTTTTAATTTTAACAGGCAGAGCAATTGTTGCTATCAGATTTTTAAAATGTTACTGAACCCTGATGCCAGACATAATATTGTAAAATGATTCCACCAACCAGCATGTAATGAAACTGCAAATGAAAATACAAACGTATAACATGGACATTTTTATTGGACAGGTATAGAAAAATTTCAGAAACAAAGTCCAGCTGCACATGTCTGTGGGTCATGATTTAGTCTGCAGCATCCCAGGAAGGTTTGATTGAAGGCAGATTGAAGGCATCTCAGCCCACCGTAAGTCAGTTTCCTGCTTCTGCTCCATCAGAAGAAGGTGCTGATCCCTCTGCAACGGATCACAGATATTTTTTATTAAGTATTATGCTTACAGTTCATTTAAAACATACACTACTAATTACAATTAAGGAATAGAAACAAATATGTCTCACTGTGCTGCAGAAAACCTAAGTAGGTCATTCATATTTACAAAAGCAAAAAACGGCATCAGAACTAATTTGGATAAATTATAATAAAAAGAACGGTCATACTGAAGATAATATGCAGCTGAATAGGTCAATATATGAAATTTGCTTCTTACCGAGAGTAGAAGACAGCAAGTTCAGGACTTCTGCGTTCTCCGTTTCTCTGCTTCGGCCTACAGGTGAGAGACATCGGCTATGAACCACGATCAGCCCCGACTCCTCCTTGATAATCCTCTCACAGCGAGCAGCTCCATCCAGCTCACACTGAATCTTCTCTTCAGCCAACAAGCTCAGAAATGCTGAAACTCCGTTTGGATACCAGCACTGGTTTTTAACGTTGTCATTGTTTTTCAGCAAACGTTAAACACATCCACTCGCTGTAGCGAAGTTTCAAAATGGCGGTCGGGTTGTTGTTAAAAGAAAAAAACTTACTCTGCAGTGACTCCGCCCTCCAGCCAATCAGTGACCGACAGCCGTCTGACGTCGCTTTTCAGTACCAGTTCAGCACGGATGGAACCACAGCTGAGGTGGTACGAAAAATAGTATCGGCTCAGCCAGACTTCTGCCAGTGGAGAGTAAACGGTACTGAGGTTGAGTCGATCCGAGCCTTTCGTGATCCATTTGATTATGGAACAGCATTTGGCATTCCTGAATCATCCTCAGTATTTAAGCAGTTCACGTTCACTCACACCTGGCTGGATTCTCTGTCTTTCTCCTCCACGGCCATGTACATTGCTTTTCTGTTATGTATTCCAGTTTATTCTTTATTTTTTTGTATTTTAAGTGTAGCAGCATTTGGGTCTTATCAGCTGAAAGCCAATGTTGAGAAATCTTTTCAGAACTCATCAAACTAAATCTTTTCTCTTTTGAGTTTTGATGACTCAACTCCTACATTGTTTCTGTTTGTTTCAGACTGATGGCACCATGATTGTGACTATGGATGCCAATTCTGGCCTTGTGAGAAAAAAAGAGCTTTCTATACTGCATTATTTTCTCATTCGTGTTTTTTTAACAGTCTTGCATATCCAAAATATATAATCAGTGAGCTGATTAAAAGATACCAGGACAAAACCCTAGATCTGCATTTTATCTATGACATTGCATGTGTACTTTCCTCACACATGCATGTGAATATATTTCCTTATGTTGGACACAATAGTAATAGAACGGTAAAAAAACATTGTTTGGTGTTCATCAGAAAAGTGGAGATGGAATTCCATGCTATTGAGATGGATAGCTTCCTGGTGAGTGAAAATGACTTCTGACCAACACTACAAAAATGTAGAAGCCACATCATAATTCTCACGCTTAGGAGGTACTTCAGTGTTTTACCTGAATGAGTTACACTTAGTTTTCCTTTCTTTAGATGCTGCTCCGACATGGAAAAGGAATTATGTCCTAAAGCTGATGGGAATCAACAAACTCAGGTAGTTTTTTTTTTCTTTTTTCCCTTACAAAGCAAACACTACTAGTATATGATGGCAAACCCTTTACACTAGCGTGTTTCCACTATCAAAACTCAAGCGTTTCTCTTGGTTAATCAGGCCAACAGGGCCGTTTTGTGACAATAGGTTGAATGCTTAACAGCGGTAATTTTTGTCAATCAGCTCATGTACAACACACGGAGGTTACCTGGATTTGGGCTAACGGATGGTGAGGGCATGGAGAGGCTATGGTCCTTTTTGAGGAGATTTGTGATGCTATTCTGCTATAATGGTCTTGATATGCGCTTTTTAAAATAAGCTGAAGCGAAAAAGGTTTATCATAGTCAGCAAAAATGGCAATAATCCCTGCTTCAATCTTTTTTTTTTTGCTGCTGTGGGTGCCTTTTAGCACTGAAAGCTGCTCACTACAGTTGTGATATGCGAGCATCTTAGCTCGTTCCTTAAATGGCCAGTTGTGTAAAAGACGAGACTGAAAGGAAACTGTTATACTGTCAGTCACATAACAGGACCCAGACATTGCACAAAGTTCTACTTTTATCTAATCTAACCAAACATTTTCCCAAATTCTTTGGGATCATCAGGATCATTTCGGGACTTATGGTTATTTTCGGTCAGCAGTGATTCTGGCCTTGGAACTCTGCCATGGAGGTCCTTAATTTGTTGTTATTGTTGAATCGTGACCTCTGACCTTGACATTTACAGTGTGGCTTGCAATGCTTTAGATGGTGTTTTTCTTGACATCCTGGATAAGTCATCTAAAAGCTCTTTGAGTAGTTTTGGTAGTAATTGGTAATTTATCCTCCTCTGAGACGGTTCACCACTGTTCCATATTTTTTTCAAGATTGAGTAATGGCCATAGTAGTTATCGGAGTCTCAAAACCTTAAAAATTGCTTTTTTAATCCATTCCAGAATAATATACAGTATCAGCGAAATGACAAGAATCTTACCAAAAATCTACAGAAATCTCAGGTTTTCCATCTGGATCATCTTTTCCAAATTATTTCATTTTTGATTCAATCCGGTCTTTCAAAATGACAATGACCACCAAGCTGCACGTCGAAAATAGTTACACAGTAACTAGTATTATTTCAACAGAGACTCAAGTCCTGGACTCAAACTTAATTACAGACTTTAGTCACTATTCAGGTAACATCAGGACTTAAGGGTTCAGTGTCTCTGCAGCTTTGCATTCTCCTGGTATAGTGCATCTAGAATAGATATATAATATAAATAAGCAAGATGGGAAATTTAATCTCTCTTAAAGTTCATACTTTTCCTTTAAAACACCATACCTGTAAGGCATCCTGATTGTATAATTGAGAAAGCTTTCTGAGATAAACGCAGTGGGCCACTTTAGAAAGAACTAAAGTTTGTGGAGTCTGAACTAAAAGTAAATATCATGTAGTTGGATTCCTTTACCAAAAACATTTTCGTTCCATTACAGGCTTTAGCGTCTACCTTTACAATTGACAGTTTGTAGTTGATGATTACAACAGAAAGAAGTAAAACTGATAGTATGACTGGATTTCATCAAAAATAAGAATTTCACAGATTTGCAACTATGTTTCAAATGTTTCACAGACGCCATTATGATGAGCTGCATAATTAGTATTGATGGAGCATTTCTGTTTGATGTCTTTTAAACTTCCTGATGATAACAAGCAAACCATTAAGAACCAATGTACCAATCTGTATTGACTCACATTGTATCTATTTGTGTACATACAGGAAAAGCTGGGAAAAACCTATAAAATTAGACCTGAAATGGCTCAGGTGATCTAATTCTCCAAAACATAATTTTAAAACTTTAACTATAAAAATGCATTTGGTCATCTTTGCTGTGTATAGATGGCTTGTAAAAATGCAGTTGAATGGCCAATGTGACGAGGGAATGGGCTAGAAAGGAAATGTAACAGAACAATGTATGCAATATATTAAACGATAACAAACACAATAGTATTCTTCTACAGACAAACATGACATAAAATAAGAAAAACAATAAAAAGCAAATTTCTATTGAATTCGCGATATTAAACAGCTTGATGACGATAATTGCGTGATGTGTTTTAATCGTTACTCGGACTGACCAATCCAGTAGAAACTGCTAATCAAGTTTCAGAAAATAACATGCAACACTGAGACGCACGAGGCCCCCACTGGTAGGTAAAATGAAAGTGTCCCGTCGAGAGTGTACAGCTGATGACAAATTCTGAAGGAAAATGGGGACGACGATAAAGATGACCAAATTGTTGACACTGACGACAAAAACGTAATTTAGAGCTAGCACGCAGTTTTGAAGTGATGTTAGCAATAAAACAGGAGCAGGATGCACAAGCTGTATGCAATAAGTGAATGCTATGTTTAATTGTTCTTATTATTGTTTTAATTAGACAAAAATTGAATCGAAACTCAAGATAATTCAACAAAGTAACAATAATTGTGATTATTGAATCTTCATAATCCCCCAGCTCTAATGAAAAGTTAATTGTTTTACTCTTAATATCAGCACAAACAACAAGGGTATTACCTTGGCAGCCTTAAGAAATATTCTCTCACCTTTGTTTCGCAGATGATCTCTACAGAAGAGATTGTACGCAGAGAGTTCCCGAGAGTAGACTTTAGTTTTTGGGCCTCTTGTATATGGGGATTGTTTAAGAGACCGTTTATAATTGCCAATCCAGTTCTAAAAGACAGAAATACATTCAATCAAATTCAATTCATTCATATAGTGTTGATTCACAACAGATGTCATCTAAAGGCATTTCAGAAGAACCTGGGTTGAGAATCCTGGTCCTCGAGAGCCGCTACCCTACATGTTTTAGTGTTTTCCCTGTTCTAACACAGTAGATTCACCTGTTCAGCAGCTCATCAAGCTCCGCAGAAGCCAGTTGATCACCTGCTGATTGAAGCAATGTGTGTTGGAACAGGGAAAACACTAAAACATGTAGGGCAGCGGCTCTCGAGGACCAGGATTCCCTACCGCTGCATTAACCCGTTGAGGCATATTGTCGCAAATTCACATCAAACCGCCTCTGCTCCAAATTAACTTAATTTAGCATCTAGTTGAAAGCAAAAACAAAAGTGACAAAAAATACATTCAGGCATCAAGGTGTTAAATCAGTTCAAAAAAATTTCTATCTAAGGAAGATTGCATCATGTCTTTACCTTGCAGTCGATTCAATTTTCTTATGTAATTATTTCATTACAATAGAATTGTGTAATATTTCTGCATTAACAGCATGGATATACGTACATCTATGACAAATGGTGCCAAACCAGTGGCCTCTGCTTCTGCTGCAATCAAAGGAGAGCCCACCCTGGACATGCCTTGATTAAAAGCATTTTGCAGGGCTTCCTTTTGTTCCTCTGTTATGACTGTCCTCTCTTATGAAATTACAAATACAAACAGATATTAATTCATATTTTTGTTCCATTCTGCTTCATAGTTCATCATTCAAGAGTATTTACACCAACCTCTTCTCGAAATTTCACCTAAAGGAAAGACGGAAAGCACAACAATGAAGACTATTAATAAAAATAACGAAACATTATCAAGTATTTGCATACATAACGATCTTTAAACAAGGTACATTTCTTTAATTTATTTAAAAGGTAATGCAAGGTGCTTTGGGTGATAAGATGAGAAGATATATACAATAAAGCATAAAACACTCAGAAAACATATGATACATGACAACATTACACAAAGACGGCTCTAAACTGATGAGTTTTAAGCCATAATTTAAAAGATGGAAAAAGTAATGAACTATGCCAGAATTTTATAATTCACTTATTGTACAAATATGAATATTAATACACCAAATAATGCAATTTTAAGACTACACAAGACAATTAAATGCTGTAACACAGCTAAATGCATGGGCAGCCTAAGTCAAGTTATTTTCTGGTCCGCTTTGCCTCACGCCCTGAATCACACATATGCTGTACTGCAATTTAAATGATAAGTAATGACATGCGCGTCGATTGTATTTGTCATGTGATTTCTGCTTTATTTGCTTTTAAAATTTTGTAAATAAAATGCCTACCAATGAGACGCGTTTTGGTCGCAAGTATGACGTAGCGCTAGATAACGTTAGCTAGTAGCTAACGCTTCAATTACTCACTGAGACCTCGTTCTGCCTGCTGCCTTTATAGCTGCCGCTTTCCTCACAGTAAGATTTATGGAGCTTTTCTTCACTTTTAATGCTCTTTTCTGCATCCTGGGGTAGCAACGCAGCACTCCCTAAGCATTATGGGAGTGCGTTTCACAGAAAACCTCAAATAACTTTCCCGCCCGTCTAAAAGTATCAGTTTCTTGGCATCAAAATGTGTATTTAAATTCCATGAACGTCATATGTTGCATCCACGGGGCATTTCCAACAGAATCAGAAAATAACTTTTATGGCTTCATTGACTCTCATTCATTATTTCAACTGGATAAGTGGAAAAACCGAGCTAGCGAAACTCCAAATACAATGAACTGATAAAAATGAAAGTATTATTGACCAGTCCTCATCTTTTAAGTGACACAAATGACACTTAAGGGCCGAAAGTAGTTACTTTATTAGTTTAAAGAAACATAATGTATGTTAATTATCTGTCAAGTAGCTTTGACGTCATTATCATCACTTCAAAAATTCTGCCGTCCTAAACACGTTATCATAGATTAATATCATAAACTTAATCGTTTTTCAGACTACACAAGCATAAATAGTTTCACATTTTCTTCATAATATTAATTGCAGTTCTCAAGAAAACTAATTTCAAAGGTATTAAAGTCAGAATTTTTGCTAGTTACCTGGTTTATCGATGATCTCGATCCTGTGTGAGGTGAACAATAGGCGAACTGGATTATATTATAACTGGACCTGGATTCATCAGTCTCCTCCAGCGGCTACGGAGCAGTATATTATTATAGAGTGATAACGAGCTACCGAGCCTACTAGTAGGTAGAGGAGGCACAGTCTGAAGGCATTCAATGGGAGTGATTGCCGCTAATAACGTCCATTTAATGCGTGGATTACATCCGAAGTGGGTGGTTCTAGTCCAGATGCACAAAAAGTGCAGAAACCAGCTTCGGCCTCGTATAGCCTACCACCACTTTATCTAGCTTTGAACTTTGCTGATTGCAACATCTCACTTGTTGGTTTTAGCTGATACGATTTACTGTCAGTATTCAGTTTTACTTGTAGTAAAGCTGTCAGAGTGTCCACCCCCATCGATTTCCTATACTCTGTATTGAGTTTCCTGACATGGCTGAATACTCTTTCACTGTCTGCGTTGCTGTGAGGAAGGCATAGCAAGGCCTTGACGCTTTTTGGTGCTCCGATCATTGCTCTCGTCGATCATCAATGTGAACGGTTGAGTCCTGCAGCGTGCTATGATAGGATCTGTGTAGGCTGGTGCGAGAGACTCCTTGATAATCATGGTTGCCTTTGTCCTTCTGCATGCAAAATCCTGCAACATAGAGATTATATTCGTTACATGTGGATGTTTGAAGAATCGATGTTCAGAGTATAATTTCATAGCATTAAAAACTTCAACGCATGTAAACATCTCTGAATATTTTTCATCAAACACACTTTGAATCATAATCTGTTGATGATATTATCAGTTTGCATTGAAGATTACAGTCTTTAATATAAATCATCTCGATCTACATTGTTTGCATTATTTTCAAAAAGATTAATTGCTTGAGTGACAAAGAAAATTTTAATCTGTCTTACATACCTTTGCAACTTGTGAATCGATGAACATTTCTGGTACCAACTTGGTGAATGTATCTGCAGCGGCGAGTGGAATGTTGTGCTCGGCAAAAAACTGGCACATGAGGATTTCTGCTTTGAGCACCTTGTTGCTTTGTGACGATGCAGGGTTCGCACTGGCAAACTGTTGACTCAAAGGAACGTATGTCTTACTTCTTGCGACACTATCCACGTGTGACGATGTTTTGAAATGGCTTTTCAAGTCATAAAAACCACTGGCAGCAACTTTCACGTCTTTCCTACACGGTACACAAAACGAATATTCCGGGCCTTTGGACGAAGATTTTATCCATCCACTATACTCTCCTTGCAGATGTTCCCACACTTTCTGATGCTTTCCAGTTGACTTAACTTTCCACTTCTTTTTCAAGGGTTCAGACATCTTCACTGGTGAGAGTTTCGTGTTTAAATGATATCGATTTCCTCGTGTTGTGTTGCAATCAAGAAGGAAGCGGAAGTTATAAAGCGACGCATGCGTGATGGAGCTTAATTCGGCAAAAATACCCCGTTTCGGTCTGGGTGTTTTCCCGTATTATATGTTGTAGTACGCCGTATCCATTTAAAAGATGGCAAAAAACGTATTAAATACGGGCAAACCGTATCAGTTGACAGGTATGGATGTTTCCTTAGTAAATGAAGAGTGCTATTTAATGCTGTGTGTCCCACCCTTAACCTCGTTATTATTGTTTGAGCTCTATTATTAATTTCAATATTTCTCATCTTACCTACCTTTTTTACCCACATTTCCTGCCATTCATTCAATATCTGTTTCTTGATAATTGCTTTTACTTATTTAACACCATATGGAATTTCAATCCATTTATTTAATGTAGTTGCTTGTTTTGCATGTAAATCAGCAATTTCATTCCCCTCAACCCCTCTATGAGCTGGAACCCACATAAATCTTACTTCTATCTCGAATTTATTCAATTTAAATAGACATTCATATATTTCTAATAAAATATCCGGTCTATTATCATTTGACACTGATTTAATGGACAATAATCCTGCAAGAGAATCTGTACTATATATTTTTTCACCCTATTTTGTTCTATCCAAACTAAGCTAGAACAGATGGCTAACATTTCCACTGTAAAAACTGACAAATTATTGGGAGTTCTGACTTTTATATATTTCTCTTAATCTGGAATACAAAAAGAGAAACCTGTGGTCTCTTTTCCTGAATCTTTTGAACCATCTGTAAATATAGGAATAAATGGTTCGTGTATGTTATTTAATCTTTCAAATGTAATATTATCCCAATTTCCTTTACCTTTTTCCTGATCCATTTTAAACGTAATATACAATTATATGTAGATACATTGTTGTTGTTGATGTTATTATTATCAGTACAGTAATACTTTTGTAGTAATGAGGATTATAATTATTACTAAAGAGTATGTTTTTATTAGTAAACATTTTATTTTATTGAAACATTATACTGTACATGCATATTATACATATCAAGCAGTTTCAATCCACCCCACCCCCCACCCCCGTCTTTGTTTTATAATTTTTTGAGCTTTTTTTAACAAAACAATATGACCATTGATCTGGCTGGATCTTACATTAATAATTATTTTGCTTGTACAGTGACCATTTTTCCCATTTCTTTACCAATTGCGGTTGTTGTAGTCTCAGTCTGTATGTTATTTTCTCCATTAGTAATATGTCTTCAATTGTAGATATCCATTGCTCCCTTGATGGCACCATAGCTTTCCCCCATTTCCTTGTGATATATTTTTTGGCTTCTATCAAAATTATTTTTTACCAAATATTCATCACTTTATAGTGATAGTGTATAGTACCATCACAAAAATTACACAAATATAAAACTTCAGGTTTCAAAGGGATTGCATATCCCAAAACTTGGCACATGACAGTACAAATATTTTTCCAAAACTCTAGAAGTTTCGGGCATTTCCAAAAAAATGTGTGAATGGTCAACATCTGTCTCCCCACAGTCTCTCCAACATATCTGTCGCCTCCGTAATTGTTTACTTTTTCATTTGGGAGCTATAAAAAATCTTACGAGATTTTTCCAAGCAAACTCCCTCCATGTCCGAGAGCTGGTTGTCGTATGATGTAATTTCCACATGTCTAGCCAATCCATATCATCAATTTTTATATGAAATTCTTTTTCCCATTTTAATTTCGCTTTTTGAGTTGTATGTTTATCATTGTTCGTTAAGGCTTTATATAATGCAGAAATTACCTTAATACTGCTGTCTTTGTAAGCTTTTGTCGTTATTTGACTAACACCGCTCTCTTCTATGGAGGGATCTACCCGAAGCTCTCTCTTATAATAGTCTCTCATTTGAAGATAACGGAAAAAAAACATGTTTGCTAAATAGGTATTTCTGTGTCAAACTTTGGAAGCTCTCCAACTTCCCATTGTTCTCCAAATCATCTAAATGACAAATAAAACACAATTTTTGTCTCATGTTACTGCTTTTAGTCAACAGAGATGGTGTAAGAGTAGTGCCAGTTAGACCAGGAATGGGCAAACTGTGGCCCGGGGGCCAAATGCGGCCCGTTAAACGTTTTGATTTGGCCCACCAAACTTGAATTTTTTTTATTAAATTAACCTTGTTAATGTTTTATTTCCCCTGCAATTCTGATGTTTCCTCACTAGATGGCGCACTCTAGATATATTGGCTTTGTTGAGGTGACGCATAGGCCTATTACTCCATGTTTGCACTTTACCCTTTGACCCAACGCCCCTCTATGAAGATGAGCAGACCCAAGAAAAGGAAAGTGCACAGAGAATGTCGAGTGTTCAATAAGGAGTGGACAACTAAATATTTTTTTTACTGAACACCGATCATCTGCTGTTTGCCTGATATGCCAAGAAACTGTGGCGGTTTTTAAAGAGTATAGACAAATTTGAGGAAATCAGTTTATGACGGCGGACAGTGACTCGCCGTATGGAACTAATAGGTGAAGATATCACCAGCAGATTAGAAAAAAAGGCAAAGTCATTCACTTTTTATTCTTTAGCACTGGAAGAAAGCAACAATGTCAAAGACACTGCTCAGCTCCTCATTTTTAGCCGAGGAATAAACAAAACTTTTTTTTTTAAATGGAGGAGTTTTTGACAATGGAGTCTCTGAAAGGACAAATACGGGGAGAGGACTTGTTTGAACGGATGTCAGTTCATTGCGTTCCTGAAGGAAATTGATGCGGATCACCAGGACCTGCTTTATCACTCACGTGTCCGCTGGTTGAGTTTCGGCAAAGTGTTTCAACGAGTGTGGGAGCTCAAAGAGGAGATTGGCGTGTATTTGGAATGACAGGGGAAGACTGATGAATTTCCTGAGCTGAGCAACAAGAGCTGGATGTGTGACTTTGTGTTTGCTACGGACGTATTTTCACACTTGAATGAGCTCAACGTGAAACTCCAGGGGAAGGAGCAGTTTGTGCATGAAATTTACACAAACGTGAAAGCATTTGATTATTCACTCATTTTCCTACACTAGCCACGCTGAAAGAGGCTGGAGCAAAAGTAAAGAAATATAGTGAGTCACTGGATGCACTGCACGGAGAATTCTGCCGTCGATTTTTGGATTTCGACAAAATTTACAAGTCACTTCAATTGGTGGCTTTTCCTCTGTCACAAGACCCCGAAACAGCTCCAGAGGAGCTTCAGCTCGAACTGATCGACCTTCAGTCCAACCCTGCCTTAAAAGAGAAGTTCAGCTCTCTTAAACTAAATGACTTCTATGCTTCACTCAATGATGCCGCGTTTCCAAATCTAATGCGAAAAGCGCAGATGATGTTGGCTTTAATCGGCTCTACCTTCGTGTGTGAACAGACCTTCAGCGTCATGAACATCAACAAAGCCAGCCACAGATCCAAGTTAACAGACCTACACCTCAAATCTATCCTGAGAATCGCCACAACAAAACTAACTCCAGACATTGCTGGCTAAAAAAAGAGGCCAACTACACTGCTCCCATTAAAATGTGTATCTCCGTGATACGGACGCTGTTAAAATAAACAGTGCGCGCAGGTCAATTATAACGCTTCACAGACTGATTTGCTGCAACTGTTTCATCCTTGCACTGGTCGTTGTTGACTTTTGGCACCGGGGAAACACATTGAATAAAAGGAACAGGACAAGTACATCTGCATCTCCTACCGTTTTTGAGAAAAAAAAAAAAAAGACAGTCAGGAGGATGAGTGATGGTGATATCCTGAAGGATAACATTTATTTGATTTTCAGTGTTTAAAGACTCATTTGGAAGTCAGAGATTTTATTGTAATGCTTTTCTTCATTTTCATTGGAAATTAAAGCACATGTTTTCTCCATATCCCAAGATGTGTATTTTTCCCCCAATTAGGTGATGTTACCAAAGCATGCCATCTATCTGCTACTGTTCCGGCCCCTTTGTCAAATGTTAGAAGTCAATGTGGCCCACGAATCAAAAAGTTTGCCCACCCCTGCTTTAGACCACTGCTACACCAAAATAAAAAATGCATATCGCTCTGTCCCCCGTGCTGCTTTGGGACTTTCTGACCACTGCCTGGTCCACCTCATCCCATCTTACAGGCATAAGCTGAAATCTGCTAAACCTGCAGTAAGATCTGTGCAGTTACAGGCCTGCTTTGACTGTAATGATTGGAGCGTCTTTAAAGCAGCAGCCTCAGACCTGGACAGACTGACTGAGACTGTGACATCTTACATCAGCTTTTGTGATGACATGTATGTGCAGACCAAAACCTTCTATACGTTCAAACACAACAAACCATGGTTCACTGCAGAAATGAAACGGCTACGCCAAGACAAAGAGGAGGCCTACAGGAGGGGGGATCGGGACCTGTACAAGCAGGCCAGGAACAAGCTGACAAAGGAGATCAAGGCAGCAAAAAGGAACTACAGTGTAAAGCTGAAGGACCGTTTTTCTGCCAATGACTCTTCTGCAGTTTGGAAGGGCCTGCAGACCATTACCAACTATAGGAGACCATCCCCCCACCCTGTGGGGAGCCCCCGCCTGGTTGAAAACCTCAGCAACGTTTTCTCCAGGTTTGAAACGACCTTCACAACTTCCACTTCCCCCACCATATCCATCACAAAAGGCCTAGCATCACCCCGAACCACCCATGTAGCCAACCCCCTGCCTGCACTGAGGATCTGTGAACAGAAAGTGCGTCAACTATTTCAGAGACAGGATTAAGAAGGCACCGGGACCCGATGGTGTGTCTCCATCTTGTCAGAAAGTTTGTGCTGACCAGCTGGCTCCCATCTTCACTCAGATCTTCAATAACTCCCTGGAGCTGTGTGAGGTCCCCTCCTGCATCAAACGCTCCACCATCATCCCGGTTCCCAAGAAGTCCTCTGTCACAGGATTAAATGACTACAGACCAGTCACCCTGACATCTGTGGTCATGAAATCCTTTGAGCGACTGGTGCTAACCCACCTGAAGGGCATCACAGATCTCCTGCTAGACCCCCTGCAGTTCGCCTATAGAGCAAACAGGTCAGTGGATGATGCAGTCAACATGGCTCTCCACTACATCCTGCACCACATAGACTCAGCAGGGACTTACTCTCGGGTCCTTTTTGTGGACCTCAGCTCTGCATTCAACACCATCGTCCCAGAGCTCCTTCACCAACCACCTGTGCAGTCAGAACCACCTGGAGCTAAACCCGCTCAAAACTGTGGAGATGACAGTGGACTTCAGGAAGAGACCCCCCATCAACATCTCCTCTCATAATCACCAACAGGCCAGTCCCCACAGTGTAGTCTTTCAGGTTCCTAGGATCCACCATCACACGTGACCTGAAGTGGACCTCCCACATTGACTATAAGGAAAAAGACCCAGCAGAGGCTGTACTTTCTGCGTCAGCTCAGAAAGTTCAACCTGCCTCAAGACCTGCTGATCATCTTCTACACAGCAATAGTCTAGTCTTTCCTGACCTCATCCATCTTTGTCTGGTTCGGATCTGCCACCAGGCAAGACAAGGAGAGACTGCAGAGAACAGTCAGGTCTGCAGAATGGATCATAGGTACTGATCTTCCCTCCATTCGGTACCTGTGATGGTCCAGGGTCAGGAAGTGGGCCAGCACCCTGGCCACTATCTGTTTAGGCTCCTCCCCTCAGGCCGGCGTTACAGAGCGCTGTACGAAAAACCAGAAGAACAGTTTCTTCCCCCGGCTGTCAGTCTGATGAACTCTGTATAGTCACAGAGTCTGAGTCCATTCACATAACAACATACTCTAACTCTACACTGCTGTATAAAATCTCTGTACAATAACCCCAGCTTGGTGTATATATTATCCATTATTATTTTTGTATTTATTTTTATTTCGCTTATTTAAGTCTGTACTAGTGAGAAAAGTTGCCGGAGTCAAATTCCTTGTATGCGTCATACTTGGCCATTAAAGCTGATTCTAATTCTGATTCTACACATAGATCTGGCTGATGCCAGGTTAATAAAGCGCATTGTTTCTCCAGAATCTCCCTCAGGAATTAAGCGTTCATGTTAGTGGTAGCTGATAACTTTTAACCCCTTTACTTTTCCTTCTGCTTATGGTGATTGAACTTGGCAATCTGTGCTCTATCTTACCCCCCCGACCCGGCCAATGGACACTCTGAAAGACTATTTTAACAACTTCCGCTGGAATATCCAGCTGCTTATAGAGAAAGCTATTGACCATGGCTTGTGATGGAAATATTTTAAAGTAATATGAATTGAATAGCTACATATTAGTAAATGCACGTAGGGTCCAGCATGGTTTAGTTTATTCTTTTAATTCCACAAAAAGCTCATCCTAAGGACGAATTGCTAAGGACTATACCTTTTGAAGGCTAAACTTCATAGATCTGCACATTGCCTGTAAATCCTTGTGAAGGACCTTCATGAGGAACAACCAGGCATCAAAGCTGCATGACTTCCTGTAGATGGCCTCCAGGATGTCGCCGTAGTCCCTGTTGTTTTGAACTGCTCTTTGTTTAATGTGTGCCTGATTGGGACTGTAGGGAATCCCTGGGGTATTTCCCAGAGGAAGAGGAGCCTCCATATCCAATTACACTCATACATTACAATTAATCAAGAACAGCTACAACCAACTATTTGATCCATATTCGTTACAGTACATGGACAAACCTTTCAGCAGGCCAACATGTCTGTATTAAACATATTTACTACTTTAATATACAAGGATTATAATTTTACTTATGGTTCTAAAACAATTCTTAGAAGAAAACATTACTCAACTGTTGTGCTTTAAAACAAAGGATTACATGAAATAAACATTGTAGGCTGTTACGGTGTGGCTTTATTTACCCAGCGATTTTATACAGGAATATCAATTATTAATGACAGGTTTGATGGCCTGAGTCTGGTTATTCAATACTAGTTTGGTCAACATATACATAAACATTCATCTAAAGTTGTTCGATTAAACAAATGTTGTTTTTTTAATGTTTTATTCATCAGGCAAGAAGTAATGTTAAACAACCAAAACAGAAAAGAAAACCAATCAAAAAGGACAACTTACTATCAGGGTTCAATGTCAAGTTTTTCGATAATAATTTAAAAACCTTTTTTACAAATGGACATATTCAAAGTAATCAGCAAAAAATTACCTTAAAATCATACATCTTTAATCTTGTTTAGGATTTGAAAGTAATTGAAAACACCAGTAACAAATAACGCACAAAAAAAGGACAATAATTTTAGCCAGCAAATTACAAGAAAAAAGGTAAAAAGCTGAAACCTCATTTTTCACCATGTTACAGCATTTTAAAACTAATTAAAACTAATTTCAACGAGGCCAAGAGAATAAACCAAAAACTTTACAGATACCATAATTACCACAGCCAGGGCCAGAATGGGACTCATTTCCAGCCCTGGAGTTTTATGCTGCAGACGATTTTGGATGTTGATATGTTAAAAATCTTCCGTCTAAAATAAACAGAACCTCACTCAATATATTGCAAATTTCACTCACCTATTTAGACTTGCTTATGATGAACTTTTCCTATTATTGCTTTTACTCAATGGCTAATGATTTCTTGCTTGCCTATTTTTAATTTTCATACCAATTATTATTTTAATCAAATGCTAAATGGCATTGTTTTGTCTATGCTTTCCTGTATTTTAATATTGCTAGTTGATTATGAATGTTTTATAAAGATTGTTTTAATTTTCACATTTTTTGTAATTATGTATATCACCTTGAATTGCCTTGTGATGAAAGTTTAAATGACTAACTGGTTTAGATTATTCAGCGATTAATGAAACCAAATACATGATTAGAAAAGTTGGATTTTGAAAACAAAAACATAGGTTTAACAGATAAAAACAATCAATCAATAAGAATATAGATTAAAAACAGATAATACACTATTGGTTAAAATGAAATTAAAAAATTAGACTATAAATTAAACCACGAGAATCAAAGTGATCAGAAAGCGCAATTTAGGGCTCAAAGGCAGCTCTGAATAGTAGAGTTTTAATCTTTGATTTAAGAGACCATAATGATTTAGTATTTTTGCATTCTTCTGGAAGTTTTTTCCAGATTAGTGGAGCATAGAAGCTGAAAGCTGCCTCTCCCCGTTTAGTTCTGGTTCAAGGAATGTTTATTAAGCTAGAGTTGGAGGACCTGAGTGGTCGGCTGGATTGCTATAGTGACAGCAGATCTTCAACATACTTTGGTTTTAAAATACTCCTACTTGTTTATAAATCACTGAACGATTTATAAACAAGTAGGAGTATTTTAAAGTCTATTCTCTGAGCTACAGGGAGCCAGTGGAAGGACTTAAGAACTGGGGTGATGTGTTCTACTTTCCTGGTTTTAGTGAGAACACAGGCAGCAGCGTTCTGGATCAGCTGCAGCTGTTTGATTGTTTTTTTTAGGTAGACCTGTGAGGACGCTGTTGTAGTAATCAATCCAACTAAAGATAAACGCATGGATCAGTTTTTGACGGTCCTTCTGTGACATCAGTCCTTTTATCCTGAAAAGTTCTTCAGATGATAGAAAGCTGACCTTGTTATTGCCTTTATGTGACCCTGGAGGTTCAGGTCTGAGTCCATTATTACACCTAGATTACGAGCCTGATGAGTCGTTTTTAGTTGTATTAGCTGAAGCTGTGTGCTGAGTCTGGATCGTTCTTCCTTAGTTCCAAAAATACACTTCTGTTTTGTTTCTGTTTAGCTGGAGAAAGTTGTGGGACATCCAGTCGTTGATTTGTTAAATGCATTCATTTAAGGTCTGGATAGAATCAAAGTGACCTGGTGACAAAGTAATGTAGAGCTGTGTATTGTCTGCATAGTTATGGTAATTTATCTGATTGGCTGCTATAATCTTGGTTAGTGGGAGCATATAACTATTGAACAGGAGGGGGCCTAGGATGGAGCCCTGGGGGACCCCACATGTGATTTATGTTTGTTCTGATGAGAAATTTCAGATTGACACAAAGAACTTCCTATTCATAAAGGTAAGATTCAAACCATTGAAGAGCTGTACCAGTGAGTCCGACCCAGCTCTCCAATCGCTCCAGTAATATTTTATGATCAACAGTGTCAAATGCTGCATTGAGTTCCAACAGAACCAGAACTGTGGTTCTGCCGCTGTCTGTATTTACGCTGATGTCATTGAAAACTTTGACTGGGACAGTCTCAGGGCTGTGATGAGCACGAAAACCAGACTGAAAATTATCTAAGGGGTCGTTTATTGTCAGGAATGTATTCAACTGTTGAGATGCACCTATTTAAATAATCTTACTGATGAATGGGAGATTAGAGTTTGGCCTGTATTTCGTCATCAGGGATAACTTTCTTTAAAAAGGTTATGGGTAAGATATCGAGGCAGCAGGAGGAGGAGTTCAGCTGTTTAATCATTTCATCAAGATGTGATTGATTTGTTTTTTTTAAATCAGACATTTTATCTGCATTATTTTTACATGGGAATGAAGATGGCATTGTGTTGAAAGCTGCTTTACAGATGAATTTCCTTATTTCTAGAATCTTTTCAGTGAAGAAGTTGGCAAATTCACTACAGGCCCAAGTGGAGTGTAGCCCAGGAGCTGCTGTCACTGGAGGATAGGTTAGTCTTTTAACTATTGCAAATAAATTCAGAGCATTATTAATGTTATGATTTCAAAGAAGAATGATTGCCTTGCAGTTTTCAAATTTAAGTTATATTCGATCAGCTTGTTTTTCAAGATTTTCATAGTGAACCTGGAGTTCAGTTTTCCTCCATATCTTTCGGCCTGACGGAACTCCCTTTTTTTGCTATGTACTGGAGGATTGTTGGTCCATGGTGACTAGTTTTTACCTGAGACTAATTTTACTTTATTTGGAGCAATGGTATCAAGATTGTCTGAGACTTTAGATAAACAGCTATCTACCAGCTTGTTAACAGTGTTTGTTGGGTAGTGGAGGGTGTTGGGGGGGTGAGGTAGAGCAGTAATTTCTTTTTTTTTAAATTTCAGCAGAGCTGTCTTCAAGGGAGCGTTTTTTTTACTATGGTCTCATTTTCTCAACAAGTTCATCAAAATGACTGACCCACCGATGACACTTTTCATCTTTTAAGCAAACCCCTCCATCATCATCATCGTTAATTGCAGTGGGACCCTAAACTTTACTACTTCTTCCTAGCAGTCCGTTTCTCCTGTGCTTTCCACTGCATCTGCTGCCATTTCCAAAGTTTTTTACATTGATGCTACCTCTGGCAAAATTATTGGTGTTTTGACCACCCTTGCTACCCTATCACATACCTTTCTCCCACCCGGACACCGAGACGTGCTGCATCTAACCCCGTATCTAACATCTTGATCAGAGGGTGAATATTCCTCTTAAGAATCTGATTTACCAATTACTATTTAATTATTATTTTCTAAGGCTAGCTATCACTATGCTATAACTATGAGGCCAATTTTTTTCTCATCTCCTTGAGTGGTGGCGATGCTCAAAAACCTGATTTATTAGTGTTTCCATGGTAACACCGCCTAAATAGTGGCTTGGTTTTAAGCGTCGGGCATCTCCTGATATAACTTAGTAATTCAATTTGTGGTCATATCTGCAGCTGTGGCCCGTTAAAGTCGGAAATGTTTCTTGTGCCAATATTGCGAGTTAATCTTTATGAAACTTCTCATGAGAAACTAAGTTACCTCTGGTTTTAAAACTTTTTCCACACATTGTATAAGTGAAAGGCTTCTCACCTGTGTGAGTTCTCATGTGACTAGTCAAAGATCCTTTCTGACTAAAACCTTTGCCACACATTGTACAAGAGAAAGGCTTCTCACCTGTGTGAATTATCATGTGACTAGTCAAATATCCTTTCTCACTAAAACTTTTTCCACACATTGTATAAGTGAAAGGCTTCTCACCTGTGTGAGTTCTCATGTGAATAGTCAAAGATCCTTTCTGACTAAAACCTTTGCCACACATTGTACAAGAGAAAGGCTTCTCACCTGTGTGAATTATCATGTGACTAGTCAAATATCCTTTCTCACTAAAACTTTTGCCACACATTGTACAAGAGAAAGGCTTCTCACCTGTGTGATGTCTCATGTGAATAGTCAAACTTCCTTTCACACTAAAACCTTTGCCACACATTGTACAAGAGAAAGGCTTTTCACCTGTGTGAACAATCATGTGAATGGTTAAAGTTCCTTTCTGAATAAAACTTTTGTCACAAATTGTACAAGAGAAAGGCTTCTCACCTGTGTGAATTCTCATGTGACTAGTGTTGTATTTTACTTTTTTGGGGCTATTTTTATATACAGTTTCGTAGTACATATGTTTTAAATATCTTTGGTAGGCATTCAGAGGTAGAGGTCTGTTTTATATTATTCATGGGTGTAAAGCACATTGTTTACCAGTATTTTAATTGGGCACCTTTTGAGGAACATCAGAGCCTTTGTGTATGTTGGGAGTATGTGTGACCTTTTGAGGACCTCTGAGACAAAGAGTTTTATTGCAGGCTGTAAAACCAGGATGTCTGTAGATTAGGAAGTAGGGAGGACCCAGGACCATAAAACCATAAAACTCAGAATGAACTTTTGACCAAAGAGGAGGACACTTCCATCTTATGAATGCATCATTCTTGACAGACCAGTCAGTATCAAGACACTTTTTAAAAACGTTCTGATTGGAGCAGATTCCGAGGGAGAAGAGACGCCCAGAATCCTGGGAAGTTTTGGATGTTTATAAAAGTTATGACATGAAAACCATTCGTTGTCAGATGTCTTTAATCTGGCCCAGAGAAAATGGGCATGTTTCTCTGTAAAACTGCATATCTGTTAATCTGTTTAAAATAAAACTGAGAACTGAAAATTGGTTCCTTGTCTCTGCTTGAACATGCACTGAATTATTTTTTTACAAAAATTTAATTCTACACTAGTCAAACGTCTTTTCCGACTAAATTTTTTGCCACACATTGTACAAGAGAAAGGCTTCTCCCCTGTGTGAATTGTCATGTGTTTAGTCAAAGATCCTGTCTCAATAAAACCTTTGCCACACATTGTACAAGAGAAAGGCTTCTCACCTGTATGATGTCTCATGTGACTAGTCAAAGATCCTTTCACGCTAAAACTTTTGCCACACATTGTACAAAAGAAAGCCTTTTCACCTGAGTGATTTCTCATGTGTTTAGTCAAAGATTTCTCACTAAAACCTTTGCCACACATTGTAAAAGAGAAAGGCTTCTCACCTGTATGATGTCTCATGTGACTGGTTAAATGTCCTTTCACACTAAAACATTTGCCACACATTGTACAACAGAAAGGCTCCTCAGCTGTATGATGTCTCATGTGTATAGTCAAATTTCCTTTCACACTAAAACCTTTGCCACACATTGTACAATGGAAAGGCTTCTCACCTGAATGATATCTCATGTGAGGGCTTAAATGTCCTTTCCGACTAAATTTTTTGCCACAAATTGTACAAGAGAAAGGCTTCTCACCTGTGTGAGTTGTCATGTGTGTAGTCAAAGATTCTTTCCAAATAAATTTTTTGCCACAAATTGTACAAGAGAAAGGCTTTTCACCTGTATGTCTCATGTGACCAGTTAAATGTCGTTTTTGAGTAAAACTTTTTCCACAAATTGTACAAGTGAAAGGTTTCTCACCTGTGTGAGTTCTGATATGAGCTGTTAAACTAGTTCTATTCTTAAACCTTTTTCCACATGTCGTACATGGAAAACACTTCTCATCTGTGTGACTTTTCAAGTGTTGAGCCAACTGACTCTTCTTAGTGAAAAAATCCCCACAAATCCTACAAAGATACAAATAGTTTTCTGTGTCAGTTTTCTTCTTCCTTTTGGGTTCTGAATTGTCTTTCTTCTTGCTTTTCTGTCGTCTCCTATTTTGTTTAGGGTCGTTATCTCGCTTTGATCCAGAGTCTTTTTGGTGGTTTCCTTCTTGATCCTGGTTCTCAGGTTCACTGGAGTCCCGAGAGTTCTGCTCTTCTTTCACCTTCAGAGGTTCTGATTCTTTCTGGTCCAAACTGATGTCGCTCTCCATCTTACATAGCTGCTGGTCAGAGAAAACCTCCTCTTTCCAAACATGATGGTCTGAAAATGCAAACAAGAGGAAAGATTTTTATTGCAAGTTCATGAAATGTGTTTTGTTCAATCACTTCATACATATAAAGATACTAGATCGAGAAATGTATTATTATGATTAATCTTTTAGTATTATTAACACTGAGAGCAGAGGAGCCAGACAACAGGCTGATAATCTATATTTTTGTACCGTTTATACTGAAAGTTCATCATTTATATTTTTTCCAGTCCTCGATATTAAACTCTAGAAACACATCCATTTATCTCATTGGCTGTAATTCTTCTTGTGATCAAAAAATGTATTATTATGATTAATCTTTTAGTATTATTAACACTGAGAGCAGAGGAGCCAGACAACAGGTGTTGAGTTCAAGGTTAGAGAAGAAACCACTGCTTGAGAAAATATTGATTCTTCTTACATATTTAGTTTTGAGAGTTTCTCTTATTGTGTTATATGTAACCCAAGCTATTGCCATTGTTTTGTATATGTCAAAAGTCACTTATTCACAGCTAAAGAGCCAGATTTCTTCATCCGGATATATCCCCACCCTGATATTAATCGTTTTGTCTTCAAAGTTATAGAGGCAAGGTTGCTGAACTTTATAAATACTTATTTTCATTTGAGCTTGTGAGGGTAGTAGGTAGTGGGGACGTAGGAGGGTAGTTAGGAGGGAGGAGGTAAGAGTAGGTAGGGGGGCAGCATTCAGCATTCACTGAGATCTGTGCTGTTCTCCTGTATGATCAATTCAACTTTTATTAAAACCTCCAAACGCTTAAAGGAATCTCTCTCATCTTTATTAAGAGTCTTAAATGCCATTACATTCTTGGCACCAACAAACGTTTTTCGGCTTCCAACAGCGGATCGGATTCCAAAGGAGAACCAAGTTGTCTGGACGACCCAGGATCAGCGACCGGCCCGTGAACTCCCATCTTCAGAGAAAGCGGGGATTTGGTCCTCCTTGGGCTTCCATGCGCTGTCTGGAAGGACGCACGCCCGGGTGAGAGAGATTTCTTCTTACCTTAATTTTTCGTTTTCTTAATTTTTAAAACAAAAAAATGTTTGTACATTGTTGCGATGCTTTGCGAACGCAGTACTGTGCGTCGTTTAGAAATAGTTTCGCTTTGATTTAATTGAGGGTTTTGCTGACCTCGTCTCAAACTTTGAAAAGATGGGCTCAGCAAAAACTAAGCTTCCTCCAGTCCCCGTAGGGACTCAGCCACTGCTGAATTCGGCCGGACGCTTTCCTCACGTTGAGTCCCCAAGACCCGCACCGAGGAAGTTGCTCAAGATGATACCCATCCCAGCGCTTCAGAAGTCGTTTCAACCGACCAGGAAGGCCCCACCGCCTCCGGCGAAGAAGAGGGCTTATGCTGACATGGACAAACAAAGAGAGGTCAGTCTTCCTCTAACCTCTGTGTAAAATGTGCATGATTTCGGGCGATGTAAGGAGCGGGACTACATCACTGACGAATGCAATGGCGAGCAGAGGCGTGGTTCGTGGACTAAGCGAGCTGATTGACATAGGGGTCAGACTTCATGTTCCAAACACACACAGACACACATGTTCACTTTGAAAGTGATGAAATATCTGAATGTGATGATGAAACACATTCTGAAAGTGACAATCAATAAGATTTTAGTGATGATGTTATTGATGAAAATGTTGTTTGTAATGAACAACCTGTTGATGATGGAGAGGTTGGTTTTTGTGATGTAAATCATGATGGCAGCAATGAAAATGCTGCAAGTTTAAATGAGATTGCCAGCAATGAAGAACTTGCTTCCTGCACTAACCATTTAGATCAAAGTTCTAACCCTCACACTTTGATTACAGAAGCCATTGCACATTTAGAACAACAACAAATGCCACTGTCAGGTACGTACGCACAACTGACTTCTGATGCGTACAAAGCCTTAACTTAACTTAACATCATCTTTGGCCGAACTTTTGCTGCTGCCACCAGCGCCCAGCTGGCCGACACAATCCCCTGCCAGCCCGGTGAAGCTGCGGAGGGGGAATCCATCGCTGGGTCTCCAGGCGGACTCGGACAGACGAACTCCGGCGGAGGTACAACATCTACGGCAGAGGAGGAGTGCTGGATCCAGCAGGGGGCTAAGCCAAAAGCCCCCCTCAGCTCCACTCCGGTGCCCCAGGGTGCGTGGTCGACGGTCGGGCCTGGTCGCAGTGGGGGCGCCCGGAGCGGCTTTCACCGTTCTCCTCCACCCGGCCTTCCTCTGTCGAACCGCTTCGGTGCCCTGGGGGACGACTTCCCTCCTCTGACCGTCCCTCCGACCGCGCCGAAGACCAGCAGCTCCGCAGGACCGCCGCCCATCCCCTCCCAGCAGCCAGAGCAGCAGTCAGACTCCGGTATCCACCCACGTCGCGCCAGACCCAGGACTACAGCCGGGACCCGCCGAGGAGTGCTTCACTACACCCCGAATCCACGGAACGAGCCCTCGGCGCCCTCTAAACACCGCTGCAGTCCTGTGGATGCCAAGCTGCCCAACATCCAGCAGGTCCTGGATAACGAGAGGTCTTCTGCCCAGCAGCCAGCACACCATCCACCCAGCACTCTCATCATTGGAGATTCTATTATCCGGCATGTTAGGATGAGAGGAGCTGTCACCCTTTGTTTTCCTGGAGCTACAGTAAAGGATATATCTGAACAGATTCTGGACTCCATCCAACGTTTCCCTACTGTGAGTAAAGTTATAATTCATGCTGGAACCAATGACATCCGTAAACAGCAGTCTGAGCTTTTAACACTAGAACTACCAGAGAGCAGCCATTTGGCTTTTCTACCTATAAAGCCCACAGGTAAGCCGAAAGGCTGGATGGCCCCCTGTGAACCTTCCTTTTGTTATGTAAACGGGGCAATCACTGGGACACCACAGGGGGGGGGATATGCTGAGCCACTTCACTCAAAACACCTTGACATAAAATGGGGGAGGGGGAGAATCAGGTAGGAGCAGGATTGCTAACTGACTGTCTGAGCAGAATATATGAGCTGAATCAAAATGTAATATATGTAGAAGGATGTAGACGTTATCAGAACCCTACAACACTGGGCTTCCAACATCCCCACCAGACACATAAGAAAAGTAATAGAATAGAACCACATCAAATAAAGCACTCAAAATCTGGGGTTATCCCAACTGGGCCTTCATGATATTTACTAATAATAATAATAATAAAAAAGTATTATCAGGATACAGTGTTAGAGAGTGGAAGTGAGTGAGACTTAGAACTTAGGCTTAAAACTTTATTGATCCCTTTGGGGTGACTCCCTCAGGGAAATTTGAGTTTTCAAGCACACAGAGAAAACTAAACAGTATGTAACAATGAGTGAGGTGAGTACATTTCAATAATCACTCACAATCCATGCACTGCCAAGCCGTCTCCTTTCTGCATTTGCCACATGTGTATTTGTAACAGCCTATACATCGCAGAGTGGCATGATTGCTTTTACACTGATTTTTAACCTGACACATTGCTCTTTTCCCAGGGCTAGGTGTTGAAGGTTGTAGCCGAAGCTGTTCATCAATGGTGATGTGGTGACCAGGGTTGTAGGATGTGATGCAGTTGGTGACAAACGAACCCCACACACCGGAAATTGCAGCAAACTTATCCGTCTTTGCTCGCTCACTGCGGGTGTCCTTGTCGTCAAAGCGTAGGTGTTGCATGATTTCTTGGAAGCGTTTTCGGGACATAGTTGCCATGATCTGGGGGTTTCCCAGGTTTGCTGACCAGCAGTCATGCAGTGATGGAACCTTGGTCAGCCCCCGCAAGATAACAATAGCAATAAATGCCATTAGTTCAGGGAGGGCCATGAACCAGTCCACATGCTCCATTTGCCGTGCATGTTCAACAGTACAGTGTCGAATGGAACTTAGCATTTCCAGAGTGATAAAACACAGGAAGCTCTGAAGACGACTCAAGATGGACCTCCTGGCCTTAGCCGTTGGCTCTCCATCTGCGCCGTATGGAGATGGAGGGGTGAAATGGAGACTTTTCCCCACCTGTTCTTCACACCACACTGTGCCATCTTTCGCCGTCTCTGTCTGGTCAGTCCCCACCCGAGCTCTCTTTTTTGGCTGAGGAGCAGTCTCCTCATCTGCAATGGGAACAAATTCAAATTATGAATTAATAATAATAATAATAATCATTCCAGTACATCTCAAATAGGTTGGCTAATGTGCTAAGGTGCAAGGACCTCAGGATAAGAACCAAAAGAAACAAACGGAGGCCTGCACTCAGAAACAAAATGGAGGCTGTCTGATGAAAGAAGCCCCAAAACTCTATTCACATGGTGATATGTGCACCACTATTTCCACCTTCCTGCCTGAAATGAAATATAAAATAACAAATAATATGAAATTGAATCTTACCTGAAGACAGCTCAGAGTCCGAATCCGGCTGAACGTTTATCTCTTCTCCATCTGAGTCACAAGGGTTTATTCCTTCCAGGACCATTTCCAGTGTCTGTTGAGTGCTGAATCTTCTCTGCATCTTCGTTCCTTGGAGAGGAGGTTTGTACGCCACAGAATTCTTGAGGGTACTGAAGTGGTAGGCTTTTTGCAGTGAGCTATTTATCCACAATGTGATAAACAGTAATTAGTGAGTCGTCAAGGAGTCAGGTGGGTCAACGGCCACAAAACTAGTCGGGGTGGTTGCAGTCACATCAGCCACATTGGTCATTCGCATGGCAATGCCGCTTGGGTGCGTCCTCTGAGCATGTGTGAGAATTGAGGTGTGAATGTCTTTTGTCCTCTGCGTAAAGGTGACCTGAGGAGTTGAGCAGAACCTGGCACTGCTCAAATACATAACTGATATTTTGAAATCAGACATATAATATCATATCTTTGACATAACATAACATCACAGTGTGGGCAAACAGCAACAGTCAGTCTGGTTTTTATGAGTTGAGACAGGGAGAGACAGGAAAAGAGAAAATAGAGGGAAAGAGCAAAACAGACAAAAACAATGTACAAATTCTTAAATATAACAAATCAAATGTGTTTCGGGTGTATCTCAGTTTGAAAAAAATGTTACATAAAATAAATCTTGTACAGATATCAACTTGATGAGCAATTCTGTAAATGACTAGTGGGGCTACCACAGATTTTGAGTGCTTTATTTGATGTGGTTCTGTTCTATTACTTTTCTTATGTGTCTGGTGGGGATGTTGGAAGCCCAGTGTTGTAGGGTTCTGATAACGTCTACATCCTTCTACATATATTACATTTTGATTCAGCTCATATGTTCTGCTCAGACAGTCAGTTAGCAATCCTGCTCCTACCTGATTGTCCCCCTCCCCCATTTTATGTCAAGGTGTTTTGAGTGAAGTGGCTCTGCATATCCCCCCTCCTGTGGTGTCCCAGTGATTGCCCCGTTTACATAACAAAAGGAGGGTTCACAGGGGGCCATCCAGCCTTTCGGCTTACCTGTGGGCTTTATAGGTAGAGCAAAAAATCCTGGGTCTTCTAGTGTTAAAGCAGGATTTTATTCATCTTTTTAATCTTTTAAAAGACAAGCCCCTATCTGTTTTTATTTCTGGCCCCACTCCCACCATAAACAGAGGAATAAATCGCTTCAGCAGGTTACTCTCTCTCAACACTTGGCTTTCCTCTGTTACCGTGATGCAAAACATTGGTTTTATAGACAATTTTAACATTTTCTGGGGTAGGAGTCAATTATTGGGGGCAGATGGACTACATTTAAACAGACAAGGTACCCGCATGCTGGCATTAAGCCTGGCATACCCTCGCCCACCCCTGTCCCCTGCACCGGCTCCAGCTGCTCCTGTCCTCTCTGCCCCATCCACAACATCCTGATGTGCAGCTGGTCCTTGTTCCTATGAACCCAATCCTGATTTTAACAGTAACTCACATATCGGAGTTGGACCTTACCCTACTTCATTCATACCTGTTATTGTCAGCAGAGAGCGAAGAAATAATCATAAACTAAGAAAATGCAACCCAAATAATCATAAACAGTTACTAAAAATCCCACCTACAGTAAGTCATACAGTCAGTCCATCACCAACCACTATTAATATGGCTCTTTTAAATGTTCGCTCTGCTGAATAAAACTTTTATAATAAATGACTTGATTTTAGATAATAACCTTCAGTGTTTATTTTTAACAGAGACATGGCTGAGTGCAGATGCCCCTGCTGTTCTCACAGAGGCCTCTCCACCTAATTATAACTTTTCTTATTCAACGAGGAGTAGCCAGAGGGGAGGCGGAACTGCTTTTATTAGTTCATCATTAGTTCTTTCCGCCAAACCTGTTTTATTTAATAATTTTACCACGTTTGAATACACTGCCTCTGTTTTTAGCACTCCTCAGATTTTATGTGTCACAGTTTATAGGCCTCCGAAAAGTAATGCACTTTTTATTCCAGAATTTTCAGAGTTTTTATCAATTTTACACAACTCTTATGAGAAGATAATTTTAGCTGGTGATTTTAATCTACATATAGATAACCTTTTAGATCCTTTATCAACAGATTTTTTAAATATATTAAATTATATGGATTTTAGCCAACATGTCATGCAGCCAACTCACAACAGAGGACACAACCTGGACCTGGTCATCACGTATGGCCTGTCCACCAGTGTGTCCTCTGTTGTTGACTTGGCTGTCTCTGACCACTACTGTGTGTTTTTTAATATCACCAGTTTTATCCAATCAGGGACCTCTGTGCGAACTGTCAGGAAGCGTCATCTAACCCCTGAAGTGGCTGCAGGTTTTCTTGAAGTTTTTAAAAAATGTCCTCCTATACCTTTACCTGCCCCCTGTGATTTTATCGTTAATGATTTTAACAGTAGGCTTAAATCTGCTCTCAACCTGCTGGCTACAATTAAAGTTATAAACCCTCCTTCAAAACGTACAGTACCGTGGAGAAATGCAGCTATTAGAAAATTAAAGAGGAGCTGCAGGGTGGCAGAAAGGAAATGGAGCAAAAATAAAATCACAATAAATCATCAGATATACATAGAACATCTCAGATTATATAATAACGCTTTAAGAAATTCCAGAAATACATACTTTTCCAGAATCATCTCAGAACATAAAAATAATCCCAAAATTCTGTTTTCCACCATTGACAACATTTTACATCATAATTCTAATACTTTTCAGAAAACCCCCTCAAACAGTCTCTGTGAGGAGTATGCAGACCACTTCAGAGGGAAGGTAGACACAATCAGATGTAATATTTTATCCTCTCAAACAAACTTGGTTTTAGACAAATCAGAGTGTCTGCCTTCACCAGAGGAAACACTGGACAGTTTTGTCCTGGTAGAAGCTGGGACCCTTGATAAAGTTTTCTCCTCAGTGAGGCCCACCACAAGCGCTTTGGACCCGATTCCCACCAGGTTTTTAAAGCAATTTTATGGTTCTTTTAAAGATGAGATTTTAAACTTTATGAATTGCTCCCTTCAGACGGGGTTTTTTCCTGCTGCCTTTAAAGCGGCGGTAGTGAGGCCCCTGCTGAAGAAGAGCAATTTAGATTTTAATGATTTAAACAACTACCGACCAGTATCTAACTTACCATTTTTAAGCAAAGTTTTAGAAAAACTTGTTTTTATTCAACTTAATGATTTTATTAACGCTCATAATGTCCTAGATAAATTTCAGTCTGGTTTTAGGATGAACCACAGCACAGAGACGGCGCTTTTAAAGATTTTAAATGATTTTAGACTAAGCTATGATGCTAAAAAGGTGACAGTGTTGGTTCTTCTGGATCTAAGCGCTGCCTTTGATACAGTAGACCACACTATTCTTTTAACTCGTTTAAAACAGATCGGCCTCTCTGGTGCTGTTCACAAATGGTTCACATCCTACCTCACAGACAGGACTTTTATGGTAAGTTTAGATACCTGTTCCTCTAAGGTCCATAAGATCACTTGTGGTGTTCCCCAGGGTTCAGTTTTAGGCCCAGTGCTTTTTAACCTGTATATGCTCCCTCTTGGCAGTGTTATCAGGAGACATGGAGTTAACTTTCACAGTTATGCTGATGATACACAGTTGTACATCTCCATGTCTCCTGATGACACACGTCCAATGGATGCACTTTTTAACTGCATTTTAGACATTAAATCCTGGATGGCAGAAAACTTTCTCCAGCTCAACCAGGACAAAACTGAGGTTTTAGTTATCGGTCCTGAGGCTCAGAGAGAAAAACTTTTACCAAAACTACAATCATTGTCTATTAATTATTCTTTACAAGTGAAGAACCTGGGTGTGATTTTTGACTCTGAGCTGACTTTTATCCCTCACATTAAAAACATCACCAAAATAGGTTTTTATCACCTAAAGAACATCGCCAGAGTCCGCCCCATTCTCTCTCGGGCCAATACGGAGACGCTAATGCATGCTTTTATCCCCAGTAGAATTGATTATTGTAATGCCCTGCTTTCTGGTCTTCCCAAAAAGACTACCTCATGTTTACAGCTTCTACAGAATTCAGCAGCTCGTGTCCTGATGAAGACTAGGAGGCGGGAGCACATTACACCGGTCTTAGAATCACTGCATTGGCTGCCCGTATGTTTTAGGATCGATTTTAAGGTTCTTTTAATGGTCTTTAAGTGTCTTAATGGTCTTGGGCCTTTGTATCTGTCAGAAATGCTTTTACCGTATGAACCCTCGCGGTCTCTGCGCTCCTCTGGTAGCCGTCTCCTTATCATCCCCAAAGTCAGGACACAGACTCATGGTGAGGCGTCTTTCAATTATTATGGCCCTCACCTCTGGAACAGGCTGCCAGAGGACCTCAGGGCCGCAGAGAACATTAATGTTTTTAAGAGCAGACTCAAGACTCACCTTTTTAGCTTAGCCTTTAACTAATTATTATTTATTAATATATTTTTAGTCGCTCAGCATGTTTTACCTGATTTAATTTTTAGTTCAGCTTTTAACTGTTTATTTATTAATCTGCTTTGCATTTTTATTATTTTTTTTACACTTATTGTTTTATACTTTATATACTTTATATTTTATTAACTTTATATTTTAATGTATTTTAATCTTTCTTGCTAGTGTTTCCTCTCTGGGGAGCCCCCTGTTTCGGGGGCGGTGGTCGGCTGTGGCTGCCTGGGTGCCCCCCAGGTAGCGCTTGGGTGGAGGTGGGGGTACCAGCCCTCCCTCCTCTGGGCGCCCTGGGTGGGAGCCTTGGCTGCTGATGTTGATCTGCTGCTGCTGATGCAGATGGCTCCATGATGGCATTTCCTGGCTCATCTGTACTCAGCCCGCTTTTTGTAGCTTCTAAGTGTGTGTGTGAGTGAGTATGGCTGATGGGTTGGGTTGGGAGGGGGTTGTATTTGCACTGATGATTTTATTTTTGAAGGGGGGGGGGTTGTGGGGTTATTTTAAATCTGTAAAGCACTTTGAGTAACTTTCTTTGTTTGAAAAGCGCTTTATAAATAAAGTTTGATTTGATTTGATTTGATTTAACTGTCCTGTCTCTCACTGTCTCAGGTACACCTATAGAATGCATGGTCGATTCATGCTTAACTCATTCTGTGTTGAAGCACACAGGTCTACGTCCATCGCCAAAAGTCAGTGGGAACCATGTCTTCTCGATTTCAGCATCTGGTCAGGTTGTGAAAGAACGATTCAGTTACCCACTCCGTTGTCAATTGGGAGATGGGCCAGCTTTTAAACATGGTTTCTTAATCTCTGAGCAATGTCCTGTGAATTTATCAGGCAGAGATTTAATGTAAAAGCTTCAAATTTCTCTTTTTTCGTCACCCCAAGGCATTGAAGTTGTTCCTGCACAGGAGACACAAATCCTGACAGCAGTGAAACACACGCCTCATGATCTCAGACATGAATACCAGTGGAAGCTGTTAGCAGGTACCACGACCAAAACTTTCCTCCAGACTGCTCAGAACCTGGTAAGTCCAGCTTCTGTTTTTATGCCAGAGGAGGAACTACATTGCACATCACATGTTTTTGCAGGACCAGACAAAGAATATGAGCAGGCATGGTTCCCCTCAGACACAGACACTTTCAACATAACTTCTATTTTGTGGGACACACATACATCAGCAGTGACCATCTGCCTCACACCTGAACAGAAAAAGCTCTACCAATTCCAGAAATGTGATCCATACATTTCTCTCTCTAAACCTGAGGGTGAAGAGTGGGAAATGGTATCTGACCTTGTTCATCACGCTCAGTCAGCTTCTGATTGGGAGCGAACTTAGAGTGACCGTTCCATCCTCTACTCCAGATCTGCTAAACTTTACAAGCATTCGCTGATCTCCATCGTGCATGTCACCAGGGTGATTCATTTAACTGAGGACCCTGATAAGATGCTTTCTCATGTTTTTCTACATGATGAAGTTGCGACCGACGGCTCAGAAATGCACCCTTTGCTCAAAGGGGTTCCGAATGATTTGTGGGCAAAAAATTCACATGATGTGGGGTTAATTAAAGGTTGTACACCCATTAAAATAACACCAAAATCTTCTTTTCGACCCGTACAACGCCAGTACCCGTTGAAACCAGAAGCCTTACGTGAGATCAAACCAGTGTTCGATTCGCTGTTAAAAGCAGGAATCATTGTTGAATGTACTGATTCACCTGTCCATAGTCCGATTTTTCCACTGAAGGAAATCAGTGAAAAAGGGGAGGAATGGAGTTTTGTGCAGGATTTGAAACGTGTAAATGCTGCTGTGATGCCGAGGGCATCAGGTTTCCCAAATCCGTGCACTGTGCTAGCGCAAGTGCCCCCTTCCGCTACTTATTTCTCAGTGGTGGACCTCAGTAATGCTTTCTTCAGTGTTCCTGTGGACCCTGACAGCCAGTTTTGGTTTGCTTTTGAGTTTGAAGGGAAAATGTTCACCTTTACTAGACTTCCACAAAGCTACGTTGAAGCTCCCACTATTTTTAACACGGCGTTAAAGGAGAGCTTGGAAGGGCTTGAGCTGTCACTTGGCTCCGCCCTGATACAGTTTGTTGATGGTCTGATGATTTCTTCTCCGTCTAAGGAACAGTGTGAGAGAGACACTGTTAAGTTGTTGAAGCATTTGCATGCTTGTGGGCACAAAGCCAGCTTATCGAAGCTGCAGTTTGCAAAATCAGAGGTGATTTTTAAGGGTCATGTAGTTTCCAAGGGGTCGAAATTTTTTTCCCCCGAAATAGTTGCTGCTATTCACAGGTTGCAGAGACCAGTAACCAAGAAACAGATGGTGTCTTTCTTGGGTTTGACGTCGTATTGCCGGAATTTCATTCTGGACTACGCAGAGTTGGAAAAACCACTCTCTGATTTGATTCATGGCAGGAATATGACAGCCTCTGATGCTGTCCATTGTACCCCTGAGGCTTTGCGGTCATTTGAGGAGCTTAAGGAAGCTCTGCAAAGCCCCCCCGTTCTGGCTTGGCCAGACACAGGTAAACCATTTATTCAAATGGTTGATGAGGTGAGATGTGATGTTCTCAATCCTGCCAGGTTGCTACCCACAGGGGATGACGGAGACCCCCGAGACTGCCAAAGGGAATTTGAGGTACTGTGTAAACCTCGTCTTGATCTGTCAGACACTCCACTGCAGAATCCAGACATGATTCTCTACGTTGAAGGCACAGCTTTCAGAGATGCCAGGGGTAAAAGCAGAGTGGGTTATTCTGTTTGTTCTGACCATTGTACTTTGTGTGCAGTAAGCCTTCCGTCTCATTTTTCTGCACAGACAGCAGAACTGGTTGCATTGACGAAGGCCTGTGAGCTGGCTAAAGATAAAGCAGTTACCATATACAGTGACAGCAGCTATGTTGTGGGTGTGGTCCAACATTTTGGAGCTCTGTGGAAGCACAGAAGGTTCTTGAAGTCTGATGGTAAGCCGATTTTGAATGCATCACAGGTTGCGGACCTCCTTGATGCGATTTTGTTGCCATCCAAAATTGCTGTTGTGAATTGTGCTGCTCACACAATGTCCAAGGATGCTGTGAGTGTTGGAAATGCCAAGGCTGATGCTGCCGCCAAAGCTGCCGCAGCTCAGCCGGTGATGACTACCTGTGCTGCGATTGAGCATATAGATGAATTACCTGAAATGTCTGATTTAACTGCTATGCAAAGTTTTGCCACCTCTTCTGAGATAACAGCATGGGAAAAAGCCAGTTGTAAAACAGGAGAGGGGGTGTGGTTTTCTGTCAAACGTGAAAATGGCACTTTAGAAGCTAAGCTTTGTAAGTGTTGAGAGCAAACAGGACTGTCTTGGGTCAGACCTTTGCCTCTGGCTTTGTTCTACATGAGAATGAGAAAAAGGGCTGAAAATAACCTGAGTCCTTTTGAGATTTCTTTTGGCAGACCTCTGTGGTATTTATTCTTTTGGGGCTAATATGTTTTAAACATCTATTATTCAGAGGTAAAAAGACACACTGTTTACCAGCAGCAGAAGCCTACTCCATGGTACGGCCATAAATTAGGTCAGGAGGAAACCTTGGGACTAACGTGTGGTCTGATAAAGTTCTGGTGGGAGTATGTGTGACCTTTGAGGACCTCTGAGACAAAGAGTTTTATTGCAGGCTGTAAAAACAGGATGTCTGTATAGATAAGGATGGAGGCCATAAAGCTGGGAGTTTTGCTTAAGAAGGACCATAAACCATAAAACTCAGAATTAACTTTTGAATCTTTAATCCAGGAGAAAAGACACGTCCCTTATGACTGCATAATTTTTGACATCCAATCATGGTCAAGACACTGTTTAAAACGTTTTGATTGGAGCAGATTAATTCTGGGAGGTTTTGGATGTTTATAAAAGTTATGACACGGAAACCATTCGTGGTCAGATGTCTTTAAATCTGGCCCAGAGAAACTAGGGCATCTTTCTCTGTAAACTGCAATTTGTTAATATGTTCAAAATAAATGTTAAAAACTGGAAATTGGCTCCATTTTGTCTCTGCTTGAACATGCACTGAATTAATTTTGAATAATATTTAATTCAACAAATGGTGACCCCGAACGTGTGCAGAGTTTGGACCAAGATCCAGTTATTTTTTTTAAATTAATTAGACGGACATGTATTTGCCCTATTGACAATTTGCGCAGAGTTGCGTGGTTTTTAATTCTGTTGATTGGTTAATCTAACATATATTTTGTTTTTTTTTTGTTTTGAGCAGATTGACTGTGGCGGGCCCGTGGTTGGAGCTGCTCCGGTGTCTGTGTCTCTGTTCTGAGCAGGACTGCGACCTGCTTTGCGCTCCGCAGAGAAACACCGGTGCCTGCTGGGAGATGGAGTTTGTTACTCTGCGGGCCCAGGGGGGCTGGTCTTTCTCCGGAGAGGACAGTGATTACAGATGGACCAGTCCCTTCGACGACTCAAAATCGGAACCAAAGTGCGGATCGGGGCTTGAGAATTGGCAATCTCAATTTCGAAAGGACGCTTTCGAAAGGTGTTCGAGGCTGGCAAACGGAAATAGATTAAAGAGGGCCTGGGGTGCCCTCTGTTAATCTGGGACGGATTACCTTGAACGGCCGGCGTATCTCAAACGCGCGATTGAGCCAAGCAAATTGGGTTGTGAGTGATGGTCCGGCATTTGGTGTGGTCCGATTTTGAGGTTAGTGTTTTGATTTCTGCTTGTACAAGTATTGTGTCTGTATGTGTGTGTGTGAGATGGTTTTTTACGCAGGCGCTTTGCGAGACGTGCTGGAGATGTTGCGTTTGTGTTAAAATGTTGTAGTATAAATGATGTACTCGAGTATAATAAATAAATTAAAATAGATAAATATCTTTATAAATATGATGGATAACTGTAATTAAAAATCTATGAGAATTAGTTGTGAACATTTACAACAGGCCATCAGAGTGGACGCCCAAAGCTAGGTGGTGACATGGCGGAGCTAATTCTGTGTGATTTTCTGCTTAATAGCACGGCTAACATACAACAGCTTTGACTATATGTTTTGATAAATAAATTAGTGGTAATAGGCGGTTTTCTGCCATCTGTTCGAGTCTTTTGAGTGGTTTTCTGGAGGCCGGCGCCGGGAAATTTCTCAAAGCGGACTACGTACCTTGTAACAGATTGGTTTAAACCTCCGCGATAAAATAATGTAATAAGGTCTAAAAATCACCGCTTATAATGTTGTGTTTTTTGTTAATGGTTTTGGGCTGTAACGGACGTTAGATTCTGTGTTTTCTGGCTGTTTTGGAAACATATGTTTCAGTCCGCGTGGGAAGAAAAGGAGATTTTTTGTTCATGCCGAATTAAGTGGAACTCTGCTTGAACATGCACTGAATTAATTTTGAATAATATTTAATTCAACACCTCCTGAGATGGGATTAAGGCCACCTGCAAGACCACACCTCTCTACAGACCTATGTGATGATGTAATGATTTCTCACTGCAAAAATCTCTCTAAGACTCTTAACCAGGTGCACCAACAAGTGGCAGTGGGACCACTCCATCCGATCAGACCTGGAGACTGGGTAACCTAGGATCTTTTGATCGGCGATCTGAGGCGAAAACACCGGAGAACTAAAAAATGGCAAGGGCCTTTTTAAGTTCTTCTGGTGACCTTCACCGCTGTCAAAGTCACTGAGGGAGCCACTTGAAAGAGTGACTGGATCGATTTTGGACAAACCTACCACTGCTGAAGCAGAAAAACCGAGAGAAGTAGACTCTGACACAAAACTTGATTTGAAAAACTGTGATTCAAGATTTTTTTCCTCACTAATCATCGAATCATGGGACGTGAAGACATGGTGAAGGAGACAAATTTGTCAACGCTCTGGGGATCCAGAGTAATAATGACTGTGATATTGTGATTTCAATATTTTTGTGTTCTGTTTTTTGATAGGGGGCGTCGTTTGGACTCTGCAGCAGGGACGAGAGGTCGCCTGAGCTGAACTGATGCAGAGGTCACCTACGGGCCTGATGCAGACTCGATTTGACGAGATGGAAATGGGAAAGAAGAACTGTTTGAAAATGAAATAGGAGGTTTAGCGGATTCATCCCAGAGATGACAGAGAAAAGAGGGGTTTGATTTGATTTTTCATTTTTATCATTTATTCATTTTTCAGTTACATTTTAAATTTGTATTATTCATTTATTATTCCATTTCATTTATTCAAATCAATTTCATTTACAGTGATGTTTTTTTAGTTTTAGTCCTTAATCAGTTAAGTTTTGATATTTGTTTTGTTCTTTAGTTTTTCATACTTAGTTGTTAGTTAAGAATGAAAAAGGGGGATGACAGAATTTTAGATTTTTAGTTTTTTGTCTTGATTTTTAACATGTCTAATCATTAGAATCATTGAATACAATATTTTCCCTTGTTTGTTTTATATTATGGTTGATTACTACTGATTTGTTCTTTTGTATAACCTCTTAAAGGGTCACTGTGGTGCTGAGCAAAGAGTGACTGATCTTGATTTTGAGGTTCACGCTGTGGATGCCTGACTCATTTAAGGGAAGAGTACATGTTTCAATTTATATTTAGAATTGTTTTGATTTTTGTTGTGGACTGGATTGATACTGCCTAACATTGTGCCCCTTTTCTTTGTTTTGCAGTTACGTTTATGCATCCTGACTAATGAGGAACCAAACAGGAGTGCCACCTTGGGGCTAGGGGCCGTCTCATACTTTTGCCCGCCTGTCGTGCGCAAGGACAACACGACCATAGTTGGGAGGTTGCTTATCTTACGCCCTAGCGGGATTTTTGTATGGGATGCTGTTATGAAGTTCAGATAATGTCATTAAGATGGATGCTTAGATTAGATAATTTTGTTAGATTTGATTCAATGTGACATGTAATAATTGAAATTATTTGAACCACTTTTATTGTCTTTCTTTTTGAATGCTGCCCGTCTCTTAGGTTAGTAATTGTTATTGTTGATTGTTAATTTTTCTTAGTATTTTGATTTATCTTTGAGATTAGATAAATGGGTAGGAGACTGTGATCGAAAAATTTATTATTATGATTAATCTTTTAGTATTATTAACACTGAGAGCAGAGGAGCCAGACAACAGGTGTTGAGTTCGAGGTTAGAGAAGACATCACTGCCTGAGAAAATATTGATTCTTCTTACAAACTTAGTTTTGAGAGTTTCTCTTATTGTGTTACATATAACCCAAGCTATTGCCATTGTTTTGTATATGTCAAAAGTCACTTATTCACAGCTAAAGAGCCAGATGTCTTCATCCGGAGATATCCCCACCCTGAGGTTAATAGTTGTGTCTTCAAAGTGATAGAGGCAAGGTTGCTGAACTTTATAAATACTTATTTTCATATGAGCTTGTTAGGTAGTGGGGTAGTAGGTGGTGGGGTAGTAGGTAGTTGGGACGTGGGGGGGTGGTTGGGGAGTTAGGTAGGGGGGCAGCATTCAGCATTCACTGTGATCTGTGCTGTTCTCCTGTATGATCAATTCAACTTTTATTAAAACCTCCAAACGCTTAAAGGAATCTCTCTCATCTTTATTAAGAGTCTTAAATGCCATTACACAGGTTTTATAAAAGGTAGGCTCTCTTCAACAAATTCACGTAGATTAATAGATTTAACAGATTATTCCTACTGTAAAAACGTCCAAACCATTATATTATCTTTAGATGCAGAAAAAGCATTTGATAAAGTTAACTGGAAATTTTTATTTGCAGCCTTAAATAAATTCGGATTCTGTAATTCTTTTGTAAACTGGTTAAAAATATTATACAGCTCACCAACAGCATGTATTAGGACCAATAATCAAACATCATAAAGGTTCTTCCTTCAGAGAGGTACCAGGCAAGGATGTCTACTTTCTCCCTCCCTCTTTGCTATTTTTATTGAACCATTAGCAGCAGCAATCAGGCAAAAATAATAATGTTAAAGGTATACAATGCAACAAAATAGAACATAAAATCAGTTTATACGCAGATGATGTACTACTTTTTCTACAGCATTCACAAACTTCCTTCTCTCAGGTAATTGAGTTAATAAAATCTTACTCAAGAGTTTCAGACTATTCCATGAATTGGTTAAAATCAACAGTCCTTCCAATCAACTGTTCTTACCAGAGTCCTGTTGCTTTACAGCTCCGGTTGGGAAATATTACATATCTAGGTATCCATATCTCACCAAGACTTTCAGACTTATCTAAGCTAAACTACGTCCCACTTTTAAAAAAAGTGGAAGATGATCTGGCAAGATGGAAATCCCTTCCAATATCACTTATTGGAAGGGTAGCTACAATAAAAATGATGGTTTTGCCTAGAACAAATTATTTATTCTCAATGATCCCAAGCAAACCATCACCTGATTGGTTTCGATCTCTGGACTCTTCTGTTTCTAAATTTCTTTGGAAAGATAAACCCCCACGTATCAGCTGAACAACACTACAGAAGTCCAAAGATAAAGGAGGTCTAGACCTACCAAAAATTCGTCATTATTTCTAAGCTAACAGGCTCCAATACACATCAAGATGGGTAAAACAGTTATATCGATGAGTGCTGGGTAGATGTTGAACAGACACTATGCAATAAGATAGAACTTTCAGATCTACCTTTTGTTAGCTCAAAAATAAAACAAAATGAATGTTTTAAAAGTATTAATATCAGCTCCTCTCTGACAGCTTGGTGGGAATTTCTTAAAATGACAAAGACCTCACTAGTCCCATGCAGGCGTACACCCATCTGGAATAACCCGGATATCTTACAAAAAAAATGCATGATCAACTTTCCAGGCTGGAGTTGTAAAGGAATTGAATACCTGGAGCATATATTTGATGGAACAGACTTTATCCAATTTAATACATTGGTTACACAATTCGGAATTAACAAGAATAAATTCTTAGAATACCAACAAATTAAATCAATTATAAAAAATAAATTTAGGCTCAATACAGTTGATTTACAAATTCCAGGAAAAGTTTTAGACTTCCTTAATCTTAACCCTCCTAAACTGCTATCTAAAATATACAAAACATTAAATAGAATAGATGAATCAATAGCCCTTCCTATTTCAAAATGGGAGATGGAGTTGTCCATCTCAATTGACCAAAACCTCTGGTCTCAAATTTCATTAAGAACCTTTTAAATTTCTTTAAAATCCTAATCTACGATTAATACACTATAAAATCCTTCATAGAGTGCATTATACAGGGCAACGGATGTTCAAGATGGGTTATACGCCGTCTGATACCTGTTTACAATGTACAAGCAATCTACCAGACAATTATATTCATGCTCTTTGGTTCTGCCCACCTGTTAAGAAATATTGGTACCAGATATGTGAAGACCTATCAAAGTGTCTGAAATGTAATATCACACCTGCTCCCACAGTTTGCTTGCTGGAAAATTTAGATGAAGTTACCATGGATACAAAGTCTATGCAATTATTTCACATTGCCTTATGCATCGCTAAGAAAAATATCCTCTTGAACTGGAAAAATAAAAATACTCTGAATATTAATCAATATAGAGATCTCCTTCTGGATTACATTGGTCTAGAAAAGGCATTTGCCTCCACATCTGATCAATCTTTCTGGTCACCCTTGATCAGTTCCATCACCTAGTGGGGTCGGGCCCTTGATTCTGTTCTGTGGGACACGGTTGCCGATATGGAGCTTAAGGGTTGATGGTGACTGCAGGGGGGTCCTTGGGGGTGGGTCCGCTTGCGGTTGGGGCGGTAGGTGCCGTGACTCTCGCCTGGGGTCGGACTTTGGGGGCTTTGTGTGGTGACTCCTAGGCTAAGGCTGCATGCGGCGCCTTAGAGGGGTCGTGCTGGTGGACACGGGTTACTGGCCTGGTGCTGTGCTGCTCTGGGAGTGTCTGGGCTGGGCCTGGGGCTCGGGGTTCTGGGGCGGCGTGCCCCCCAGCTGGGGCCCTGGCCGGGGCTTGGCCGGGGCTTGGCCGGGGCCCTGGCCGGGGCTTGGCCGGGGGGGGGCGCTGCCGTCGGTGCCGGCTGGGGGGGTGGGGTGGTCTGTGGTCGGCCATTGGTTGGCGGGCGCTGCTGCCTTTTCCATCTCCCCGGGCTGGTTCTTGTCGCTTGCTCCCCGGTGGCCCCTTGCTGGCCTTCGTGTCGAGGCGTCGGCGAGTGGGCGAGGCGGGTGGCCGGCGTCTCCAGGCCCGATCGGCTATATTGGCACTGGACATGGCTCCCGGGTCTTGGTCTTAGCGCTCGGGGGGGTGCTGAGGTGGGGGCCTCTGGCCGGTGTTGGTCGGCCTCCGCGGTGACTGACCGGTTGGTGGGGTGTGGGCTGGTGGGTGGAGGTGCTGGGTTCTGTTGCCTGCCGGCCATCGGGCGGTAGTAGCAAGGCTGGAGGATGTCGGCCTGGGGGTTGGCCGATGTCGGCCTGGTGGCTTCGGTCTGTTCACGGGCCTGGCGGCGCGACGTGTCTGGGGTACCCGGTGGTCGGTAATTGTGCGCCGGGGGTCCCGGCCTCGGCGCGGGGGCCCTTGGACAGCAGGTTTTGCTGGCGTGGGTGCCTAGGGCTCGTCTTAGTGCGGTGTAGTCGTTGTACCACTAGCACAGGCGTTCTTTTTTAAACGGGGTGCGGGCTTTGGGCCGGGCGGGGGCGGGGGGGCTAAACTCAACCTGCGTGTCTAGTGACATGTGTTTTGTTAACAGTGTGAATGTTGGGAAGGACTTAGGTGTGCCCCTGGGGTGGGGGCTGGTGGATTGCCGGAGCCCCCATGGGCTGCCGTGGGCCCCGACTTGACGTTCTGGGGGCTCCCACCCCTGGTGGATCGGGCCGAACGGGGGTGCCTATTGGAGTCAGCAGGGGAGCTGGCTCCCTGGGGTTGGCAATGGTCACCCCAGTTATTTTCTCCCCATCCCCATGCCTCTGTCCACCTGCTCCTTCATTCTACCATTCACAAGGCCTTGGGACGTGGGCACGTCACTGGGATGGAGCTTCCGTCTTCGCTACCCGGTGGCGGCCTGGGTCCCGATTTTATTGAGCAACTTAGACACTTACACTTGCAACATTTACATGGAACGCACATGTAGGGACCTGGCGGTGGGGCGCATTGGCGCTGGGGGCGGGACCCCTCATGGGGGGCCCCTTATAGGGGGCCCGTTGTGGGGGGCCTCGCCTGTGGTGCCGGCACCCACTGTTTAAATGCATCTAGACACTGAGGGCCCGGGGGGGGGGAGATGGGGGTACCCGGCAGTATTCCCATGTCCCACCCCTCTGTTTTAAGTGCACATTAGAACAACACGCAACAACACCACATTGAGCGGGGGGAGAGAGGCTGGGGGGTCTTTCCACACCCCTGTTCGTTGGACCATCAGGGGTCGGAGCCCGGGTAGAACATCAGGCCGTCTGGTCGGGGTCCTGGGCTGGTGGGCTGCTCTTGCCGGTGTGGGGGCCTTGGCGGTCTGCTTGTCCCCATCCTGGTGGGCAAAGGGGTCTGTCTCCCGGGTGCAGGGGCAGGGTGCTCTATTGGGGCGTCTGTCCCTGGGCCTGGGAGTATGGAGTATAGTGTACGTATGGGGGGTATGAATGAGTGTATAGCGTCCTTTTTTCGTATGTCCTGTATTTGTAAGAATGTGTACGCATGAGAGGGAGGGTACGTATGAGTGTCTCTGTCTGTCTATGTCTACCTGTCAGGTTGGGTGTTTGGCTTCCCTCTGGCCTGATGCGTCTTCTTCCCCTCAGTTACTCCCCGTCGGTGATGGATGCTCCTGCCCGCTGGTTGATGATGGCTCTCGATGCCTGGGGCCGGGGGTCCCGGTTGCGGCCCGGCTCGGTCCTGGTGCATGTCTGGCGGGTCCTGGGTTGTCCGGTGTGTCGGGCGGCCGGTGTGTCGGGCGGCCGCTGTTTCGGGCCGACGTCCTCCTTGGATTGACTGGGGCAGCCTTCTATGGGGGTGCCGGGGTTGTAGAGTAGGTTGGTGCCGTCCGGTGGATCGGTGGGGACCGTGCCTGGCGCCCAGGCCTCCTGCCGGTTCCAGGACTTCTGCTGGCTGGTCGGTTCATCTGGGGGGGCTGTCCGGCATTGGCTGGGCCCCTGATCTTGGCGCCCTGCGTGGGGCGGGATCTGGACCCAGGAGCTGGAAGATCTGGATGTCCAGGTGCCGGCTGGGCGCGGCCTGGGGAGGGCGTACATCCGCTGTGGCTCTTGCTGTGGCTCCCTGGCGTGTAGGTGTGTGGGGGCGGGCCGGGTTGTTGGCGATGGGTATTGGTCCGGGGTGGCGGCAGCGTGTGTTGTCCGTCGGTTGGCTGCAAATGTTTAGTGATGTTTCTTTTCACCTTTTTGCTGACGATATCCAGCTTTACTGTTCCTTTAAGCCCGTCTGAAATCCAGAAGCTAAACTCTTTGCTCCATTGTCTAGTGGAAATAAAAAAATGGCTCAGCAATAACTCTCTGCAGCTCAATGCAGACAAAACGGAAACACTGGTTATCGCATCTGATGATGCAATTCCAGGGATTAAACAGTACCTGGGTGACTTAGGCCAGTCTGCGAAGCCAAGTCTTAGAAACTTGGGCATTATCTTTGACAAAGACATGTCATTAGTGCAGCACTGTAAGCAGCTGACGAGGAACTGCTTCTTTCAACTCAGGAAAATCTCTAAACTAAGGAATATGGTCACACGTAATGATTTGGAACTTATAATTCATGCAATTTTGTCTTCACGTTTAGACTATTGTAATAGCTTGTTTTCATGTCTGAACAAGAAGGAACTCTCTCGACTGCAATTAGTGCAAAACTCTGCAGCGAGAATTCTGACCCGCACTAACAGGAGGACCCACATATCTCCTATTTTAAAAGAACTTCATTGGCTACCAGTGTCCTACAGGATCCATTTTAAAATTTTGGTTCTAGCTTTCAGGGCCCTGTATGGTCAGGCGCCTTCGTACATCAGTGACCTGATCCAGCCATACGCCCCTGCGCGGGCTCTGAGGTCTGTGGATCAAAATCTGCTGAAGGTTCCACGCACTTGTTTTCGTACTAGAGGTGACCGATCCTTCCAGGCTGTTGCTCCCAGGCTCTGAAATGATCTTCCGCCCTTTTTGCGCTCTATTGACGCTGTTGATATTTTTAAAAGCAACCTTAAGACACATTTTTTTGCTCAAGCTTTTAATTAGCTACTTTTGGGCTGTTATGGTTTCTGTGTTGTCTTGACCCTTTTATTCTGTATGTTATTTATGATTTTTAATCTGTATTGTGAAGCACTTTGTGGCCTTTGTCTGTGAAAAGTGCTATATAAATAAAGATTACTTACTTGTCACTCACTTGGCCCTTGTCATTGATAAGGAAACATAGAGTTGTTAAAGTACCTTTTGTTGACATGTATTTAATAATTTTTTCATGTATCATATTCTTATATTTAACCAAAGGAACTGGGAGCCCCTAGAAAAAGGCGCAAGGGACGTAAGCAGCAAGCTACCGACCACACATATGGATTGCCCGGTTGCCCCAAGGCTATTAAGGCCAAACTTGATGCAGAGTCTACAAGAGTAAGGAAACTGGACTGTGAGAAGGTAAATGTCTTGACAAGAGAAAGGAGGGCTAAGAAAAACATACAAGCTCTCCTAAAGGAGCTTAAGAACAAGAATTTAATCAATGAAGAGCTGAGTGAAAAGCTTGAACACTAAGGTAAAATACAACATTAAATCATTTTTTAACATTACATATTTAGTCTATTTCAAGATATTTATTAACAGTTCGACAACCTATTTACTTTTAAAAAGAGATTGAGATAATTGAATTTCAAACCTTCCGGTTCACCTTCTGTCAAGGCAAGGTGTCGAGTACATTTGCATGGTCCAAAGGCATATAATTACCTACGAGAGACTCTGAAGATTCACCTCCCACATCCCAGTTCATTACAGAGGTATTTTAAACTACATTAAGTGCATAGATATATGTCTTGTACTGCCCCCCACCCCACTTTGTGGGCTGTGCCCTGAGGCAGCACTATTTCTACCTTTCCAAAATATTTTACTTTAAGCACTACAAATGTCAGTAATGAATTAATGGACCTATCCTGAATCTACAACAAGGTTGGTGGAAGTGGTGAACTGGCTACTTTTTTATTTTTACTTAGGTGGCTGAGCTCTTTTGATGCCAAACCTGGTCTCAATCAAATGATGTTGGACATGCTGGGAAGACGAAGTCAGGAAGACGAGACCAAATATGGAAATGTCTGACTTATGTTGGACACCATGGCCATAAAAAAGCACATCCAGTATGATCCCCACACACAAACTATGTCCGGATTTGTGGACATGGGGTATCGATTGAACGAGACAGACGTTGCTTCTGAGGCTCTTGTTTTTATGGTGGTTGGGCTTCAGCAGTGTTGGAATGCTCCAATTGCCTATTACTTGACAAAGACGCTACCACCAGAAACACTAAAGGTCTAGGTGGAGCATGCCCTGGAAGAGCTCCATCATCGTCGAATAAGGGTGGTGTGCATGACGATGGATGGCCATGAATCCAATATCAGCATGTAAGCACAGCTTGGATGTTGTCTAAAAGGAAACCTATGTGAGCCCATGAAGACACATTTCCCTCATCCTGTCACCCATGATAATATGTTTGTTATGATGGATGCTTGCCACATGTTGAAGTTGACATGCAACATGTTTCAGGTACATGCTGTGTAATGCCTATTTGTTTTGGTTGACTCTCTTCTACTTTCTTATACATTTTGATTGCTTTAATCTACATAAATGTTGAGAATGCCGAGCTTTACATGTGACGTGTGCTGGCAGTGAAAATTAACAAAAACATTTTATTCTGCAGGCAAACAGCCCAATTACCAGCACTGAGAGCAGCATCAATTGGCAGTACATTGTTCATCCGAACAACATCCAGAAGAAAGGTGGACATGCTGCCAATAGAGTCACAGATAAGCACATACACTTTGCCAATCAGAAGATGAAGGTACATGTGTTGGAAGGCTTTTTGTTAACAAGGCTACATTAGAAATGAGCGTTGTATTTTCATCCTTGATAATGTTGTTTGTACCTTGAAATGCTTATGTGCTATTAATTTGCACTGTCCTTTAAACTCAATTAAGGTCTCCCTGGCAGCTCAAACTCTGAGCAACTCTGTGGGAGTAGCACTCCGCACCTTGAGTAAGATTGCAGAAAAACAGTTCAAAGACTGTGAGGCCACAATACAATTTATTGATGTAATACATCGAGGGTTTTCATTCTTTCAACTAAATAATTTTGCAATATTCTAGTGTTTCCTTTGGTGAATTATCACCTTAACCAACATAATCTGAATGGCACTACCATGTGAGATCACCCTTATCATCAAATCTCAAATTTACAGGGCTATCAGAAATTTTCCAGTTGCCACCCAGTTACGCCGATTATTTCAGTGCTTCCAGTTAATTTTGTTATTTTGTTTTTAAAGATAATGGGCAGGCTGTTCGACATCCTGAACAGCCGCAATCCAAGAGCCAAAGGGTTCAAAGCCCCCCTTGGTTTTTGGAATCGGACGAGCACTAGGGTGTTCTTGTCAAGAGCCAGTGCTTACTTGGTCTGTTTGAAGCTAGAGAATGGTGCAACCCTTTTCAGAACAAAGAGGTCTTTTACAATAGTTAATGTTCTGGGCGACTGTGGCTCAGTTGGGCGACTGTGGCTCAGTGGTAGAGTAGTTGGCTTGCAATTGGAGGGTCGTAGGTTTGATTCCAGATTCCTCCAGTCACATGTCGATGTGCCCCTGGGCAAGGCACTTAACCCCCAAATTCTACATTGTCCTACCGAGCCATGTTGGGTGTCGGTGTATGAATGCGAGGGTGATTGGGTGAATGCGGCTTCAATGTAAAGCGCTTTGAGTGGTCAGTAAGACTAGAAAAGCGCTATATAAGTCCAGTCCATTTACCATGTTACTGATGTACTGATACCTTTTTCACCCTACCTAAGTATACATATAGCTATTAAACTTTTTGAAAGTCACCAACACCAAGTACAACTTCTTTCCAAGACTAAAATTTTCAAAAATAAACATTGTAATGCCTAACAGTAGTTTAACTTAACTGGTTTCAGTGCATCCCTAAAATCAATGAAATGTTCTTTTCTGCTGTTTATCGTTACATTTATGACATTCTCTAATATCCTCTGCATCACGTTCAGATGCTCTGTCCTCCTGTCTGTATTGAGTTCAAAACATGCTCTTTCCTGTCTTCATCGAGTTCATAAGATTGCCCTATTCCTGTAAAACAAGTTTGTGCAGTGGTATGTATTATTCATATCATGTCTTGCAACAAATCTTTGCTTTCTGTGGATTTGTCTCTGTTCCAATGCTCCTGTGCTCAGCCACTTCCTCCAGGTGCTGGTGTGAAATCAGAATCAGCTTTAATGGCCAAGTATGACAAACATACAAGGAATTTGCAGTTTACAGTACAACCTGTCCAAGATCATTACATACAACAACAACAACAAACAGATCCAGGTCACTTTTGGGCATGCAGCCATCGAGCGGCGCTCCCATGTATGAAAAGATAAGATCAGATACATGTCGAGGGGTTGGGTTCCACGGTGGGGGAAAAAAGCGTTCACATTTGTTTTGATCCTTAGTCAAGAGTCAAAAAACAGGTAATAGAAAAAAAACACACCTAAACATTTAAGCACATATTCAGACATTAACATTGACACATTAGGAGGGATGGGCGGGTATGAGCTCCAGTCCAGAGGTTAACGCGCTGCCATCGAGGCGCGCTGTTATCCAGCTTCCTAGTGCAGGAGAGAGCCTTAGGATACAGCGAGACGGTGTGTGTGTGTTAGTGTGTGTTTCTGAATCCATGTCAGTGTGTGTGTCAGTAGATGCCGGTGTACGGGGGGGGGGGGCATTTGATTGTGGACCAAGTCGAAGGTCTTCATGGGAGCCAAAACAATAATTATTTGGATAACAGGGAGAGCAAATTTCCTCTCTACCCCTTCAGTCTGTCAGCGGTTTCTTTTATAGTCTATTTCAACCAAATTAAAGTTCAGATTACTCCATTAATTTCCAGTTGCACCAATCCACAGATTCTCCAAGTCCGATGACAATCGTGAGTGAGTCCCAAAGCGCCAGCTGGATCGCCTCTTGCAGCGTCTAGCCTGTGTTCAAGCTCCCAAAGCGTGAGGTTCTGAGTTCCATCAGCACGAATCTGCGCTTCACACTGCTCCTTCAGCCTTCCAATCGCTTTCAGAACTGTCTCCAATTTCAGTATTTGTTGCTCCATTTTGTGGCAGAACCAGTACAACCCGATCCACATAAATCCAAATAGCCAGATATCCATAACCCGGATGCCCTTTTCCGGTGCTTTGTAGAGTTGAGAAGATTTTATCAATAGCATTCAGACACCAGCTGACCTTTTCCATCTTTCGCTTATTCAGTTCTGGTTCGGAGAAAAATGCAAAAAAGACACTCCAGATAGAGGCACAGGACATAGAGCAGTGGGATAAGACAAAGGAGGAGGAGGGAGAGAAAGAGCGTGCGTCCTCGCCGAGAGCAACTGAGAGCTGTATTGGATGTTCTATTGTGAATCAATTCCAGCAGGTTTACACTCCTAATTTTAAAGATTCTAAACATCATGATTAGTATGTTTCTAAGATCAGCGATGCAAACTAGTCATCTTTAGGTTACGTCCCTATTTCCCCCCCAAATTTTAGCAATGAAGTGAATTTTTGTGAAATATGTATTAGTGCATGCCCTTTCGACCCCAGGGCACATTGCTTCTTGGCAAACCTTCACTGTATTCGCCATACACCTATGTGTTTACATTCCTGCTTTACAGTGTCCTGATTCAGCAGAATCATCAAAGTAACAATATTTATTTTTGAAGGTTCCTCTCCATCTTGGGCTTTGTCATTAACATTGACATGATTGATTTCGATGGTTCCAGTGCTGCTTGAGGGACAGCGATACATACTGACCTAGAGGATCAGCCAGGAGCACTTGGAGATGCTTTTCAATTCCATCAGAGCATCTGGTAGGGCTCATCTTTATGACTGCCCCTGTACCTGCATACTTACCTTAATTGCTCTACTTCTAAAGCTAAGTACCTACCTTAGAAAATTAAATTGAAATGAAAACTTATGAGTACTTACCTTGAATCAGAAAGAGAACTTTTGGGATGGTTTTTGGCCCCTACTCATAGGCCTCTATTGGGAATGGACCTTTGGTGAGACGGGGCCGGGAAAAGTCCCTTAGGGATGGTGTTCTTTCGGCATCTGGTTTTGCCCCTATTCATAGGCCTTTGTTGGGAGGGGACCTAAACTGTATCAGCGTGCCGCCCGGACGGGCGTGTTGTTTGGGGCTTTGCGCGCCTGGGCCCGGGGGTAGTTTTCAGGGCTAACAAGGGTCAAACGTTAATCAAATTACACAGGCTGGAGGCCTTCATATAGGGTTACGTAACCACAAAGGTCAGAGGTCTGTTTGGGCCCCTGGATCTGTGGTGCAGACCGAAAACCATGCATTGTTGTTGCTTCAAAATTTTTCAACCAAGGGTCAAATGTCAACCAATTTACACGGGCTGTGTTATATAACCACAGAGGTCAAAGGTCAAAGGTATTGATTCCCTGGATCTCTGGTACAGTGCAGGACCACCTCTGGCTTAATGTACCCTGGCTGTGGACCCTCATTCTGGACTGCATAATCACTGTCTGGACCCTTGCAACTCTGGTGCAGTGCAGGACCACCTCTGGCTTCATGTACCCTGGCTGTGGGCTCACATTCTGGACTGCATAACCACTGTCTGAACCCCAGGATCTCTGGTGCAGTGCAGGACTACCTCTAGCTTCATGTACCCTGGGTATGGGTCCACATTCTGGGCTGCATACCCACTGTCTGGACCCCTGGATTTGTGGTGCATTGCAGGACCACCTCTGGCTTCATGTACCCTGCTTGTGGGCCCACATTCTGGACTGCATAACCACTGTCTGAACCCCAGGATCTCTGGTGCAGTGCAGGACTTCCTCTAGCTTCATGTACCCTGGGTATGGGTCCACATTCTGGGCTGCATGCCCACTGTTTGGGCCCCTGGATCTGTGGTGCAGACCTAAAACCATGCATTGTTGTTGCTTCAAAATTTTGCAGCCAAAGGTCAAATGTCAACCAATTTACACGGGCCGGAGGTCTCCAGGTAGTATTATATAACTACAGAGGTCAAAGGTATTGATTCCCTGGATCTCTGGTACAGTGCAGTACCACCTCTGGCTTAATGTACCCTGGCTGTGGACCCACATTCTGGACTGCATAACCACTGTCTGGACCCTTGCAACTCTGGTGCAGTACAGGACCACCTCTAGCTTCATGTAACCTGGCTCTGGGCCCACATTCTGGGCTGAATACCCGCTGTCTGGACCCCTGGATTTGTGGTGCATTGCAGGACCACCTCTGGCTTCATGTACCCAGGCTATGGGCCTCAATTCTGAGCTAAAAATCCACCGCATGGTCCCTGGATGTCTGTCCCAGTGCATCAGTCTCTTACAATGGGAGCCTATGAGGAGAGTGCGAAAATAAGGACGACACACTACTTTTGGTCCCCTCCTCATAGGGTCTCATTATGGAAAGCTGGGGGCAAAGGGATGGCCACTTCCACAGAAATGGGAGAAGGCAGCCAATTAACGAATAATTAAGCTCATATCTCGGCCTACGATCCAGGTAGATGCTTGAAACTTTCAGAGTAGTGCCCTGGGGTTGGGGGCCGCAAAAAACGTCGAGTAAGTGCCAGTCCAAAATTGCATGGGGTCGTGAGGTGACTCCAAGCGTCCAACCTGTTCCACATTACAGGTCCTACGTTTTTGGGAATATTCAGACACATGCGTTCGAAATCGTCCACTCTATCTATGCACCAAAGCACATGTCTCCAAACACCTTCTAAACCAAACTCCTCACGGGAGCCACCTAGGAGCCAGTGGAAAAGTTAATAGAGAATAATAAGATCTCCTTTAAAACATATCCAGAGTTGAGGAGGATTGGAAATTGCCATGTTTTTTGTTTTTTTTTAAACACTATCAAAAATCAGCCTGTGGACATTTGGCATCATCTTAAAAGAATGGGACCCAATGAGGTGGGGACCGCGAGGGATTCCTGTCCCTTAAAAAAAGCATTTTCATTGCTTCATTATTCAAAGGTCAAATGTCAAAGGTCAACGAAATTTACAGGGCACACTCCCAGCGTGACGTAGTTTTAACATCCAGTGTGACTTTCTCAGCTATCTCAGGGGAGACAATTGAAACCCCAGCTAAACCCTGACAACATGGGGTGTAGAGTCCAAGGACCCCAAGACCATTCGAAGTGAAAAGTAGTGTTCGTGGGAATGAAAATTTGCTACTTATGCTAGAGTTATGAAATTTGAATATATTGTTCTGGGGATTGGGACACACCATCCTGACCTGGTTCCGGACCCCTAGACCACCCGTGGGCTGAGATATGCCCCGCCCTTTTTCAGCAGTCGCCCAATTTCGACACCTTGTGTTTTCAACATTTTGAGGCCGATTTGGATGAAACCTGGACAAATGCATTTCAAATCTTCCACTGTATCTGTGTACCAAAGCACATGCCTCCAAACACTTTCTAAAGCTAACTCCTCTCAGGACCCTCGTAGAAGCACGGTTCAAGTGTTTTAGTATTAATCAAATTGCCCAGTTTAACATATACAGAGTAGAAGAGGATTAGACTTTATTAACCCTTTGATTTTTTTTTAAAAGCACCCCAGCCTGTGGACTTTTGGCATCAGTCAGACCGATCCTATGAGCTGGGGACACCGAGCCCTTATCTCGTCATGCTTTTAAAAAAATACTTAACAAAGTTCAATTCTTTTCAACTCTGAATATGTTATAGAGGGCAATGTACTGAATACTATTAAATTTGACCTACGTGTCTCCTGTGAGAAGTTAGCTTTAGAATGGGATTTTTGGCAATTTCTTTTTTCAGATGCGTATAGTGTAAGATTTTGAATGCATTGATGTCATTTTCATTAAAACGCTCCCAAAAATGTAGGACCTGCAATGTGGAAATGGTTGTGCCCTTGGAGTGATCTCACGACCCCAGGCAATGTTGGATCAGCGTTTACTCAACGTATTTTGTGGCCCCCAACCCCAGGGAACTACCCTGAAAGTTTCAAGCATACACATGGAACGTAGGCCGAGATGTGAGCTTAATTAGTCATTAATTTGCTGCCTTCTCCAGTTTTTGGGGAAGGGGTCATCCCTTTACCCCCAGCTTTCCATAATGAAACCCTATGAGGAGGGGACCAAAAGTAGGATGTCATACTTATATTCGTCCCCTCCTTGTAGGATCCCATTGTGGGAGAGTGATGCTAAATATCCATGGTGACACTCAAGGTTTTTCTTCACTGGGACAGACATCCAGAGACCCTGACAGTGGATTTTTGGAGACCTGCATGGAGACCTGCAGCCTGGGTAAATGATGCCAGTGGTGGTCCTGCACTGCACCAGAGATCATGGGGTCCAGACAGTTGTTACGTAGTCCAGAATGTGGGCCCACTGCCAGGGTACATGGAGCCAGAGGTGGTCGTGCACTGCACCAGAGTTGCAGGGGCCCAGACTGTGGTTATGCAGCCCAGAATAGGGCCCAACAGCCTGGGTGAACAAGGTAGAGGTAGTCTACCTTCTCGGGGTTGTCGGATCTTAGACCCTATGCCGCCTTTTTTTTCCTGGGCCATCTGGGAAGAAATGACGATGGATTTCAATAGTGTGGCCCCCCGGCTACATGGGCTCCGAACATTGTCCGGCTGCAACCTTTGGTTCCCCAGCTATTGGTCCCAAGGTTTGGGGGTCGACGTCCCTAAAAATTAGGGACTTTTAAGTCCAATCAACTCAATTTTACCCACTAAACATACACCAATCCTAACAAAACCAACAGGCATGACTCGTGACAGACCTGCCATTGGGTGGGAAGTGTCGAAACGTTTGAACTTGACTCACAACCGAAACTAGGGGCAAAAAGAAAACCCCCAGGGTCACTCTTTAACTCGTAAACAGAGTCCGATCAACGTGTGCTCAACATATTTTATCCGTCTCAACCCCAACGTGGTGCATGCCAAATCTCATATCTCTACATCAAACGTAAGCAGAACTATGAGCTTAAAAGTTTGTTTTTCTTGGGCAGGAAAATAAGGCATGGGGACATTTGGGAAAAAGGCGGGACGTTTTGGGAACATAATGGGGTGTATCCCAAATTTCATTTGTGTTCCCGGAATGTCCCGCTACCTTTTGGCATACATTTTCTACAATGGGAGTGTATTCCAAATTCCCCAAATGTCCATAGTTTTTGGAAATTCCGACTACATCCCCATTCTGGGAAATGTATGCCAAAAGTCCCTTTCCAAAAGTAGTCTATTAGTAGAGTAAATGTGAAAAATGCCCCTCCACTGGAACCAGAGCTCCAGGGGACCCATAGGGGCTGTTCAACCCAAAAAGAGGCCTCCAGCCTGGGTAGATGTTGTCAAAAATCCCCCTCCACTGGAACCAGTGCTCCAGGGGACCCACACTAGCATACTAATCCCCAAATAGAGGCCTATAGCGTGGGTATATGTTGTGAAAAATGCCATTCCGTTGGAACCAGAGCTCCAGGGGACCCATAGGGGCTGTTCAACCCCCAAAAAGAGGCCTGCAGCCTGAGTAGATGTTGTGAAAATTGCCCCACGGCTGGAACCAGAGCTCCATGGACCAACAGGAGCTTAGTGACACCCAAATAGAGGGTATCACAAGTGTTTTTCCCGGGACTTTTGGGGGTCATCCATGTAAGCCTAAATGTCCAGGGCTATCCCCAATTTCATCACCCCCAAGGGGTCCACCTTACCAGAGGCACGAGTTGCCTTACCAGAGGCACGAGATTCCTAACCAGAGGTGTGCTTTAAAGGTCAATGTGTTGCCCTCAGTTCTGATGGAGGCCAATGTTCATAACCATGTGGGCTACTGGCTTTAATTGCTTGGGGCATTTTTGACATGTACCCAGGTTTGAAGTTACTTTTCTTGGGCAATGTCTTTGTGGAACCCTGGTACAGTTGAGGGGGATATTTGACAACATGTACCCAGGTTTGAGGTAACTTCCTGGATTTATGCACTTTGGTATCATCCTCTGGATGTCTAGTTCCCTGGAGGGTTATTTTTGACAACATGTACCCAGGTTTGAGGACACACTTGTGGGGTAAAAAGCACTCTGGTACCCCCTCTGGTTCCCTGGAGAGAGGGTTTTTTTTGACAACCAGGATATAGGTCACTTTTCCGGGGTAAAAACACTGTGGACACGCCCTGGAAGTCTGGTTCCACAGAGGGGCCTTTCTGACACCATTAACCCATGCTACAGCCCACTTTTACAGGGTAAAAGAATAAGTCCCTCAATTTCCCTTTGGAATACAATTTCTGGAATTGACATGTTTTCGGAATGTCCCGGAACTAGCGAAACTCTGGACTTTTGGAATACATGCCCATTCCGGAAATTCCAAAGGGAAATGGGACATTCGGGACAAACACAAAGGAGATTTGGCATGCACCCATTCTGTTCCCCAAAGGTCCATCCAGGATCCCAAAAGTCCCAGTCATCCCTTAAAAGCTTATGAACAATCACAAAGTTTATTCAGGCTTCAAGGCACTTTTCTGGGGTTGTGGTGGAAAGATTTAGTGTTATCATTTATTTGTACTTTGTAATCCACTGTGACACGTTTTCTTAATGTTGTAGTATTAGTTTGAGTGTTTAGTCTTATTGAGTGACGCATTTACCCAAGTCATGGTCAGAGAGTTTTGATAATGATAGTCCATATCCTGTGTTACCATGGAGATGGTTCTTCGACTGGGCATCCTTAAAGGTCTACAAAGTTCACACCTTCCTAATCAAAGAGAAAGGCACCACTAAGTCTCTGAGTTTCACCTTGAGAGTTGTACTTTATCGAGAAGAATAGATAGACCAAGGTTGCTAGAAATAATATAAACTTGTTGTTGTAAGACCGAGACAGGTCAGTATTTTACATATTACTTTGATATGATACTGTTCTCTTGTATGATCAATTCAAATCATATTAAAACCTCCAAAACGTTTAAAAGAATCTCTCTCATTTCATTAAGAGTCTAAAATCTCACTACATTCCTGGCGCCCAAACGTTTTTTCTGGCTTCCAGTGGCGGATCAGGTTCCAACAGAGAACCAAGTCGTCTGGACGACCCGGGAACGACTGACCAGCCCGTGACCTCCCATTTTCGGAGAAGCGGGGGTTTGGTCCTCCATGGACTTCTGTACGCTGTCTGGAGGGACCCATCAACCAGTGAGAGAGATTTCCTCTTTTATAATTACATTTTCATTCATCTGGCGAAGTGTAAAATTGTGCAGTGTTATGGGTTTTGTAAACACAATGCTGTGCTGCGTTTCAATATTATTTCACTTTAAAAAGATTTAATTACGAGTTTTTGCTGGGTTTCATTATCTTTGCACAATGGGATCAGCAAAATCCAGGCTTTCGGCTCCCAACAGCGCTGTCTGTCGTTCAATGCCAGATAAGAACGGAAAAGAATGTTTAGAATTTCTTCACTTTTGGATTTCTAAATTGAATTTCGCAGTCGGGGGTAGTCTTGACATTGCAGAAATTGATAAAATCGAGCAGAAATTTATCTTAGAAGAGGAGAGATTACAATCCAAGGCTTTCTTGCCGGGAAGTTCTTTTAAACAGATTGAGAAACAAAAACGTGTCCTGAGAGCGTGGAAAGACGAAGCGATTTGGTTTGAACGGAAAGCCGACTTTAAGAAGTTGAGCGGTGGTCTAGATATTTCTGGTGATGTTTCTGGGTGCTGCGATAATGCATCGCTGGATCCCAAACGCAAAAATATTAAGCTTTGATCTGTTAAGTTAACGATGTTCAGACTTTACCAATGCTTGAAGTGGCCGGAGAGAATGGAACAACGCTTGTTTTCCTGGGCTGGAGCGATAAAGAATGGGACCAGACGGTTAAAAACCTGCCGCCAATTACCGGCAACAGGCGAGCCTTCGCGAAGGAAATTGAAGAGATTTTTCTGTGGTTTACTGAACAGCTCCCGTGCAGCCGGGATCTGAGGCGAGCTGGGTGACGGTTCATAGGAAGCCTAGCGCCAGACCCCAGCCCGCGGCCAACCTCCAGCCCCTTTCTCTGAACATTAGGTTCGCCCCGCTCAGCGACGCACCCGCCGAGCAGGAGAGGCCGATTCTTGTAATTGGCAGCTCCATAGTTAGGAACGTGGCTCCAGAGACACGAAAGACCAACGTCAAATGCCTTCCAGGGGCCAGAGCTGCAGACATTAGGTCCCATCTGAAGCTTTTGGCCAAGGACAAACGGTGGTACAGCAGGATCGTTATCCATGCTGGTGGCAATGACAGCCGGCGACGGCAATCGGAGGTCACTAAAATTAGCGTAGCTTCGGTGTGTAGGGCTGCCAAAAAGATGTCTGACTCTGTAATTTTTTCTGGTCCCCTGCCTGATCGTACTAGCGATGACATGTACAGCCGTGTGCTGTCTTGTCACCTTTGGTTGTAAATGTGGTGTCCAGGAAACGATGTGGGCAACATTGATAACTGGGGGGCCTTCTGGGGAAAACCTGGACTGTTACGTAAAGACGGAATCCATCCCACCGCGGACGGAGCTTCGCTTCTTTCCAGGAACATTGATAGGGTTATCTCTAGTTCCCCATTGCCGTGACAACCCAGAGTCCAGCTCAGGGATCAGGGACTGCCACCCACCCACTACCCTATAGAGACAGTTTCCCGTCCACTGCCCAAAACCAATGAATTAAAAGTTAATGCTACTAGAGCAAAGTATAAAAATCTCATAAAGATAAATACAACTCTGACTGAACAGAAAAATAAATCAATTAAATGTGGTTTACTGAACATAAGATCTCTCCCCTCAAAAACACTCTTAGTAAATGACTTAATTGGTGAAAATAATATTGATTTGTTTTGTCTTGCAGAGACATGGTTGCAGGAAGAGGACCATGTCACAATAAATGAGTCAACTCCCCCTAGCTACTTAAACTTTAGTGTCCCTCGAAGTACTGGTCGAGGAGGTGGTGTAACCACCATCTTTCATTCAGATTTACTAATTAATCTCCAAAAAAATAATAATTACAGTTCCTTTGAGCATTTAATCTTTAGCCTTCCTCATACACATAACAAAGCAGTAAAGCCACTTTTATTTGTGGTCTTATATCGTCCATACGGCCCTTATTCTCAATTTTTAGATCAGATAGCAGATTTTCTATCTGACTTAGTTTTAAACACTGATAAGGTTATTATAGTCGGAGACTTCAATATTCATGTTGATAGTGAAAGTGATAGTCTAAATACAGCTTTTAACACTATCTTAGACTCAATAGGCTTTACTCAAAATGTGCAGGGACCAACCCATCGCGGTCACCACACCTTAGATCTTGTGCTGACTTATGGCATTGACTGTGAAGAAATAACAGTCTTTCCACATGACCCTATCCAGTCTGATCATTTCCTCATCACTTTTAAACTTACTCTAACAGATCCTATCAAACCTGAAAGAAAACTTCATTATACCAGAATGTTATCAGACAATGCTGTAGCAAGTTTTAAAGAAGCTCTTCCAACTTTAATTTCCTCAGTACATAAAAGTACAATAGAAAACTGTGATTTAACTCGTAACCCCTCACAACTTGACGTTCTAGTTCATAGCGTTAATTCCTCCCTGCGTCTGGCAATAGACAACGTTGCCCCACTGAAAAAGAAGGTGGCCAGCCTTAGAAGATTAGCTCCCTGGTTTAATTCAGAGCTACATACCCTGAAGAAGAACGTTAGAAAACTAGAGAGAAAATGGCGCTCCACGCATTTACAGGATTCCTATTTAGTGTGGAAAAATATTAGATTGCTATATAAAAAGAGCCTTCGAACAGCTAGAACAGCATATTATTCATCTTTAATCGAGGAGAATAAAAATAATCCTAGGTTTCTTTTTAATACAGTTGCTAAACTCACACAGGATCATAGCTCTATCGAGCCAACCTTTCCCCAAGCTCTTAGTAGTGATGACTTCATGCAATTCTTTATAAATAAAATAGACTCTATAAAAAATAAAATAATTGGGAACCTTCCCAATATGCTTGCTTCCTCCCTAGTTAATGAGGCAACATCAAAAATGGTTGAACCTAATATATGCTTAAACTGCTTTAATGCAGCCAAACCTTCTGATGTACTAAAATTATTAGCTTCATCTAAACCTTCAACTTGCGTTTTAGACCCAATCCCAACTAAACTCTTAAAAGAAGTTTTCCCTCTGATCGCTGCTCCAATTTTAGATATAATGAATCTATCCTTAGTCAATGGATATGTACCACAGGAGTTTAAGATAGCTGTAATTAAACCTCTACTTAAGAAACCCTCTCTTGATCAAAACGACTTAATTAACTATAGACCGATATCTAATCTTCCCTTCTTATCTAAAATTCTTGAGAAAATAGTTTCACACCAGATATGTGAGCATTTAAACAATAATGAGCTGTTTGAGAAGTTTCAGTCAGGCTTTAGAGCTCATCACAGCACTGAAACAGCTCTGGTGAAGGTTACTAATGATATTCTCATAGCCTCAGACAATGGACTGGTGACCATTCTGATCCTTTTAGATCTCAGTGCTGCCTTTGACACTGTTGATCACAATATTCTCATTGAAAGGCTTCAAAGTGTCGGTATAATAGGAACAGCACTAGGTTGGTTTAAATCTTATTTGTCTAACAGATTTCAGTTTGTTCAGATAAATGATAAATCTTCCTCAACCTCAATAGTTACTTGCGGAGTACCACAGGGTTCAGTGCTTGGGCCGATTCTTTTTACTATATATATGCTTCCTATTGGTAAAATAATTAGGCAGCATGGGATAAAATTCCATAGTTACGCTGATGATACACAGCTTTATCTATCCATTAATCCTGATGAATCCAATCAGTTAGGTAGACTACAGGCATGTCTGGAAGACATAAAAACTTGGATGACTCTAAACTTCTTGCTTCTGAATTTTGATAAAACAGAAGTTGTCGTCTTTGGACCAGAAGCTGTGAAAAATAAACTACTTAGTCAACGCCTTCACCTGGACGGCATTAAATTAGCCTCCAGTAATAAAGCAAAGAACCTCGGTGTTATTTTTGACCAAGATATGTCATTTAGATCTCACATTAAAGAAGTCTCTAGGATTTCCTTTTTTCACCTCAGGAATATTGCAAAAATTAGAACCATCCTGTCCAGGAATGATGCTGAAAAACTAGTCCATGCCTTTATTACTTCAAGACTGGATTACTGTAACTCTTTATTATCAAGTAGTCCACAGAAAACAATTAAAAGTCTTCAGTTGGTCCAAAATGCTGCTGCTAGGATTCTGATGAATATTAAAAGAAGAGATCACATTTCCCCTGTTTTAGCTTCTCTTCACTGGCTCCCAGTGAGATCTAGAATAGAATTCAAGAGCCTCCTTCTGACATATAAAGCTCTTAATAATCTAGCTCCATCATACATAAGAGACCTGATTGTTCCATATGTTCCTAACAGGGCCCTTCGCTCTCAGACTGCAGGTTTACTGGTAGTTCCTAGGATTTCTAAAAGTAGAATGGGTGGCAGATCTTTCAGTTATCAGGCTCCCCTCCTATGGAACCAGCTCCCAGGGTTGGTTCGTGAAGCAGACAATTTGTATATCTTTAAAACTAGGCTTAAAACTTTCCTCTTTGACAAAGCTTACAGTTAGAGATATGTTAATAGGTAGTTAGAGACAGGTTAGACAGGTAGCTAGGAATTGATAGGTTAATGTTAGTAGCTAGGTAGAGTGTCAAAAGCTAGGAAGGGATATGAAGAGGTAGAGTAGCTACGTAGAGATAGATTAATGTAAGCCAAGTAGAGAGTGTTAGTAGCTAGGTCTCCTAGTAGCTAGGAGACAGGTTAATGTTAGTAGTCAGGTAGAGTATCAAAAGCTAGGAAGAGATAGGAAGAGGTAGAGTAGCTAGGTAGAGATAGGTAAATGTAAGCCAGGTAGAAAGTGTTAGTAGCTAGGTCTCCTAGTAGCTAGGAGACAGGTTAATGCTAGTATCTATGCTGCTTTAGGCTAGGCTGTTGGAGGACATTATTAGGGTCTGTTCCTACTTTCTCTCCTACTTCTCCCCAACTGCATGATGTGCTGTCAATTCAAGCACTAACCTGTTTTCTCTTAGTTTCTTCCTACAGTAGGTGCTCCTGACCCGCCCTGCTTGACGACCCTGATTAAGATGGCATTGCAGTGACGGAAAGTTCTCCACGTCCTGCAACAAACTTCTGCATCAGTTGTGTTGTTCTTTCTGTGTCTCTGTTCTGTGTCTCTGTTCTGTATTCTCCAAACCACAGACGGTCTCGGCAGATGACCGCTTGTGCTGAGCCTGGTTCTGCCGGAGGTTTCTTCCTGTTAAAAGGGAGTTTTTCCTTTCCACTGTCGCTTCGTGCTTGCTCAGTGTGAGGGATTGCTGAGAATTACACGACGCAATCTTCTGTGGTTCTCTAATTTCTAAATTAAACATTGTATTGTAATAACTCTTCTTGTAAAGTGCCTTGAGATGACATCTGTTGTGAAACGGCGCTATATAAATAAACTGAATTGAATTGAATTGAACTGAGTTGTCAAATCGCGGCGCGTCAACCAATCAGGGGACAGAGTTTCAGGGATTCTGTGACTGTCATGGAGTCACAGCCTCAGCAGGACATGGAGGAAATACTGATCAACATCGTGGCTAATCACCCCGAGCTACATGACACAAGCAGTTTGCTATACAGAGACAGAAAAAAAATAAAAATAAACTATTTAGACAGGAATGCTCTTAAGAGGTTTGTGGGTGGCTCTTAAAAGAGCCGTTGTTGCTGTAAAAGCACCTCTCAGCCTAGAAACGGCCTCCTCACCTGGTTTCCCGGGTAGCAGATCCCACACCACGTCCCACGCTGCTCATATATTATAAACCTTTACGAGCCGCAGACAGATGGACAGCTGCTCAGAAATGTAGTTGGTGTTTCGGCAGGCGAAGCTTAGACCTTCACGGCACAAACTGGGCGAGCAGGTCACGTTCTCCAGGCAGCGAGGAGCCGGTATTTATGAAAGGCTCGCTGCTGTTTATGGATCGCTCCGCCGTAGCTAAACTGTATCTGTAGCTCACCAAACCCCCAGTGCAGCGGTCCCAGCTCTACCGGAGGCAAGACCGAACACGTAATCCACTCTGTCCTCCGTCAGCTCGGTCCATAATCCACTGCCAGCTGCACTGTAGCCCCAGGCTACCTCCGCTGAAGGCCGGGCCGAACACGCAGTACTCCGCCAGCTCGGTCCTCCTCCGCCAGCTGCACTGTAGCCCCAGCTCTGCTGAAGCCCGGGCCGAACACGCTGTCTTCCGTCAGCTCGGTCCATAATACACCGCCAGCTGCACTGCAGCCCCAGCTCCGCTGAAGCCCGAGCCGAACACGCTGTCTTCCATCAGCTCGGTCCATAATCCACCGCCAGCTGCACTGTAGCCCCAGCTCTGCTGAAGGCCAGTTCGCGCGTGAAAATACAATATTTGAAGCGCGTCAAGTTCGCGTTGTACACGCTTCAAGGTGCGAATGTTCCAGTATCCAGCTGGGGGCATGTGGCGCGTTTTGACGCTTTTGGCGTGGACACAGGTTAACAGGTACGTACGCACAACTGACTTCTGATGCGTACAAAGCCTTACCTATCCTGTCTCTCACTGTCTCAGGTACAACAGTGGAATTCATGATTGATTCCGGCGCAACTCATTCAGTGTTGAAACACACAGCCTTGCATCCACAACCAAAACTCAGTGGGAACCATGTCTTCTTAATTTCAGCATCTGGTCAGATTGTGAAAGAACGATTCAGTTACCCACTCCGTTGTCAATTGGGAGATGGGCCAGTCTTTAAACATGGATTCTTAATCTCTGAGAAATGTCCTGTGAATTTGTTAAGCAGAGACCTGATGTGCAAACTTAACATTTCTCTTTTCTCGTCACCCCAAGGCATTGAAGTTGTTCCTGCCCAGGAGACGCCAATCCTGACAGCAGTGAAACACACGCCTCCTGATCTCACACTCGAATACCAGTGGAAGCTGTTAACAGGTACCAAAACCAAAACTTTCCTCCAGACTGCTCAGAACCTGGTAGGTCCAGCTTCTGTTTTCATGCCAGAGGAGGAACTACATTGCACATCACACGTTTTTGCAGGACTAGACATAGAATATCCGCAGGCATGGTTCACTTCTGACACAGGTACATTGAACATAACTTCTATTTTGTGGGATACACATTCATCAGCAGTGACCATCTGTCTCACATCTGAACAAAAACCGCTCTACTGATTCCAAAAATATGATCCATACATTTCTCTCTCTAAACCTGAGGGTAAAGAGTGGGAAATGGTGTCCAACCTCATTCATCGCGCTCAGTCAGCTTCTGATTGGGAGCGAACTGAGAATGACCGTTCCATCCTCTACTCCAGATCTGCTAAACTTTACAAGCGTTCACTGATTTCCACGGTGCATGTCACAAGGGTGATTCATTTAAATGAGGACCCTGTGGAAGTGCTTTTTCATGTTTTTCTACATGATGAAGTTGAGACTGACGGCTCAGAAATGCGTCCTTTGCTCAAAGTTGTTCCGACTGATTTGTGGGCAATAACTTCACATGATGTGGGATTAATTAAGGGTTGTACCCCTGCTAAAATCACACCAAAATCGTATTTTCGACAGGTACAGCGCCAGTACCCGTTGAAACCAGAAGCCGTGTGTGGGATCAAACCAGATGTATTGCCCACTAACTGTGTTTGTACCCCACAATGTCGCCATCATTTTGTTGGAGCAGAGGACTTCACACTTGTCAGCAGCAAGATGGCTCAGGTACACTTCTGTTTTGCTGGATTTGCCTAACATAACTGCTAAGAGGTGTAATGTTCTTTATCCTGCCAGCTTGCTAGCAGAAGCCATGTCTGCCTAAACAGTTTTTCCCATTTTTTGCTATACTCAGTCATGGGCTGGATCATTGTTACAAAACTGGAACGTTTGATCTTGTTGCTTCACATTGGTTCACAAAAGGCTTCACATCTTTTGCTGAGAAATATTGTCATTCATGCATGGTTTGTGCTACGCACAATGCAGGTCGAACAGTGTCCACTCAACCTGCTGCTCATCCGGCTCCACGGAGACCTTTGAACATCTGATGAAGGACTTCATCGAACTTGAACCTGCTGTAGGTAAAAAATATTGTTTGGTGATTGTTGACATGTTATCCAAATGGACAGAAGCGTTCCCCACAAAACATGCTGACACTGCTGCAGTGGTGAAAGCTTTGTTGGGAGACGTTTTTCCAAGATGGGGAATCCCGGACAAGATTTCCAGTGACAATGGCAGACATTTTGTGGGCAAGGCTCTTGAAGAGATTGGTGAGTTCTTGGGAGTGAAATTGTCCACACATTGTGCGTACCACCCACAGTCTGGCGGGGCTGTGGAACGAGAAAATGGCACGCTGAAAGCGTAACTGTCCTCAATGTCTGCTTTTGGCCCCTCTGTGACTGAGACCCCTTCAGTGTGCACTATCTTGCCCTGCTTTGTGACCATCCTACTACATTTGTCAAGCACGAATGACATCCCGTTGTCATTGCTGTAGATCCTGGTGGTGTGGATCAGGGAATCTATGTCCTGTGCGCTCTTAGCTTACAGCTTGACGTCATCCATGTAGAGAAAGTGCCAGATCATAGCCCCATTTTTGAGGTGGTATCCATAGCCAGTCTTGTATATTATTTGGCTTAGAGGGTTTAGACCTATGCAGAACAGGACTTAGTCATTGTTTCTCAACTGGCAGAAGTCGGGCTGAGTCGTACCAAGTCGATACTGGTGCGAACTGGTACTGAAAAGCGACATCCAATGGCTATCGGTCACTGATCATTTTTAATCCTCTCTACAGCGAGTGAATGTGTTTAGTGTTCATCAGCAGGCCGCAGAGAAACGGAGGAAGCTGAAGTCTTGAAGTAGCTGTCTCATACTCATGCAGAGAAGTGAATTTCATGCTGCTTGTATATTTTTTATGATCAGTTATCCAAATTTGTTCTGATGCTACTGTTTTTGTTTTTGTAAATATGAATGACCTACTTAAGTTTTCTGCAGCACAGTAAGGCATATTTGTTTCCATTTGTTAATTTGAATTCTTGGTGTATGTTTTTATTTTTAAACATTTTTTTTTATCCCACGTTTTTTTCCTATTATCACCCAGTGTCCATCTCTAAGTCTAGTCCTGGGTATTGCTCTCCCTCTGCCAACCCCAGGAGGGCCCTACACTGGGCTCAAGCCTCCTTCCTGAGGAGTGATGAACCCTTCTTTTCACCTGAGGGGGTAGGGATTCCCCAGCTGGACGTAGCGCGTGGAAGGATCACGTTATTCCAGCCAGATCCTCCCTAATCCCTCAGGCACCCCAGTCAGCACAAAACTAGTGCATGGTTTTGTGGGTGTAGCTCTTAGCTACTCACGTGGAGAACATATAAACTCCACACAGAAAGGCCCTTTCGCCAACCCCACCCAGTGTGTGGTGCTGATGATATGGAGGAACAGAAACACGCTCAGCACCCACAGCGTCCCCAGCGGGAATCGAACCCAGGACCTTCTAGCTGTGAGCTGCACTACCAGCTGCGCCACCGTGCTCCCTTGTTTTGGTGTATGTTTTTAAATGCACTGTAAGCATAGTACTTTCACTATCACAGCTATCAGTACCAGGCCCAGCGGGATCATCACTTTCTTCTGATGGATGGGAGCAGGAAGCCGGAAGGATGGAGATGACACGATGCTGGCTTCAATCAAGCCTTCCTGGATTGCTGGGAAAGATTTAATACCATGACCCAAATACAGGTGTAACTGGATTTTTGTTTCTGAAGTTTTTCTATACCCATCTAATAAAAATATCCAAGTTATCTGTTTGTATTTTCATTTGCAGTTTCATTACATGCTGGTTGTTGGAATCCCTAGTGCAACTTAAAATTTCGCCTTTGCAATATTATTGGTTCATCACCGGAAAAAAAATCATGATTTATTTTCATTTTACAGTATTATGTCTGATGTCAGGGATCAGAAACCTTTTAAAATCTGGTAGCAACATTTGCTCTGGTTGTTATAAAGTAAAAAAAAACTCTAGCACTGGAAAATAAGTGAATTGCATAAATTTGAAAGCTGCTGAAAAGCCTAAATTTAGTTGTTTAAGATACGTTTCATGCATCCATAAGTTGTGGAACCCTGGGGAATTTTTTTTTTAAAGATGCAAATAGGGAGTAGAACACAAAGAGCTACACATGATGTAACTGTAACACACTGAGACTTTTGCTATGTCATGCATACTAATTGATACTACTCAAAGATGGGATATCATCTGTAAAACACATTGGAATGGTGCTGATTTAAAAAAAAAGTGAAAAAATTTTAAAAGCACACAGTTTTATTATACAACTGATACAGTTGTAGTTTGTAATTCATAGAATTCATAGTATGTATAGATTATAGTAGATCTGGTTGAGTGAAACATCGTAAATCAACAGAATTAGAGATAGAGCCTGGAGGATGGAAGTAATTTGAGAATCTGTAGCATAGACATGTTTAACACCAATGAGACCACAAAACAGATTTTGGACAGTTAAACCTCTTAATTTAAACGATAGCTCTCTGAGGCTTTTGCTACATTACGCATACGAATTGATACTATTGAAATATGGAATATAAAATGTCTAGATTTCACAGAGCAATGGAAACTCGTTTCTGTAAGGGGACACCAAGTCGAAAAGCCGTGTCGCTCCAGCGTTGGACGTAGTTTGCAGTACATGTAGATGAATCTTTGATCCGACATTCTGAAGTTCTGTAGCCACCGAGCTTCAGTGAAACCCAGAAAAATGTCTCATCACTGCAAGGCCCAGTTAAACGACCTAACAAACGGTCGGTTGCGACAACTTCACAGAATAGTCATCTGAAACATGCACACACAGAATACTTATTACTAAAGCCAACTTGTCAACATGTGTTTTTATGCTGCTGTGTTGCAATGGAGAAGCAACACAAAACAAGTCGTGCTGTGCTGTACCAAGTTGTGCATAGTACAGTACAGTACAGCACAGCAAAAAGTTAGTAGTGGAGAAACACCCTAAAAGTCCTGTTGATGTTGTACAGCTTCGTGGAATCCTTCAGGATCAGGATAGTTCGCCCTTCGGTTAGCCATTCTGGGTGAGACCCATCTCTTAGTAGCTGGTTCATTTGTGCTGCAAGGTGCTCATGGAGTGCTGTGAGTTTCTTAAGCCAGTAGGCATGGATCATGTCAGGGCCTGGTGCTGTCCAGTTTTTCAAACCTGAGACTCTTTCTTGGATGTCTGGCACTGTGATGGTAACTGGATTCTGTTCAGGGAGGTTGCTGTGCTCCGCTCTAACAGAGACCAGCCATTGATTACTGCCGTTATGTGCTGCCCCCTTTTCCCATTTGATATTCCAGTATCTTTCAGCTTCCAGCTTTGGTGGGTCTACTCTGCTACTATTGCCCAGCCACTGAGCGTACACATTGGTAAGGTTTGGCTAAGGTTTGGAGTCTTTCTTTGGCAGTTCTGAGTGCTTCAGGTATGGACATCTGGCTGTACCTCTTTGGTATTTATCCTTTCATATTACCTCTCTGGGCCTCTGTCAATTGGCTCACTTCTTTCTGAGCAATCTTGATGTTAGCCTCCAATCGTCTTTTCCATGGTGGTATCGTTTCTCATTGCTCCCATAGACCAGTTATTCTCAGGGGCATGTATACCCCTAGTGGTACGGCTGGGATTAGTAATGGGCTGTAAAAAAAAAGAAATGCGATATAGGCGATACAAAATTGGCCTACAATAGAGATTTTAATTCTATTGCACTATCATGAAAAAGCATGTTGATGAACTATTGTTCATACTATTGAAATTTAGAGCATTGAGCTGCAGCCGGTCTAGGTACTGAATCTGCTCAGCTAACCAGATTAGATCGGGGGCCTGTGCCTAAATATGATAAAGCATTACATGATAGGCTGGACGCTGACATTAGACTACATGATTGACTGGTCGTAAGAACATTGGGGGTCTAAGTCCCACCTTTCTACTCTCCTACTGCCCAAAAAAATGAATAAGAGTCAATGGAGCGATAAAAGTTAGTTTCTGATCTCATTTAAAATGCGCCATGGATCACACATATGTCCACAAATTTTCAAGACAAATTTTGATGCAGAGAAGATGCCAATTTTTGAACGGTGGCAAAAGTTACTTAAGGTTTTGTGTGAAAACAGTTTGGGCGTGATTTATCAAGATTCCTGATAATGACCACAACATTGCGTGCGGTGCCAAAAGTTTGCGCGAGCGGGTTGTCCTTAATATACGGGTGATTTACAAAGATTGCGTGAGCAATTCTAAACAAGCGCGAGCAGCAGCAGTCAAATGAGGAGTATGTCCCCGCTAATGCGAGCTGCAACATGGCTACGGAGAGGAGGAATAATGCGCATGGTTCCTTGATGCATCTTTGCCACAAAAGTAGGCTAAAATGCTGTGAATTCTGTTTTTCATTTGTCAGTAATAAATATAATTCATGCAGCGTCTTTGGGGGGAAAACAGGTAAATATTTACATCACTGTCAGGTTTATGGCCATTAGAGTGTTAATTACCATTAGTTTATATTGTGTGTGAATTAAACTTTTTGTCAATAAACTCATGTTGAATGCGGTAGTGCAAAATTAAGACATTCTTTTTAGAAGTGCTAAAAATAGACACTAAAATAGCCGCCACAAACATTTTTATGCTTCGTAAATCCCACTGTGCCTGGAACACCTACTCCTTTGTCTATTCTTCTCCCCATATTTTGCATCTTCTAACAGAAACACCCATATTGCATTTTCATCTAGGGCAAAAGCGATAAAGGGTTTGCTTGCATCTTGCTGCAGGTTTAACAGGCACAATGCTCTCTGCGCTGTGTTGGAAGACCTGTCACGCTGGTTGGCAGGAACGCCAATCCATCAAACACATCACTGTGCGTGGACCATCCGCACAAAGTAGGAGGGAACAGCACAGACGCCTTGTTTAAATCTCTGAATCACGGAACTTCAATCTCTCTCTGATTTGATCCTCAGACTAAAAGGATATCCCCCCCCTGTTCCAACTCGCTCTGGTGGGTCAAAGGTTGAAAGGTTTCCTGAGCAGCTGTCCATCTGTCTGCGGTTCGTAAAAGTTTATATTTGAGCAGCGCGGGACGTGATGCGGGAGCTGCTACCAGGAAACCAGGTGAGGAGGCTGTTTCAAGGCTGAGAGGTCCTTTTACAGCAACAACGGCTCTTTTAAGAGCCACCCACAAACCTCTTAAGAGCATTCCAGTCTAAATAGTTTTTTTTTTATTTCTGTCTCTGTATAGCAAACTGCTTGTGTCATGTAGCTCGGGGTGATTAGCCGTGATGTTTATCAGTATTTCCTCCATGTCCTGCTGAGGCTGTGACTCCATGACAGTCACAGATTCACTGAAACTCTGTCCCCTGATTGGTTGTTGCGGCGCGATTTGACGCTGGAGTTCAGATTTTTCCAACTCGAGCGATAGACGCCATGAGCGCGAATGCACAAAATGCACCACATAAAATGCAGTGCGAATTGTTCACGCAAATCAGCCAGAAAACCCCCAACCAGAGCGCTGCCCTAGTAACCAGACCACTGAACTGGTCTGAGTCAGATATGGACCACTCCTCTCTGGGGTCTGCACCTTATGTATCTGTACATGTCTGGATATTATGGCTGAAATATGGATAAAAAGTCAAACAGAAAACAGTTTGCAAAAGAAAAATAATGTGAGATTTTATTTGTCAAAACAATGTCTCACTCGGAGTACAAGAAATCTGTTTATTGCGAATCAATATACAAAATAAGAACAGCACAGCACATTGCGACGCCAGAAATCTGAACAGAAAACAAAAAATCCAAGCAGATTCAGGAGCCGTTTTCATGAGGCTCATCCTCCATATCTTCATCCTCTCTTTGGTTCCCGTTATTCATCCCTTCTCCGTAACCTTCCTCCATGTGTGCCACTGCACTATTGTAGTCTTCCTCTTCTTCCTCCTCCATTCCACTGGGATCTGATTTAACACAGAAACAAGTTCATATCTCATCACACAGAAGACTAAGAGTCAGAGGTCTGGTACACAACCAGGAGATACAACATACTTTACACTCTGCTCTGCTTCACACTGGACTTGTATCATTGGACAGGTTCTGGACTCCCACTACTCAGGGACAGAACTTTACTTAATAAGAACACCTTGGAAGCCAAAACCACAGAACTTTGCTATTCTTTTCATAGAGGGCTAAATTACTGACATGACCGCTGACTAGATGTACACCTAGTTTTATTGTCATTTGCCAAATGTGTCATTGTATTGTGATTGGGTCATTGCATCCCTTTTTGTTCCATGCATGGGAGGTTAGCAAAATGTAAAATCATAAAAGTAAAAAAAGAATGATGAGATTCTCATCGTCTGACAGAACAGCAGTGAAGCTTTAATTCTCTAGTGACGCCATGACAGCGTTCAGCTCCATGTTGAAGCACACAGGAAATCACGACACCACAGAAGTATAACGGGTAGACGGCTCTGCTATGTTCTGTAGATTCTTTAGATTTAATCCTGTATTTGTAATATTAAGCTATGTAAAGACAGACCTGGATGAAACGCAGACTCCATGTCATTTAAAAAACATCTGAACCCATCGGGCGACTGTGGCTCAGTGGTAGAGTAGTTGGCTTGCAATCGGAGGGCCGTAGGTTCGATTCCAGCTTCTTCCAGTCACATGTCGATGTGCCCCTGGGCAAGGCACTTAACCCCCAAATTCTACATTGTCCTACCGAGCCATGTTGGGTGTCTGTGTATGAATGTGAGTGTGGATGGGTGAATGTGGCTTCAATGTAAAGCGCTTTGAGTGGTCAGTAAGACTAGAAAAGCGCTATATAAGTTCAGTCCATTTACCATTAACCATCCAAGTAAATACATTGAACAAATGAACAGGTGGATGTCCCATAACTTTCTCCAGCTAAACAGGAACAAATCTGGATTAATTATTTTTGGACATGAAGAGGAACGATCCAGAGTCAGCACACAGCTTCAGTTAATTCAGCTAGAAACTACCAACCAGGCCCGTAATCTATGTGTAATTATGGACCTGAACCTCCAGGGTTACATAAAGGCAATAACAAGGTTAGCCTTCTATCACCTGAGGAACATTTCTAGGATTAAAGGACTGATTACACAAGGAGACCTAGAAAAACTCATCCATGCGTTCATCTTTAGTTGGATTGATTACTTCAACAGCATCTTCACAGTTCTACATAAAAAGTCACTCAGACAGCTGCAGCTGATCCAGAACGCTGCTTCTCGTGTTCTCAGTAGAACCAGGAAAGTAGAACACATCACATCAGTTCTAAAGTCTTTCCACTGGCTCCCTGTAGCTCAGAGAATAGATTTCTAAATACGCCTACTGCTTTATAAATCTTTGAACGGTTTAGCACCAAAGTATGTTGAAGACCTGTTGTCACCATAGCAACCCCCCAGACCAATCAGGTCCTCCAGTTCTTGTTTACTGATTGTCCCTAGAATCAGAACCAAACATGGAGAAGCAGCTTTCAGTTTCTATGCTCCCCTTATCTGGAACAAACTACCTGATGACTGCAAAGCTAAACATTTTATCTTCATCTGCTTCCTTTTAAATTTAGAATAATCTTCAAATTTCTGTTATAAATGTTAAAGACAATCCATGATTTGGTTCTTTCTACCATTCTGATGTCCTCCACTTAGCTCCCTCTGCCTGTCTCCTGAGCTCTTTACTTCACTGTACCTTCCGTCTCCTTGGGTACAGAGCTTTCAGTTGCTCTAAACCTTGAAGTTGTCCCCCCAGATATTCACAGTACCTGCATTTACATGTGCAAAATGTGTTTGATCATTGACTGGATTAGAATCTGACTGTGGACATGGCCCTGAAAACATCTATCTAATTATGAGACGCGTTTACATCCGCCACACACTATCGGATTAAATCATTTTGACGTGCGTAGAACTATCTGAAACACCAGAAACGGCCGTAGAAGAAGAATTAGCAGTTCCGTTGTAAACAAATATGTCTGTGTTCAATTAAAATGGGGTGATACGATCTTCTTAGCATGCTTTTATTTTTTTCTGGAAATAATTTTACGTTTACAAGCCTAACAGTATAACCTTTTTCAGTTTTGTTTCTCGCCCTCAATGCTTTCATCCAGCTTCCATCAACGCAAACATAAGGTACGTCAATGCATGACGCAAGACATGCGCAGTAATGACCTAAAATCGGAATAAGAGTTTACATGCACCATGATCGGATTAACTATCGGCATAACCCACCTGTGCCAAGCGGAATTAAATTTTGATCTGAATGAGTCAGTCATCCAAATGACATAAGCAGTTTACATGAAGCATTTTTATTCTGATCAGGTTTTTAATCCCATTACTTGTGTCCATAATAACACGGCTAGTGTTTCTTCTCTCTGCTTTTAACTCTAGACTTAAAAGTAATCTCTTTAGGACTACTTTAAATTATTTTGTTTTGAAATTGTTTCCATCATCTTTTCTACTGATTTTATTGTCGGTTTCTGTTGTAAAAGTTTCATTGAATGTTTTGAAAGGCGGTTCCAAACGCTTCCAAACATGCCAAGTCCAATGAGTTAGCTGTTTTTGGAAAGTGTACTATACTAAGGCTGGACGATAATTCAATAGCAAGATCTATCAATCGATAGGCTTGTGGTGCCATAGAAAAAAGGTTTCCCTCATTTTTTCATTATAGTCACTGCCTACTCCAAACAAATATTAACACAGACGCAGGGAGTTCTGTCAACCATCCATCTCTCCTTTCAAACCACAAAAAGGAACAAATGACTTGAGCGTCAAAATAATTTATTGAAGGTCCCTAAGCGAACCATCACTACAAAACTAGCTTCACCTCGGCCAGATGTCACAGACGGGAGGAAGTTGTCCTGGAAAAAAATTTCAGTAGCGCATGTAAATGTTTCCTATTTTGAACCAATCAAAAACCACTAAAACACTAAACATAGCAATGATAAACCAAATAAAATACTACGGTCAGTTGTCTTAGGCACTGTCCACACATAGCAGGGTATCTCCCAAAAAAGAAATATTTTTCTACGGCTTGGCCTGTCATCCACACCTAAATGCAGATTTTAGGCACAAAAAACAAATCTTTTTTTAAAACTCCGCCCAAAGTGGAGAGCTGCGTTTTCAGTATCTGTGTGTGGACGGCCGAAAATGGAGTTTTAAGAACCTTAACGTCACCATCTGGGACAAGAAATGGTCAAACATCACTTGTGCAACCTGTGTTTACTTTCATAAACAGCATTTATGCCCTCAGAACTGTGTTGATATCATCCATTGTGAAAGTGCGTATTGTTTGTTTGCTTTTATAAGCTGTATGACTGCTGCGTGCTGAAGATAGAGGACAGAAAGTTACTATAAGCGGATAGGATTTGGGAGAACTACTGCCCCCTAAAGGTTTGCCTTGTCTATGAATCTGCTGAAAAACACATTTATCCGGCTATGTGTGGATGGAGATTATTTTAGCTAACAACACCAGTGGCTTTTAAAATATCCACACAGTTCTCCAAAGGGAAAAAAACTTAAAAAAGCAACTTTGGGTGTATAGACCTGCTGGCTTCAGCTCTCAGTGACTGGACTGGGCTCCAGTGTCCAGGGCTCCGTCTATGCTCTGGTATGGGTGAGTAGCAGATTAGCTTTGGCAGAACTGATCAGAGCTGAACTGAACTAGAATCAGCTTTATGTTCATATTTTATTTTATATATTTTTTTCTGCTGTTATTGCGATTGTTAACCCAGTTTTCTCTCAGTATTTTGGATGGGGAACACAGCTAGCATCCCAGATGCTAACGTGGAGCTACCGGGCTTCAGCACAGTCAGAGCGGACAGAGACGCTAGAGCCTGCGGGAAGCGCAAAGGCGGAGGACTCGCACTGTATGTAAACAAACGGTGGTGTAATCCTGGGCATGTGAGCGTTAAAATATCCCACTGTTGCAGGGACATTGAACTTTTGGCTGTAAGTTTACGTCCCTACTACGTGCCGCGGGAGTTCAGCCACGCCATTGTTGTCACTGTGTACATTCCTCCGCGCGCCGACGCGGAGGCGGCGTGTGACGTCATACATAGCGCTGTAGCTAAACTACAAACTCAGCATCCTGAGGCTCTAATGCTTATCTCTGGGGACTTCAACCATACTACACTGGATAAAACACTGACTGCTTTCCACTAGTATGTGGACTGTAACACCAGGGGAAATAAGACTTTAGATCTGATGTATGCAAACGTCAAGGATGCATACAGTGCCACCCCCCTGCCTGCACTGGGGAAAGCAGACCACAATCTCATCCTGCTCAAACCTCACTACACACCAAAAGTGAGGAGGTCACAAATAACCACACGCTCATTCAGGAAGTGGTCTCCTGAAGCTGAGCAGGCTCTGAAAGACTGCTTTGAGACCACAGACTGGGACGCATTGCAGGAGTCTCACAATGACAACATGGAGGAGATGGTTGACTGCACAACGGACTATATAAACTTCTGTATGGACGTTGTTGTTCCAGTAAGTACTGTGCGCTGCTTCGCTAATAACAAGCCCTGGATAACCAGTGACATCAAAGGCCTCCTGAACCAGAAGAAGAAGGCCTTCAGAGATGGTGACACACAGGAGCTCAAGCGGATACACAAGGAACTCAGAGTCCAGCTCAGAGAGGGGAAGGAGCAATACAGAAGGAAAATAGAACAGAGGATGCAGAACAACAGCATGAGGGAGGTATGGGAGGGGATGAAGACCATCACTGGCTGCAGCTCAAAGAAAGGAGCCCCCATTGAGGCTGATGTGGGAAGAGCAAACCAGTTAAACCAGTTTTTTAATAGGTTTGATCTCCTTGCACCTACGAGCACAGCAACCCCCACCCACCCAACCCCACAAGCCATCTCCAGCACAGAGGAGGACACCTCCCCTCCCCCGCTCACACCACCCACCATCACAGCAGCTCAGGTATGTGGAGAGCTGAGGAGGCTACGCCCCGGCAAAGCTACAGGTCCAGATGGGGTCTCCCCCAGACTACTGAAGACCTGTGCGCAGGAACTGGGACACCCCCTACAGGGTATCTTCAACCTGAGCCTGGGACAGGGGAGGGTCCCCCAGCTGTGGAAGACATCCTGCATCATTCCAGTCCCCAAGAAACCACATCCTGGGGAGCTGAACGACTTCAGGCCGGTCGCCCTGACGTCCCATGTGATGAAGACCATGGAACGGCTGCTGCTCCATCACCTGAGGCAACAGACCCACCACGCTCTCGACCCTCTGCAGTTCGCTTACAGAGAGAAGGTTGGAGTGGAGGATGCCATCATCTTCTTGCTTCACCGCTCTCTCTCTCACCTGGACAGAGGCAGTGGTGCTGTGAGGATTACATTTTTGGACTTCTCGAGCGCCTTTAACACCATCCAGCCTCTGCTCCTCAGGCACAAACTGACAGAGAGGGGAGTAGGATCAGACCTGGTGGCATGGATTACAGACTATCTGACCGGCAGACCTCAGTACGTTCGACTGGGGGACTGCAGGTCCGACACTGTTACCAGCAACACTGGAGCACCGCAGGGAACTGTGCTCTCTCCGGTCCTGTTCACCCTGTACACGTCCGACTTCCAGTACAACTCGGAGCTCTGCCACGTGCAGAAGTTCGCTGACGACACAGCTATCGTTGGCTGTATCAGGAGTGGACAGGAGGAGGAATACAGGGAGTTGATCCAACGTTTTGTCACGTGGTGCGACTTTAATCACCTGCTCCTAAACGCCACAAAGACCAAGGAGATGGTGGTGGACTTTAGGAGAATCAGGCCGCACCCTGAGCCTGTCAACATCAAAGGTGACTGTGTGGAGGTGGTTCACACCTACAAATACCTGGGAGTGCAGCTGGATGACAAACTGGACTGGACTGCCAACACAGACGCCCTGTACAGGAAAGGACAGAGCCGTCTGTACTTCCTCAGAAGGCTGGCGTCCTTCAACATCTGCAAGAAGTTGCTACAGATCTTCTACCAGTCTGTAGTTGCGAGCGCCCTCATGTACGCAGTGGTGTGTTGGGGGGGGCAGCCTCAAGAAGAAAGACGCTGGACGCCTGAACAAACTGGTGAGGAAGGCAGGTACTGTTGTTGGCACAGAGCTGGACAGCCTTACATCTATGGCAGATAAACGGACTCTGAACAGGCTACTGTCCATCATAGACAGTCCACACCATCCACTGCACAACGCCATCTCCAGGCAGAGGAGCAGCTTCAGTGACAGACTGCTGTCATTGTCCTGCTCCACTGACAGACTGAAGAAATCGTTCCTCCCCCACGCCATGCGGCTCTTCAACAACTCTAGGGGGAGTGCCATAAAATCAACCATAGAACACTGGACTTAATGCTAATCACACCATGCACCTTCGGTCACACATGCACTTTATCATACACACACATCTACAAGTTGGACTCTAAGTATGTACAACTGTTTTTGCATACTGACATCTGCACAACTGCACTCGAACTGGACTGGCAGACATTATACTTTTTTATACCATTATATTTTACCTTAGTTCTTCTTTTAAATTTTTATATTGTATTCTCCCTGCATGCCCCTGTGTTCCCGTAAGCTGCTAGAACTGTGAATTTCTCTTGGAGATGAATAAAGTATCTATCTATCTATCTATCATTGGTCCAGATGATGCTCAAAGTCACCGAGCATCCTCCATGCTGTCTCTTCTCTGTCTTCTCAGACCCCCAGACGGTCGTGGCAGATGACCGCCTGTACTTAGCCAGGTTCTGGTTCTGCCGGAGGTTTCTTCCTGTTAAAGGGGAGTTTTTCCTCTCCACTGTCGCTACATGCTTGCTCAGTATGAGGGATTGCTGAGGAATTGCTGTGGTTGGAGTCTGCATGATCCGGGTACAACCTCACATCAATGACTGATCGCAATCTGCTGGAATTCCTTACATAGAAAACTTTTAACTGATTGGAATGTTTGTGTAATTGTATTAAAATGATTTTTGTTGTGAATTGGCGCCACATAAATAAAAGTGAATTGAAGAATTACTGCAATCTAAACTAAGTCATAAATATAATAAAGTGTCATTAAAAGTTTAAAAGATTAAAAATAGTCAAGCCTTTTGTATTTACTGGAGTTACTGAGGTCTCTTGATTTGTTTCTGTGTCTTGCAAACTTAGTTATGATTTTTTAAATTACTTAATTTAATTCTTAGTAGATATTATTTCATACAAAATATGATAACCAGGGAGGCAGTTAAAGGATACTTTTGATATTTTGTGATAGTTATCAGTAATTAGCGATTATTCCCTTTATCGATACGTTCTTTTCCTTGGTCCAGCCCTACGCTTACCAATAAAGCTGCCTCGCCTTGTGTTCCTGTGGAACCCTGAACACGTTTCCTGCTGAGTTCCCGTAGAACCCTGAACACGTTTCCTGATGAGTTCCCATAGAACCCTGAACATGTTTCCTGCTGTGTTCCCGTAGAACCCTGAACATGTTAGAACCATGAACACGTTTCCTGCTGAGTTCCTGTAGAACCCTGAACATGTTTTCTGCTGCGTTCCTGTAGAACCCTGAACACGTTTCCTGCTGAGTTCCTGTAGAACCCTGAACATGTTTTCTGCTGCGTTCCTGTAGAACCATGAACACGTTTCCTGCTGTGTTCCTGTAGAACCCTGAACATGTTAGAACCCTGAACACGTTTCCTGCTGTGTTCCTGTAGAACCCTGAACACGTTTCCTGCTTTGTGCAGAAGTATCCAGCACCAACCTTGTCTCAGATCTCGTCCTGGGATCTGTCCGGCCTGCAGCATGCCTTTCAATCTCTCCACCTCTGCAAGTGATGTAGCATTAGCGATGGCATTCTGAAACACAAGACACCATTCTGAGTCACACGGAAGTTCAGTACACAACATCCAGACTTTATTTCTTAGTATTAGACTATATTCTGTGTTTTAGAGACTGTTGGCACTACAACACAACAGGTGACGGCCAGGAGTTGCATATCAGATCATTGAGCACAATTAAGCCCAGCCTCTGTAATGAAGCAGCTTCAGTGGAGTTCAATGTGGTGAGGCTCTGAACATGCAGGAGAACTCAGTTATTTCCCTGACTGACCTTGATGGCTTCCACATCAGCCTGAGACGGGCCGGTCCTCCTCTTCTCAGTCTGCACCACTCCAGGGGTAAATCTGAAAGGGACACGGCTAATTTAGCTGACTGGGACAGAATGGTTCCGCATGCTGCTCTTCATCACATGCACTATTCAGTGAGCTTCATGGACGCAGCTGTGTAGCTTAGCCTCCTCAGGGATACTGTTTGACACCAACTCACGTTTTGCTTCGCCTGGCCATGTCCTTGGCGAGCTGAATGCCTCGTTTGCCCCTGAACATCTTCTCTGCCTCCTGCCGTTCCTGTTCCAACAGTCAGTTGTTTCCATTGAGAACCTTTGACAGTAGAAATCCTTATTTTGGATTCAGCAGAACTCACCTTGAGCTTTACTTTCTGAAAATCGAGCACACGGATCTGTGGGATTTTGTGGATGATGTAGAGCCTGTAGTGCTTCTTGTTGGTCACGGGGTTCTTTAACAAGCTACAGAACAGAGGAGATGGTGGTACATGTCTGCATGTTGATGACCAAAAGTTAGAGCCTCTAGAAAGGTGTGGTTACCTGAGGAGCGTTAACGTCTTCACTGAGGCCAGCGGCTCAAGGTCTCCCTGCAGAGGAACAGAGAGCAGCTATTAGCTAAAACCCAGCCGTTAGCCAGAGACCAGCCGTTAGCTAAGCTGTTATCTAGAACCCAGCTCTTTGCTAAAGCCCAGACGTTAGCTAGAGCCCAGGCGTTAGCTAGAAAACTGACTACTTTGCTACCAAAAAACCACCCCTACATGTCCACCCCTACATGTCCCTCACCCCTTGGGAAGTTAAGACAGCCGGAAATGTGACCCGGCAATAACAGTAGTGTTATTAGTGGCATGTGGCATCTAATTCAATCATAAGCGGCAAATCAGTGCATGTTTGGACTGCAACGGTTTTCGGGAGGTTATTGGACCAAAGGGCTCACCATCTTCGGTTCGGTTGACCCAGGCGAACCGCGACATTTCGGTTCTGTGATATACGTGACATTAAACTTTTCATAATTTAATATGTGGTTATAAAGAATACACAGATATATTGGGCGTTAGGACCCAGGGGATGAGTTCTGCTCAGCGTGTCTCTCCACAACAAGAGCAGGCTCTGTCCACAACCATGCAACAACCAATCAGAATTTTACTGACTTTCCCAAGAGCCACTCAGCGCTCGGAATGAAGACCAATGTGAGGGGAAACAAAACTTTCCCGGTTGCAGATCATGGCGAGTCAACAAAACACGGAGAAAAGAAAGTTTGAAGAGGCACAATCTTCATACAAATCCGCTGTATGGGAACATTTTGGCTTCAGCGTGGAGTATGATGAAAATGGAAAAAAAGATAGTCAGCAAACAAAGCACGGTGTGCAAGCATTGCTTTACTGCGATCGTCTACTCCTCAGGTAACACATCCAACATGTCGAGCCACTTGCGCAGTCATCACCCGGCTGTAACTCTAAGTGGAGCAGGACGGAGAACTGGTTTGTCGTCGAGAACGCTACCATCCATTGCTGCAGCCTTTCAGCACAAATATGCTTATAATTCCGAAAGACACAAGCAAATAACTAACTCAATGGGCGTCTACTAGACTACCTGCAAAGGGCTACAATCTTTGACCCCAGGTTCAAGTCATTACCTTTTCTTGATGAAGCTGCCTGTGACCAAATCTACACAGACCTCATAACAGAAATTGTGGAGCTTGGACATCAGGTATTTGGTTTTCTTTAAATATGATTGTAGTGTGCTTTACATAATAATACTACAATTAATAATTTCTGTATTTATTGTTGCAGTTTGAAGCGGTAAAAGCAGGACCATCCACAGAGGAAGAGCAACCATCATCAATATCCCCTCCTCAACAGAAGACAGCCATGTCATAGCTACTTGGGGATCTTTTCAAAACAACAGAGGAGCAGAAAACCAAATCACTTGCCAAAACTATTGAGGAAGAGGTTTCCTTATACAAAGCGGCAGATTGTCTTCATGTGGATGGTGATCCTTTTCAGTGGTGGAAAATAAATAAGTGCAAATTTCCCCAGATCTCAAAGCATGCATGTAAGTATCTCTGTGTCCCTGGAACCTCTGTTGCAAGTGAGAGAGTTTTCTCCACTGCAGGTGATATTGTGACTGCAAGTCATTCTCGTCTTGCCCCAAAGAATGTTGACATGCTTGTCTTTTTGCAGAAGAACCTCAAACTAAAGGAATAGATTTTTACAGGGTGCAATTTTAGATTTTATGCTACCCGTTTGTATCAGAGGGCTAGCATTTCCTTTAAGACTGCAGCTAACAATAAGGTTCAATATTCTAATATTTTGAATGCTGCACTTTATGCTGTTAATGTTTACATTTTCAAATGACCTGGTCATTACAGGGGTCAGGGCAGAAACTCCCCTGAAGTATGTCATAACAATGCTGCCAAACCATCTTGGCTGGATGCTGCACTTTACTATGTTAAAATTTGATATGGTTTCAACGTAATCAAATATCTTTTGGATACTGCACATTACAGTATGCACCTCACCGTGACAGAGGACAAGTTGGGCCGCCAATTTCTTTGATACATTTTATTTATTTATATCTAATTGTTTGTTTGTTCTGATGTTCTTTGAGGGTGCATTTATTCCAGTTAAGTATTTCATTTAAGTGTGTGAATGACAATGTTGCTTGAGTTAAATGAATAATGTTAATGTTTACATTTCATATTACTTTACAGTAGCCTATACTGCACTTTACTATAATTTAAATAGCCTATTATTGACCGATCATTCCTTGTTTAAAATAAATTTTGTGAAATCACTTCATCTGTGCCTTTTTTACATTTATTATTTTCTCCACAAGTGTGAGTAGAAGCACCTTGTTGATTTGAAATAGAAAATACAAATATAACCTGCTGGAGGATAATATTGATATATTGAAACCGAACCGTTACCGTGACCCAAAAACCGTGATACAAACTGAACCGTGGACATACTGTACCGTTGCATCCCTAGTGAAAATCCTGCTTTATCTCTGTCTGGTTGACTCCCACCAGCCTCAGTTTACTGCCTAAATGCATCTGGAAGCTAACCGGTGTTAGGCTAAAACGTAGGGGAGCATATCGCCATCCATCATAGAGAGTGGAACGTACTAAACGTAATAATTAAATTTTCTCACTGACATGTAAAGTTGGACTCTGCTCGCTACGGGGGGAGACCCTTAGTCTTATTACTCCAAAAAGCTTGATGCAGCTGTGCATGTAAATGTACTGATTGAATGTTGGAGGGTTCCACACAGAGGGTTAATATTTCAAGCTTTTATTTCTGGTTACCTACAAACAAGGGTCAGGGTTTAAAGGGACTATGTCATGCTATTTTACAGCTTTCAACTTCTGGGATAGACATATATATGATAAAATGTTACCATTGGCGATATACAGTATTCATTTGTCCTATATTGTAACTTGTATTCTATAATAATTGTTGGACCACGAAGTAAAACGGCTCGTTTTTCTATAATCTGCGTGTCTGCCCTCCCGACATGCAGCTTGAACAGAAAAAAGCGTCTCTCAGACATAATGATACCGGCTCCAAAGGCCATTTTGTTCGCTAGCAGCACATCAGTGGTGTGCTACAGCGTCTGTATCTGGAGTTTATTAGAGGTTACGCCACGACTCCACGCTGCTTTTGCTCATTGACTGTATTCGTTGTTGTGGTTCTAATAAAATAAATGTGTACTGTTTTAGTCCGCTGGTGAACTTGACAACTGTTTTCTGATCTGCGTCGGTCAAAATGGCATCAATAACCATAACTTGACTATTTTCCTAATCCTACTACTCAGGAACCAGTGCCTAAACCCAACGTGATCCATCTGTTTAACAGTTACGAGCAGCAGCCGCCTCGCGTGTAGGTGGAGTTGGAACACATCTATGGGGGGAACACATATCGACATAACACGCCTCTTTTACATAGGAGACACGCAGATAGTGAAAGAAATAAAAACCAAAGGGTGCATTAGGAGAGAGAAGAAAACATTACTGCCAAAACATGCTGTAAAGTTAAGAAAATGAGTGAGAGCAGGTATCGTGGCAAAATTTGGATGCTTTTCAAATAATGTGTTTAATTCAAAGGAAGAGTGTAGAGCTGAGCCTCTCTCCTGGAAGAAGTTCACTACATGATGAGTCTGGGTTGTGTTTTTGTCATCTATCATTTAAAACTGCTTTTCCATGTTGTACATTTTTATAAACAACTCTACGAAGCGCCGTAAGGGTCAACCGGGGTGTCAATCATGGTGATCGGGTTTCTGCTGATTGGAATGGGCAGTTACTGGAACTACCGAAAAATGAAGCAACAAAGATCTGAAACACGGTCGAGATTGGTCACTGTTCTGGAAGCGATTGGATGGCTGAAGGAACAGCTTTATGCGTTGATTCGTACTAACGGGACTCATCCGTAATTTGTCATCGGACTTGGAGAAACTGTCGGTGCGGATTGGGGCAACTGGAAATTAATTGGATTTGGAACTATTAATCTGGGAATAAATTTTGATTTGGAACTTTAATTTGAACTACAATTTGGATGAATTAGACTACAAAAGAAACCACTGACAGACTGAAAGGGCAGAGAAGAATATTTGCTCTCTCCCTGCTATCCAAATAATTACTGTTTTGGCTCCCATGAAGACCTTCAACGTGGTCTTAATCAAATGTCCCTGAGAAGAATGTCAACAGAGTCTCCTCTCCCCCGTACACCTGCATCTACTGACACACACACTGACATCCTTACACACACATTCACACACACCGTCTCGCTGTATCCTTAATTCTCTCTCCTGCAACAGGAAGCTGGATAACAGCGTGCCTCGATGGCAGCTCGTTAACCTGTGGACTGGAGCTCATACCCTCCCATCCTTCCTGATGTGTCATTGTTAATGTCTGAATATGTGCTTAAATGTTTGTTGGTGTGGTTTTTTATATTACCTGCGTTGTGAGTGCTGTACGGATCCACAACACAGTTGAGCCTTTTTTTATCCTCACCATGGAACCCTCCCCTCCCCAGATGTGTATTTCTCTATGTTTCATAAACGGGAGCGCCGCTCGGTGGCTGCATGCCCAACAGTGACCTGGATCTGTTTGTTGTTGTTGTTGTTTGTAATGATCTTGGACAGGTTGTACTGTATCTGTAAATTCCTTGTATGCGTCATACTTGGCCATTAAAGCTGATTCTGAAATAAATGAAGAGAAAAATTGCTACATAGTGAAGTATATTGTTACCGCAATGTAAACTGAGCTATATCAGGAATATAATATAATATAATCAGAGAATGTGAAGCCAACGCGGAAGTGACAAAAATTGCAGTTGAGCCCTCATCCGCTGGGGGCTGGCTGCAAAAAGGAGCAATTTCCCATTGACTCCCATGTTAAAAATGCCAACTTTACAGCAAAATAAACATGTTTACAGCCTGGTTCAAAAAAACATTTTAGGTTAGATAGTTCAGGTTTACCATCATGACAACTCTGAGGGGGGTGAATTTTTTTCTAACTTCTCCGTTAATTTGTAATTTAATCTTGAAATTATAAATAATTAGGGGCGTGTCCTTTTGATTGACAGGTCTGTCTAGGCTAACGCTGATGGCTAACTGTAGCTAATAGCTAGCTCTGTAGTCTGCTGTCCCCCTCTGCTAGCGGGGAAGCTCTTCACAGCCTGGGACTAACGTAAAGACTTCAGTCATTTGGTGTTTCTTTGATCCACCATCAGTTGCCTCTGCAGTTTTTATTCGGTTTTGGATGTTAAACTGCAATTATTGGGCAAAGACGGCTCGCTGTCGTTTTGATTACAGTAACAGACTGTCCAAAAAGTTTATGCTTCATACCGGCTGAAGGTTAACGAGCTTGGGGGGTCTCTGTCAGGTGGCAGTGAGGAATGCTGTTCTGGTCGGAGCTTTTATCTCTTTCAACACGCGAATTGGAGCAGGCGATCGGTCGGGTAGCAGCAGAGCAGCAAAGTCGGCATGACCGGGACGAAGTAGCAGACGAGGTCAGGTAGAGCACCTCGAGACTAAAGAACGGGAGACGGTTACATCAGGCTGGAAGACTACAGAGTTGGACTCTAGACAAACTGGATGATCGATGTAAATACATACTGTTATTTACCCCACTTGGGGCATAAACTAATGGATGTCTGATGTGAGGTGAGTCAAAAGCCTTTTATTTTTTTAGGGGATCTGAATTTTCATGATGACTTTGTGACTACTTTTAGCTGGATGTGTTGTTAAGATAAGCCGACTAAGTCCTCACCCTCCTCCGATGGTAATGGAAATGACACAAAATAGGGCCGTATTGATCTGTTTTCTCTACTCGAGATGTTTCTGCGTGTAAAGGGATCGTTGTTGAAAAAGGGGGTAAAAGTCTCTCAACCGCGGTCTTCTGGCTGAAACTGGCTGCAGCCTGCGTTAGCTTCAGTTAGCTCCCGACTAGTTTGTAGCTACGTCGGCTCGGAGCATTAACCCTCCGCCCCCAGCGCCACTCTCAGCTCCACCTCTTTGCCCATTTTTGGAGTTTCTGAGAGTGACGAGGCGAGTGACATGAACAACATGGCGGCGGTGGGAAACGCCCAACTGGCCTCATTTTTGCTCTTCAGAAACCTAAAGGGGACGTACCGGAAGGTTAGTCCATTGTTTTATACAGTCTATGATCAGGTCATATAATATTTCACTCCTCATAATAAATCTACAGTCTGTTTCTTTTGGTCAGCTGTGAACCTCAGAGTTCAGGCTGAGAAGGTTCTGAAGCTGAGAGCAAACAGGTGGCCCTCTCCGTAGTGACCTACTCCTGACGCAGCTAAAGTACCTCTGTTACTCACCAGCTCCTGGATGTTGTTGTTGGTGAGGACCAGCTCTCTGAGGCTGGGCAGGGACTGCTCCAGGTTCTCCCCGATCCGACTGAGGAACACAGCACAACATGAGCAACAGCATTTTCTCATACTAAGCAGGTTACTTTACTGAGAACCTAGCATAGAGCTGCTAGGATCAGGACAGAACAGCAGCATCTGTCCTGATTGGTCCTGCCTTCATCCTGGAACCTCTGGGCTGGGACATATAGCCTCAAATTAAAATCACCTAGGGCTGCAGCTATCGATTCTTTTTGTACTCGATTAATCGAATCGATAAAGGGCAAGATTAATCGTTTAATCAGGTAAAACATTTTTTTACATTTTTAAACAACCAAAACAAATCATGCATAACAAAAATTTGTGGCTGTAAAATGATGAAGTATTTGTATTTTATCTCTCAAAAAACAGAGAACTCCAACATTTGGATTCAAAATTAAGGCCATTTATAGTATTTATTTATTTGACAAAATAACAGTCAACAGCAATAATGTAAGGTAATAAACTAAACAGTCCATCCATTTTTTTGTGAAAAAGCTTTTGTGAAAAGCTGCAATGTTTTTTTGATTTATTATGTATATATATTATTATCACTTAAATTGTTGGAAACACCATCAGAGTTAGAGACAACATTCTCACATAAACCATAGTAAAACAAAATGACTGAATGTCCTTTTAACAGATGAAAACTGTAAAATGTGACCAGCTCAGATTGGGTCTCCACTAGAAGAACATCTCTGCTTTTATTTTGGTGCTACAGTCCCAAACCGACCCTGGGCCCCTTTAGCCCCACTTTATTCACCTCCTGGACACGGCCCTGCTCAGCACCACTGAACATTTAAGAATAATAACCTATTAATCATTCTACAAACTCACAGGATTCTCTGTGTCAGGAGAGACTGAGAACGTATTTTTTTTCTTACCTTGGTCACAGCGCAGCATTAAGTCTGGTGATTTTTGACGCTGTAACTGTGATTTTGGAGTGTTTTTTTGTCGCAGATAGTGACGTTACGGCACTGAAACTGTTTTAATCCGTCCACACGCAAATACAGAAAACAGAGAAAACGCAGTTCTCCACTTTGGCAAGAGCTTTTTAAAAGATTCTTTTTTGTGCCGATAATCTGCGTTTATGTTTGGATGACAGGCCAAACCGTAGAAAAATATCTCCGTTTTGTGAGATACCCGGCTACCTGGGGACAAAACTCTCTTGGGATTAAATGTGAATAACTATAAAAATGAAAAACATCAAAGCTAAACATATCTAGTCAAACAGAATCATGACATCGCTACAAATACAGTACTAAAATTAGAAAACATCAATGTATACATGCTTTAGGTTACGTTACCTTGTTTCACAACGCTTGGTGAAACGTGGATGTTTTCTGATGCTGGATCATTGAGCTTGTACTGCTGTGGTAAAACAGCTCTACTTTGCAGAATATACACTATACTTTGTCCTCTTCTTTTTTTAGAATGTAACGATCCCAAACGTTACACATTTTCTGCCGCTTATGGGCAGCTTTACTCTCCGCCATTGCACCAACTAAATTCAAACTGTATCACGCGCTAGTGGTGTGCCTTGCTTAGGTGCATCCAAAACAACGGTCCATGTGGAAGAATTAGATCCCTGATCTATGGTGCGTTTCATAAGAATTTAATGAAGCTTTGAGGCAGAATTTATGCCTCGAGTAATTTTTGGAATAGAGTAAATCGACTTACTCAACGCGATACCCTATTACTTGCGGGGTACCACAGGGTTCAGTGCTTGGGCCGATTCTTTTTACTATATACAGACGTGGACAAAATTGTTGGTACCCTTCATTAAATAAAAGAAAAACTCATAATTGTCACAGAAATAACTTTAATCTGACAAAAGTAATAATAAAGAAAAATTATATAAATGTTGACCAATGAAAGTCAGACATTGCTTTTCATCCATGCTTCAACAGAATTATTTAAAAAATAAGTGCATGAAACAGGCCTGGACAGAAATGATGATACCGCTAGAAAAGAATGAAAATAATGTGACCAAAGGGACATGTTAATCCAAGGTATGTCCACTAATCAGCATCCTAGGTGTCTACAATCCTGTAATCACTCAGTGGGCCTATATATAGGACTCCAGGTAGTCACTGTGTTGTTTGGTGACGTGGTGTGTACCACACTCAATATAAACCAGAGGAAGCAAAGGAAAGAGTTGTCTCAGGAGATGAGAAAGAAAATCATAGACAAGCATGTTAACTGTAAAGGCTATAAGACCATCTCCAAGCAGCTAGATGTTTCTGTGACTACAGCTGCACATGTCATTCAGTAATGTACGATCCATGGGACTGTAGCCAACCTCCCTGGACGTGGCTGCAGGAGGAAAATTGATGACAGATCAAAGAGACGGATAATCCAAATGGTAACAAAAGAGCCTAGAAAGACTTCAAAATAGATCCAAGCTGAACTTTATGCTCAAAGAACATCAGTGTCAGATCGGAACATCCTTCGCTGTTTGAGCCAGAGGACAAATCATTAAAAAAAACAGACTGGAGTATGCCAAACTACATGCTGACGAGCCACAAAGCTTCTGGGAGAATGTCCTGTGGACAGATGAGACAAAAATTTAACTTTTTGCCAAGGCACATCAGCTCTATGTTCACAGACGGAAAAATGAAGCATATCTAGAAAAGAACACGGTCCCTACTGTGAAACATGGGGGAGGCTCGGTTATGTTCTGGGGCTGATTTGCTGCATCTGACACAGGGTGTCTTGAATCTGTGCAGGGTACAATGAAATCTCAAGACTATCAGGGGATTCTAGAGAGAAATGTGCTGGCCAGTGTAAGAAAGCATGGTCTCAGTCGCAGGTCACGGGTCTTACAACAGGAAAATGACCCAAAACACACAGCTAAAAACACCCAGAAGGGCTAAGGGAAAACACTGGCCTTCTATGAGCCCTGATCTCAATCCTATTGAGCATATTTGGAAGGAGCTGAAACGTGCTGTCTGGAAAAGGCGCCCTTCAAACCGGAAACAACTAGAACAGTTTGCTCATGAGGAGTGGGCCAAAATACCTGCTGAGAGGTGCAGAAGTCTCATTGACAGTTACAGGAATCATTTGATTGCAGTGATTGCCTCAAAAGGTTATGCAACCAAATATTAAGTTGTGGGTACCATCATTTTTGTCCAGGCCTGTTTCATGCATTTATTTTTTAAATAATTCCGTTGAAGCATGGATGAAAAGCAATGTCTGACTTTCATTGGTCAACATTTATATAATTTTTATTTATTATTACTTTTGTCAGATTAAAGTTATTTCTGTGACCATTATGAGTTTTTGATTTAATGAAGGGTACAAACAATTTTGTCCACGTCTGTATATGCTTCCTATTGGTAAAATAAGGCAGTATGGGATACATTTCCATAGTTACGCAGATGATACACAGCTATATCTAACCATAAATCCTGATGAATCCAATCAGTTAGGTAGACTACAGGCATGTCTGGAAGACATAAAAACATGGATGACTCTAAAATTCTTGCTTCTGATTTCTGATAAAACAGAAGTTGTCGTCTTTGGACCAGAAGCTCTGAAAAAGAAACTACTTAGTCAGCCCCTTCACCTAGACGGCATTAAATTAGACTCCAGTAATAAAGCAAAGAGCCTCGGTGTTATTTTTGACCAAGTTATGTCATTTAGATCTCACATTAAAGAAGTCTCTAGGATTTCCTTTTTTCACCTCAGGAATATTGCAAAAATTAGACCCATCATGTCCAGGAGTGATGCTGAAAAACTAGTCCATGCCTTTGTTACTTCAAGGCTGGATTACTGTAACTCTTTATTATCAGGTAGTCCACAGAAAACAATTAAAAGTCTTCAGTTAGTCCAAAATGCTGCTGCTAGGATTCTGATGAATATTAAAAGAAGAGATCACATTTCCCCTGTTTTAGCTTCTCTTCACTGGCTCCCAGTAAAATCTAGAATAGAATTCAAGATCCTCCTTCTGACATATAAAGCTCTTAATAATCTAGCTCCATCATACATAAGAGATCTGATTGTTCCAGATGTTCCTAACAGAGACCTTCGCTCGCAGACTGCAGGTTTACTGCTGGTTCCTAGGATTTCTAAAAGTAGAATGGGTGGCAGATCTTTCAGCTACCAGGCTCCCCTCCTATGGAACAGGCTCCTAGGGTTGGTTCGTGAAGCAGACAATTTGTAAATCTTTAAAACTAGGCTTAAAACCTTGCTCTTTGACAAAGCTTACAGTTAGAGACAGGTTAGACAGGCAGTTAGAGACAGGTTAGACAGGTAGTTAGGAAGAGATAGGTTATTGTTAGTAGTCAAGTAGTGTCAAAAGCTAGGAAGAGATATGAAGAGGTAGAGTAGCTAGATAGAGATAGATTAATGTAAGCCAGGTAGAAAGTGTTAGTAGCTAGGTCTACTAGTAGCTAGGAGACAGGTTAATGTTAGTAGCTATGCTGCTTTAGGCTAGGCTGTTGGAGGACATTATTAGGGTCTGTTCCTACTTTCTCTCCTACTTCTCCCCAACTGCATGATGTGCTGTCAATTCAAGCGCTAACCTGTTTTCTCTTAGTCTCTTCCTACAGTAGGTGCTCCTGACCCGCCCTGCTTGACGACCCTGACTAAGATGGCATTCCAGTGGAGGAACGTTCTCCACGTCCTACTACCAACTTCTGCTTCTGCATCACTTCTGTTGCTCTTTCAGCTGCCTTCCCCAAACCCAGACGGTCTCGGCAGATGACAGTTTATGCTGAGCCTGGTTCTGCTGGAGGTTTCTTCCCGTTAACAGGGAGTTTTTCCTCTCCACTGTCGCTTCATGCTTGCTCAGTGTTAGGGATTGCTGAGAATTACACGACACAACTGAATTGAATTGAAACCCTGGGATCAGATTTGTGATCTGACTGAGTAGTAGCTAGGTTTCCTAGTAGCTAGGAGACAGGGGAATGTTAGTAGCTATGCTGCTTTTGGCTAGGCTGTTGGAGGACATTATTAGGGTCTGTTCCTACTTTCTCTCCTATTTCTCCCCAACTGCATGATGTGCTGTCAGTTCAAGCGCTAACCTGTTTCTCTTAGTCTCTTCCTACAGTAGGTTCTCCTGACCCGCCCTGCTTGACGACCCTGACTAAGATAGCATTGCAGTGGAGGAACGTTCTCCACGTCCTGCTACCATCTTCTGCTTCTGCATCTCTGTTCTGTATTCTCCAAACCCTAGACGGTCTCTGCAGATGACCGCTTATGCTGAGCCTGGTTCTGCCGGAGGTTTCTTCCTGTTAAAAGAGAGTTTTTCCTTTCCACTGTCGCTTCATGCTTGCTCAGTGTGAGGGATTGCTGAGAATTACACGACACAATCTTCTGTGGTTCTGTAATTTCTACATTAAACATTGTATTGTAATAACTCTTCTTGTAAAGTGCCTTGAGATGACATCTGTTGTGAAACGGCGCTATATAAATAAACTGAATTGAATTATGAGCAAAAGCCCAAAATGTGAGAGAGTAATCATGTTTGTTAAAGGTAATGCACTACATACCTGCTAAACGTAGCCGTCAGGGATATAAATACAACATTGTTTAAGTGCTTGCAAAAGCAAACCCACAACAAACTCTTGATTATCAGGTTTAATAACGCCTCATCCTGTTTGAATACCATTTTTTTTACTTCATGCTTCTCCAGTTTGTTGGATTCAAAGTTGCCATCTAATAACTAGAAAAATGTGCAGCATTTTATTGGAATGAACAGCGCCTCTTTCCCTGTTTATCTCTTTTTTTTGGTGCAAATCTTATGTCAGAAACGAGAAAATGCAGCAAAGTAAATGTTTTTTGTGAATGAAGAGCACGTTTTTGCATTAAGTGAATGTTAAATTTGTTTGCTATTTTTTTGGCATTTTCTTTCCTATATTGATATGATTTGGTTGCACAACATTTAACTTCTTGTTTAATGTAATCTCTAACAGGAGATTGAACTAATACTACAACTTTATTTGTTTTGGGTTTTTTTACAATTAAAATGTGTTCAAATGAAGAAATTTGTTTATTTTCATGGAAATACATAAATTGATCAATGTCAAATTTCTATACAAAACAAATAATGGGTAAATAATCGATAATCAAATCTAATCAAAATCGAATCGAAAAAATTAGATTAATCGATGCATCGAAAAAATAATCGCTGGATTCATCGATTACAAAATAATCGTTTTGCCCAGCCATAGTGGTCACATGACTGCACTCCATCCAATCTGTAACGCTGTCTTAAAGGGAAAGCAGCCCCAAACTAAGCAGGTGTGATGGAGTAGTGATGGGTGCAGCAACACTGAAGCTTCGCTACATGCATCTAGCTTATGGTGCATTCACACACCACCCAAACTGCTGCGTAAAAGTCTATGGCAGAGTCTGTCACAGGGGCGTCAGAGTTTTCTGCGGTGTGCCTCGCCCGCCTCAACTTTTCAAGCCTTTCCTACATTTCGAGCTTCAAAGTGCAGAATCCAGCAACGCAGAAGTTCACCTAGCTGAACTTTGGATGTCCTTAACATTCTCGACACAGCACTTCAATCAATCAGAGCATCTCACTGTAGTTATGTCGCTCGAAGTCAACATTGTCTAGCCAACCACAAACCACCATCTACATTCTCCTTCACTGAAAATCTTGAAAAACTGAGTTTTCTTTCATTACAATCAGTCATTCTGTGTTCTGAAAGCATGCTGCATATGAACATTTTATACAAACTCCAATCCCTGAATCAGTTACATAAAGAAAAGAGACCAGAAAACGCATGTGTCATAATGCTAACTTAGCATTCATGGGCTCGCCTACCAAGCTTTGGATCGCCCGCAGGAACGTTGCTTTTGGCAAAGTGAAAGCCGAGCCCCTTGCAGCTGCTATAGGCTACGCACCTTACAGTACTGGCTTTGCCTCGAGGTAGAACTTAAAAGAAGGATCTGTACCGTCACCATGGTGGAACAGCAGCTCCCAGGCTGTAAGTAGTGTTTTACTTTTCAAGTATTGTTAAAACACACCATGACAATGAAATCTTCTACCTTTACTAACAGCTAATATCTGTGACCACATCCACCCAGAGATGTTTTTTTTAGCTATCCTCAAACGTAACCTACGCTTCAAATCATGAATTATAATAGGAGCTAAATCCGCCGCTGGTTAAATCTCCCGGTCTAAGCGGAGGACAATAAATTATCAAAGAATAACTCATAGCAAAGAGGGAGACTGCTGCTGCGAATACCTGTCTGCCTGTGGCTTACCAAACTCTGTAGCTCTGGTACCTGTGGTAGTGTGGAGTCCTGCTGCGGCCAGTACCAGGTCGGAGTCCGGTCTTGTTTGGTAATGCTACCTAAACTGGGTAATGTAAACTCAGTCCAAGCATAAATACCGGCACCCTTTTTGACTCATGTTACTGATTTTAGTAAACAGAGACAGTGTAAGAGTAGTGTTGCAGTGTCATTAATCTTACTGAGCAAGCCCCCCACATATTGTCGATTCTCCACACCCACACTGAACTAGGAATAACTGAAACAAACTGGGAATTAATATTTTAGACAGAAACCGACTCAGACGGCATTCTTTCATACCAGAGAACACTGAAAAATTAATAAAAACACCAGTGAAGGAGAACTTTAAGACATCTGCCAGAGAAGGCCAACTCACACGCTTTGCAAGCTTCAGCTTACAAATGTATAGGCGTCCAAGTAAATGCTTTGGGAGCGTTGTTTGACACTAACAAAGATTAGTCATGTGACCAATATGGCTGCTGTTGCACCCATCACTGAAACACCAAACTGCACTTAGAAGCAGGAGCGTCTCCACCTATCAACCATTCTGTCATCAAGACATCTTTTAAACCAAGATTATTTCAGTTGTATTATGGAGCTGAGAGACAACATAATGTTTCCACGGTCTGGAATCATTTTGATCTTCTATCAGAAAATAAGGTAGTAGTTTTTATTTCCTTGTTTCATCTGGTACTTCTCAGTTTCTGCTTAAAGGAGCATAGGGCAGGAATCCTTAAAAAAACTAAATATGCATGTCCAGGTTTTTAAGTGAAGGAGTAATGAAGCACTTTAAACCAAAAAGAATGAGGCTGTTTACATATTGTTCTATTTTCTTAAGCAGGCTGTTTGGAGCGAAATATGCTGCAATTTGGCCCCCGAATTTCCGGCTTTAACCTAAGGGTGTGACAAGGGGTGTCACAATCTCGATTTTGTATCGAAATCGATCGAAATTACGTTTTATGACCTTGCACATCGAAATCCAAAAGAGGATTGCGGCCACCTCCTGCCATCTTTTTATCTTGTGTCCCACTCAGGTCGCCGTAGCAACAGTAGCAGACAACCTGACTGGGAAGAGTGAAGCTACAATAGGCAAGCAGCTTGGTGTGAAAAAAATCAGCTGTGGGAGCAATTATCAGAAAATGGAAGACATGCAAGACCACTGATAATCTCCCTCGATCTGGGGCTCCACGCAAGATCTCATCCCGTGGGGTCAAAATTATCATGAGAACGGTGAGCAAAAATCCCAGAACCACACGGGGGGACCTGGTGAATGACCTGCAGAGAGCTGGGACTAAAGTAACAAAGGTTACCATCAGTAACACACTACAACGACAGGGAATCAAATCCTGCAGTGCCAGACGTGTCCCCCTGCTTAAGCCAGTGCATGTCCAGGCCCGTCTGAAGTTTGCCAGAGAGCACATGGATGATACAGCAGAGGATTGGGAGAATGTCATGTGGTCGGATGAAACCAAAGTAGAACTTTTTGGTATAAACTCAACTCGTCGTGTTTGGAGGAAGCAGAATACCGTGTTGCATCCCAAGAACTCCATACCTACTGTGAAGCATGGGGGTGGAAACATCATGCTTTGGGGCTGTTTTTCTGCTAAGGGGACAGGACGACTGATCCGTGTTAAGGAAAGAATGAATGGGGCCATGTATCGTGAGATTTTGAGCCAAAACCTCCTTCCATCAGTGAGAGCTTTGAATATGAAACGTGGCTGGGTCTTCCAACATGACAATGTTCCCAAACACATCGCCCGGGCAACGAAGGAGTGGCTCCGTAAGAAGCATTCGAAAGTCCTGGAGTGGCCTAGCCAGTCTCCAGACCTCAACCCCATAGAAAATCTGTGGAGGGAGTAGAAAGTCCATGTTGCTCGGCGACAGCCCCAAAAACATCACTGCTCTCGAGAAGATCTGCATGGAGGAATGGGCCAAAATACCAGCTACTGTGTGTGCAAACCTGGTAAAGACCTACAGTAATCATTTGACCTCTGTTATTGGCAACAAAGGTTATATTACAAAGTATTGAGTTGAATTTTTGTTATTGACCAAATACTTATTTTCCACCATAATTTACAAATAAATTCTTTTAAAATCCTACAATGTGAATTCCTGGATTTTTTTTCACATTCTATCTCTCACAGTTGAAGTGTACCTATGATTAAAATTACTGACCTCTCATCGTTTTAAGTGGGAGAACTTGCACAATCGGTGGCTGACTAAATACTCTTTTGCCCCAATGTATCTGATTCGGTTCCCCATTGAAATGTCTGTACACCCTACGAAATCGGTGTATGCCCAAAATATCTGTAGAAGCGTTTCTGCCCACTGGGACCAAAGGAAGATTTTACTAACTTTGTGGCTCAACATGGTGCTCGTTTTCATATACGCAGTGGTTAGGCAGTATGTTGCTGTGTTTCTCCTTTTCTCTCTCCAAGAGTTTGTGCTCGCTCCCGTGACAGTTGCTGCAGTTACTTGCAGCTCATGATTTTTATTTTTTCATCCTGCCCCATGCACCTTTAATCTTCTAGAATATTAGTCCATTTGAAAATTACTCCTAGTTTAAACTGTTCCTATGGTTTTCAGAAGGCTAAATGTCATTTGTTTAACTTAACCTTCACACTTTCATTCAAATCCACTGAGGATAAATACAGGTGGACTGACTCTATGCTACCTTCTCGTAGTTGCTTTATTCACAATGAATACGTGTTATTTTATACCGTGGGCAGCATGCGTGAAGGAGGACCTGTGGCAAATGCTCAGAGTACGGGATTCGAATCCGGGACAGCCACGTGGAGGGCTTATGCCCCATTTCCACTAGTGCCAGTACAGTACAGAACGGGACGCTTTGGTGTGTTTCCATTACCTGCGTCCATTCCGAACAGACCCCAGCCAACCCTTTTTTCGGACTACCTCTGTTACGACCCTAAATGGCCACCTATGGACTGATTGGGCGGTTACATGTATCCCTCTCACTCCTATGCAGCAGCGGTAGCAGCTGATTGGTCTGGAGTTGTTTGTCTCAGAGTAAGCTACAGTATAGTTTAAAGTTTCTAATAAGCAGAACACTGCAGATAACTGCAAACAGCCTAAAATTATAAAAAAAATCAGTGTGAGTCACGAATTATATAAGTCTTAAACAACGTGGGGATCTTGTCTCTATATAAACTATTGAATCTATGTATTTCACCATGTTGTCATGTTGGCTGAGTGGTTAGTGTTGGTGACTCCTGATTGGTAGGTCCAGGTTCATGTCCTGTTACTGGTGAAGACTTTTTCGCAGTACGTTCAGGTTCACAAATATTCTTCGTTAGGTTTTAGAGTATAGAAATAGAGTATTTCTTCCTCTTTTTTTGTGTCAAAATATGATTTCCCTGACTAACATTATGAAACGAGGGCCAAACCTGTCTGATTTACAGGACTAAAGGTTCAGAATAGAGGATGGATATTACAGAAACATTTGGATGTAAGGCTGGGTGATATGGCTTAAAAATTAAATCTCTGATTTTTTTTCCATACCTAATCTGATTTAAGATTTTAATCAACTGTTTCCTACCTGATTTTTTTTTCAGAAGAAGAAATTGCAAGTGATAAGAAATATTTTCAAAAACCTTTTTGAAAAACCAACTTTTATTGCAATCACCCTGTCCTGGAGTTGACTAGAATTTAATTTACAAGCTGCAAAGTATCCTTGTAAAACAAGATGGGCAGACTGACATAAGCTAAGCCCGCCTACGTCCTCGCCCACTACAGTTCTTTTGAGATGGTTATGGAAACACAACCTACCTGTTCCATACTGTACTGTACTGGTCCTATTGGAAATGGGGCATAAAGTCTCTGTTCATGGGGCGCAAGCCCTAACCACTACACCACGCCCCCATTTTATTATTTCCTTTTGACCATCATGGTACCAGGAAGCCTGAGTTGGACCCATAGACTGTAAAAAAGAATAGACAGCGCCTCCTCACTCCTCCCCATTTACCAGAATGACTTTCATAGGGGAATTCATGATGGATTCACAGACTCCTCCTCCCCAGCTCTGATGAAGCATGTTCCTAAAAAGGGCATAAGGGCGGGATCTTCACTGTAGACTCTGCCCTCGCAGGCGTGTAATTCGGTCGTAATCACACCCATTCTGCTCCCGCGTCGTTAGCTCTGATGCTAAACTTGCCTCGGCCCCCTCATTAATTATGCAAGATCTCAAAAAATTATCTTACGAAAACCAGCCTGGTACCCAGGTTGTTTATGAGCCCAGCGTTATCACAGGAAGAATATGTAGCCATAGAAAGTTTAAAACAATGGGGCACCAGGCATTAAAGTTGTTTTTAACGTGTCTAAAGTCCAATGCTTTTCAAATGGGGCCTAGCGGCCAAATGGAGGTACTACAGCAATGGAGGAGCAATGGCGGCCTCCATGGTATGCTGTAACAAAGCAAAGCAGCCAGCGGCCATTGGTTGGACCAGGCACTGGATCACTGCTACGTGACCTCTGACCCCAGTGTGTTCAAGCAGAAGTCAGAGGAGCTGAATAAGAGCAGAGGGGAGTTCAGCAAGATGGCGTGCTGAGCGGATGCGCGTGTTAGAGCTCGGTCCGACTTTGTCCCAAACGAGACGATAACACTATCTAAGGATCACTCCAAACGTCGTCATGAGCCACCAACACCTTCCAAAGCCGCCTATTATGAAAAAGCCCTCTGAAATAGGTCGAAAAGGTGGGGGAGAGATGCTAATTTCAGTTAGCGACCATGAATATGCTAAAGAAGCTAACGTGGCGAAGCGGAAAGACACCAGGTCTCCCCCGACGAGTCCAAATAAGCCACCAGCCGGTAAAAAAAAAAAAAAAAAAAAGGATGAGAGTGAAGAAGATGTGTCCAACCTGACTATTTTGAGAGCCATTCAAAACATGGCAAAGGATGTGGAGGAACTTAAGGAGAAAGCTGCTCAAAGTAGCTCAATGCTCGCTGCATTAAGCCAAGCGGTCCAATTTAACACGGAAGAAATGAAAGAATGTAAGGAGAAAATCAAGGACCTGGAGAAACAATGCAACCTTCTCCAAAAAGAGAATGTGGAAATGAAAGACAGGCTGAAGGAACAAGACAGATACAAGATGCGGTGGTGCTTAAAATTCACAGGTTTGCCGGAGAAGAAGGATGAGAATATCAGAGAAGAGACCGTCCAGCTCTTCAAACAGATCCTGACCGACATGGATCCGCGGCGGCTCGATGATGCGGTGGATGTCGTACACAGAGTCGGGAAGAAAGAAGATAACCGGAGCAGAGCGGTGGTGGTGGTGTTCGCCCGCAGATTGGTCAAAGTGGAGTTGTGGCGCAGAAGCAAAGACTCGGTGGTGTGCAGAGGGAGAGGCATCCGCTTCTCCGAGATGATGCCCCTGGAGGATCGAGAAGCGAGGAAGAAGCTGTGGCCCCAGGTAGAGAAAGCGCGACGACAAGGGAAACGAGCGTATTACAGAGGACCGCATGCTTTCATCGAGGGCAAAATGATCGGCTAATGACTGACAGTTACATTATGTTTGCTGCTTTTGAGGAGTGAAAAAAAAAAAAAATTTCAGGGACTTTCACCAATCATAAAGGTAAAAGTTACACTTTAGTGTTCTATTAAGGGTTCCGTTTTTCTTATATACAATTTTCTATGTTTAATCATTCTGTTTCTTTTTCTTCGTTAAATGTGAGGGGTCTTAAGGACTTAACTAAGAGAAAAGCTTTATTTTTGTTTGCAAAGGGGAGGAATTCTCAATGTTTGTTGCTACAAGAAACACACTCTTGTGATGGTGATAAAAAATTTTGGTTAAACATGTGGGGGGACAAAATTCTTTTTAATCATGGAAGCAACAGGTCGGCTGGAGTTGCCATTTGTTTTCATAAATTTCCTGGGGAAATTATCACTCATAGGCAGGATGAAAATGGTCATTGGCTTATAGCTGTCCTGAAAATTGATGATCTTTTCTTAATTTTAGTCAACGTATATGGCCACAAATTGGGATCACAAAATAGAGAAATGCTACGAAACATAGGGGAAAAGGTTGAGGAGTTAAAAGTGCTTCATCCTACAAACTTAATTTTAATGGGAGGGGATTGGAACATTGCACCCGATGAATGGGAAGATAGACAACCTTCAAAATATGACAATCACCACTACAACCCTATTATGGAAGAATTTATTAGAGATAACAGTCTTGTTGATATTTGGCGTAGGCAAAACCCAGGAAAAAGAGAATACTCATGGTATAAACCCAATTACGCAGCTAAATCCAGGATTGATTATTGGCTTGCTTCAGATGGGTTAGACAATTTCATTTCTAAAACTTCAATTTCTAAAGCCCCGCTGACCGATCACTGTATTATTAAAATAATGGTAAATTCAAGTTGTAGGTTAAAGAAAAATAAAGGGTATTGGAAATTCAATGCTAATTTACTCAATAATGAAAGCTATTGTTCTTCAATACGTAGTATAATTTCAAATATTGAAAAAGATGAGAAGATAAAAAGCTATTGTAATAAATGGGAATATATCAAATTTAAAATTAGAGAATATTCAATTAAAACAAGTAAAGACTTAAACAAAGAAAGAAAAAAAGAAGAAAATAATTTGTTTTATGAAATTAGTCAATGCTGCAGTAAATCCAACATGACGTCTGAAGACAAAGAAAAACTTCTGGTCTTACAAGCCAAACTAGATAATATCTTTATAAAAAAATCCAAAGGAGCCTTCATAAGGTCGAGAGCAAAATGGATGGAGGAAGGAGAAAAAAATACAAATTACTTTTGTAGATTGGAGAAAAAAAGACAAGAAGATAAAGCAATTACAAGTTTGTTAATTCAAGGACAAGAGTGTAAGGATGACAAAGTAATTGAAAATGAAGTTTATAAATTCTATTGCAACCTTTACACGTCAGCTTACTCTCCAAGTGAGTCTAATTTTATTTTGAACCAAATTTCAAATTCTATTCCCAGAATAGATAATTCATTCAAAGAAATATGTGATTCTGAATTAAAAATTGAGGAGCTCGAGGCCGTTGTTAAGAGGCTTTTAATAAATAAAGCTCCTGGATCTGATGGTCTGACAGGGAACTTTTATAAATTCTTCTGGGGGAATATTCGAACTATATTATTTAAAACACTACTGGAATGTATACAAAATCAGCAACTTACACCCACTATGAAACAAGGCCTCATAACTTTAATTCCTAAGCAAAAAAAAGATAAAAGGCTCTTGGATAATTTGAGACCCATTACACTCCTTAACACAGATTATAAAATACTTTCAGGATGTTAGCAACTAGATTGAAAATTGGTCTATCTAGAATTATTGATGAAACTCAATCAGGGTTTTTAAGGGGTAGATCAGTTCATAATAATATACAGTTAGTTTTGGATTTAGTGGATTACAGTCAGGAATTATCGGTTAATGGTTTTATTCTTTTTCTTGATTTCTATAAGGCCTTCGACTCAGTTGAACACCCGTTCATTTTACAAGCATTAAAGATGTTTGGATTTGGCCCTAAACTAATTAACCTGATAAGTACATTATAAAAAAGACATTAACAGTAGTGTAGTTTTAGAACATGGCACTTGCCCAAGGTTTAATGTGAACAGAGGCATCAGACAGGGGTGTAATAGCTCACCCTTACTCTTCATTCTGATCGCTGAGCTATTATCAATCATGATTAAAAATAATGGCACAAAAGGCATACATATTTTAGAAAAACATCTAGTAATAAGTCAATTCGCGGATGACACAACCTTATTTTTGAAAAGTGAAGATCAAATCCCAAGAGTGTTAGACTCAATAGATCAATTCTCCAAAGCGTCTGGTTTGAGATTAAATATGGATAAATGTGAACTGTTTGCTCTCCATGACCAAACGGCACAATCTATTTGTAACATTGCTGTGAAAACGCATGTCAAATATCTGGGTATTGTTATCTCCAAAGATAAAATAATTAGGGAAAGAGAAAATATTAGTAAAAATATAAACAAATGTAAAACCATTTTGAATTCTTGGCTGCAGAGGGATATAACTATCTTTGGAAGAGTTTTCTTATCCAAATCTGAAAGTTTGTCTAGATTCATATACCCGGCCTTTTCTTTAGAAATCTCGGATAAAATGACCAAACTCATTAACACTCTTAATTTTAGCTTTATCTGGAAAAATAAATGTCAATATATTAGAATAGCGGACTTGGTTAAAAAATAGATGAGGGAGGTTTAAATGCCATAGACTTTTCAGTTATGAATGGAAATCTTAAACTTAGATGGTTGAATACCTTTTTTTTAAATAAAACCTCGGTCTGGTTTACCATCCAGAGAGCTGTTTTTCAAAAGCTGGGTGGGATTGATTTTATTTTATGCTGTGACCATGATGTTGCTAAACTGCCTGTGAAATTATCTGATTATCATCGACAAGTTCTCCTTTACTGGAATTTAATTTTCAAACATAATTTCTCCCCGCATAACTCACCTTTATGGAATAACAAATATATTCTTTTCAATCGAAAATCTTTGTTTATGGAAAACTGGTTGAAAAAGGGAATTTGGGCAATTTCTCATCTGATGGACCAACAGGGTAGTTATCTTAATCATTAAATCTTTTGCTTTAAATTCGATCTGGTTTGTTCTTTTAGAGAATATAATAAAATAATTAAATCTATTCCAATCCCTACAAAAACTATGGCTTAGCAAATAAGTTACAAAATCACCCATCCAAAATGAGGAAACTTTGTGTGGAAGGACTTTATTTGGGTGATAAGAGATTAACCAACAAATCTTTTCGAGAGATTTTAAACATATTTTACAAATCTACAACTCCACAGAAACTAAAAAGATTCGGAATTTGTATTTATCATACCCTGTACCACACAAACAAAAGAAGTAATGTTTAAGATATTAAACGAAATTTATCCTAGTAACAACTTTTTGCATGTGATTTTTGTAGAACTGATGTGGAAACTGTGGAACATCTTTTCTTTGAGTGTGTACATGTGAAATCCTTTTGGTTTTCCTTTCAAAACTGGTTAACTGCAAAGAACATAGTCATACCCCCTTTAAATTGGAATTCCATTAAAACTCGACTACAGATAATGGACAAGAAACTTGAACTTTTGGTGAACGTCTTAATTTTGATTTCTAAACACTTCATACATAATTGTAAATTCCTTAAGGTGATACCCCACATGAATCACTTTTTGAATTATTTTCTGTTGTACTCCAAGTCCCTTACCTTCATGGAAAATAGATTTGCCCTTACTTTATCTGAAGTATTGGTTTCTTTTAAACTTTTAGATTGACCCCTCATTATTTATTGTTTAGTTGGTTTTATTTTCTGTTATGTCTCTATATGTCTGTTTTTGATTGTCGAACATGTCTATTTCAATACTGTTGGATGACTTTGTTGATGAATTACGCCATAATTGTTTGTGAAAAATTGTCAATCAAAAAAACAAAACAAAAAAAGAATAAGAGCGGAGGGGAAAACTCACCAGATTCTGTTGTTGTTCATCAATAACGTCTTCAATCTCCTGAGCAAAGGAAAGCCATCCAGTTTCCTCACTTCATTGTCAGAGAAATCAATGGTGTCAAACTGGTCCAGAGTGGCTCCTAGGTTCTCCAGAACTGGGATTTTATAACCTTTAGGGTCAAACACAGGAAAGGTTTTCAGTCTGCATTCAGAGCCGGGCAGGACGCTACACAAACCCTCCCTAGCATGCTAGCGTTAGCAGGCTAGCCTCCACGGTTCAGCCAGGTGGATGGACCAGGGAGCGACGCAGCTGTTCTGGTAGAGCCGCATACAGAGTGGCCCACATCCTACAGGGATGCTGGCTGTCTGAATGAAGCTAACAGCAACGAGGCCTGCTGCCGCCGCTGCTGCTAGGAGGGAAGGAGGGAAGGAAGCGGTTGGTGTTACCTCGTAGATCCAGCTCTCTGTCTCTCACCGGGTTGGTGAACTGAGCAGCCTGCTCTATCAACTCCGCAGATAACTTCACCATGATGATAAAATCCCAAACAGGCTGCAGCTTCTATCACACACTGATCTAAACGTGTCCGCTTCACTGAACACTACCGCCGGAAAAACCACTTCTACTTCACAGAGACAGTCTGACACTTATATTACCGCCCCCTACTGGGCTGGAGTGGAGGCGTTTATAAAATTAATTATATAATATTTGGTTTCAAGATGGAATCCCAAATTCGTTTACAATGGCCCCAATACTAGGCCGTATTGCTCATTGGAACATTGAAGACATTATTTTTTCAGGCGAGCTTCTAGAAACAGGTTATGCAAATTAAATGGCTACATACTAATTACAAAAATGACTTTTTATTGCAGCAGGTGCAGCATGAAAAAAGGGTGGGTATGTATACCATACTTGCCAACCCTCCCGAAAATCTCCAGGGGCCACCATTCTCCCTAATTTCTCCCGATATTTGACTGTGTCGCATATCATGTACACTCCCTGTTTTTAATGTGAGAGGGACTGAGAATAAAACATGTTACATTTTAAATACGTGAACAGTTTCTTTCTTCCGGACATGAAAATCCATCACATTTTTGGCGAAAGTTGCAGTTTTTATGATTCTTATGTCTATGAGGAAAACAATCAGTGACGCACGGCGCAGCAGTGAACCCTAAGTTTTCAGAAGTCTTTGCATTTGGTCTGGCAAAAACCAACGTCAGTGTCAAAATCAACAGACTCATTGCTTTCTTATTTTGTGTTGCGACCAAACTGAGAAAAAATACTTTCTCACTCTCTCCTGACAGGAGACTCCTTCTAGTTTTTGGACTGATTAATAGGGAATTATTTTCTTTTAACAAAGTAGGATAAAACTATCCACTTTACAATGTTCCATAACTTCTAGACTAAAACTGCTTAGTTTTAACATAACTAAATGGACTGTTCTGGTCATGATGACCAGTCAAACACTTCACACTGGAGCCACGTTTACTCATTCACATTCATACAGTATGCAGATTAGTAAGCAACTTGGAATTAAGCGCCTTGTCCAGGATGACTTTAAGATGTCTCAGGTAGAAGCTGGAATTGAACCTACCCTACCAGGATTGGATTTTATTGTATTGATTGTCAGAATATTCCCCAAATTAGTTACGTTAGTTTTTGTAAGAATTATATTAGAGGGATCTGAAATGTTGCTTGTAAATATCTGTAACATTGATCAGGGATTGGAATATAGTTAGATTCTCCTCTACAACAACATGAAATACAGGGAGTAAACTACATAAAAATTTCATCACCAACTCGTGCACCAATGCTGGTATCAGGTGTCGGGGCCGATACCGTTTTTATGTACTGCATCTGTGGAGGTTGTAGATTGAATAAGTTAAAAAATAATAAGTCTTTATTTCATAATCAGCAGGTTAAAAATGTATTTATTTCATAGTTAATCTGGTTAAAAACATACTCTTTATTTAAATGAGTAATTTGTTAAAAATATATTTTGATAATTTAGAAGACAAGTTCATCTAAACTGTTATTTTGCTCATGAGGGAGAGTTAAAATGCACTGCAGTGAAGATCGGTATACAAAGTGATCTTATGATCGATTATTCCTGCCTTGTCAAGACAACACAAAAATCACTTATAAAAAGTGCTTTTGATGTATTTGTCTGAATATTATGTTTTATGTCTACAATTCTTTCCATTTTTTGGAGAACAAGAACTTTCCTAGAGTTTGTTATTAAACCTTTTTCTCTGGTTTGGTATTGATTAGTAAGGTCTGACTTGGCGCATGGGAAACGCAGAGCTTCCACTCGTTCATTATTACAGTGGAAGCAACAGAACTAACACCTTGTCTGCGTGGTTCCTTCTCTATTCCCCCTTTACAGGGAAAAACTCTTGACTAGTCTGTTTTAAAAGTAATGTTCATGTTCTCTAAACTTGGAAAATGTCAGTGAAATGTTTACAGTAAAAACTGAGCAAATGCACAGTTAGAAATACCCACGTGTTGCAGTAGTTTCCCTGCCGGCTGTTTCATGTTGCAAAGATGGCAGCTGCAGGAGAAGTTATAGGTTAATGTGTAAATTTAGTCAATGAGGAAAAGTTTGTTATTTAGCTAAACTGTGCTTTAATGATTTTATAAAGAAATATATTGTTTCAATGCACTACCTTGTTTAAGTTCTCGCACAATATCGGCATATAATAGATTGTAAATAATCTGCACTGCCGTATGTAGAAAATGTAGCTTTATTTCTATTTTTATATTGCTTTAAATAATTCCAGCAATGTGGTCTTGCTGTATTTTGTATAGATTTTCTGGCACAGTGTACATGTAATGCAGATGTTTTGCTCTATGTTCTAAAAATGCATTATTACAGTGGAAGCAACAGAACTAACACCTTGTCTGCGTGGTTTTATTACAGTGGAAGCAACAGAACTAACACCTTGTCTGCGTGGTTCCTTCTCTATTCCCCCTTTTTCAGGGGTGTAACATTTTCTGGTGGCCCGTACGGGGATTGAGTGAGGCGAGGTTGACTTCTGTCAGGACCAGACGTCTCCAGCTCTCGTTCAGCTCCCCACCTTCAATTCATCTCAACAGGTGACATCTAATGGATGGCTGTGTGGCAGTTTGATCATCTACAAACAAAGGCAAAAGCAATCTGAGGTAAACCCAAGGTACCAGGAGGGCTACTACCAACGTTTTAGCATATCAACCACTGCTACAACAAATCACTAAGTCACTGTAAACAAGATGGAGTCAAGTGAAGTAGAAGCATTACAGCTGGAAATATTGGAACTTTTGTGCACAATGCCAGTCGACAGCCTTAAAGAACTGTGTGATTTCCTCACCATTGCTGGACCAGAATTTGAGAATGTGGCAGGGAAAAATAGAGCCTCGCTCATCTTAATGATAAGTAATCACCTGCAGAGTGAAGAGTTGCAGAAATTAGAGGATATGGGGATGGCAGACCTCCTCTGCTTCAAAGACAAAATATCAGAGTTTCAGGCTGAGGCAGCAAAACATCAAGGGGAAAAGGAATCTAGTGGCGCACAGGGTGGTGCATCATTGGAAAATAGGCCTTCTACATCATGTCTATTATCCCAAAGAAAAAGTATTTGTGAGGAAAATGAGTACAAGGTTCAACCCATCGCATCCACTCCTAAAATAGCAGATCCAAGTCCAGCTTTAAGTCATACTCCTGCACTGTGGCACAAAGAGTTTAAAATATCTGGACAGATTGGAGAACCAGGACAAAAAGATAGACTCACATTCTCCAGCTTGGCACGGCAAATCGAACATGGTCTCCTTAAAGGTTTCCCTGAGACTGAGATTGTTGACGCAGTCATAAGAGCCATAGTCCCAGGAATGCAGTTACGCAGCTATCTGGAGGGCAAAAGTGATCTCACGCTGCCCACCCTGAGAAGAATACTGCGCTGCCACTATCAAGAGAAAAGTGCAACAGAATTATATAAACAGCTGTCATCAGAAGTACAGGGTATCAAGGAGACTCCTCAGAGCTTTCTTATTCGCACGCTAGACCTCAGACAGAAGATTCTCTTTGCCTCTCAAGAGTCAGAGTCAGGCTTAAGATACGATCCAGTGCTAGTGCAAAATATGTTCCTCCATACAGTTATGACCGGCTTGCAAAATGATAACATAAAGCGTGATCTTCAGCCATCATTGGAGCAAGCTGATGTTTCTGATGAACTTCTGTTTGAGAAGCTAAATATAGCTTGCGCTTATGAAAGTGAGAGGCAAGACAAGAAAAAAATGAACACCTCACAGCGGTCTGTAACTGTCCACTCTGCTCAGTCTGACCATTCCATTATTGAGAAGAAGGAAAAAGTAAGCCAACTGAGCCACAGTAAAAATCAAACGGATATTCTGTCAGAACTGCAGGAGATGAAAGCCAATATGACCCTTCTCAAAGATCTTAAAGCTGAAGTCTCTTCCATTAAAGAGTCTATGCAACAGCCCTCCTATCAACAGAGACCAGTTCCAGGACCAGACTGCACTTCACCTCAGTCAACAACCACCTACGGCGACGCATCACTGACTCACACAGCTGCAGTAAATCATGGCTATCCTCAACCCCCTCCAGCACAATACGGCTACATGCAACCACCTTCAGCACATCACAACTATTTACCATCCCTATCAGCATCACATGACTATCCTCCACCCAACCTGAGATATGGAAATCAAGGCTCCTACTCCACAGCTCCACCACGGCCCAAGAGGAGGTGCTACACCTGCCAGCAGAACAACCTGGAAAACTGCATTCACTGTTTCCGGTGTGGCAGCAGTGAACATTACTCAGCCGGCTGCAGAATGAGGAGATCGGGCCAATTCAGAGGGAGTGCTTTAAACGAGCAAGGGTTACCCCAGCGGGGCAGGGAGTGACCACTTCATCATCAGCGCCCCGACACTGTGCACACTGTGGAGTAGATGGACTGGAGGTGAGGCTGAAACAATGTTCATCATGCAAATGTGTGTTATACTGTTCTAAGGCTTGCCAATATGACCACTGGGCTGTTCATAGGAGTAACTGTTTAAGAGCTTCATGCAGCACAGTCCAAACCACACCACGAAGGGAGAAACGAGCTAAATTTGCACCCCTTGTTGGAAAAAAATATCTGATTGACTGCCATATTCAAGGTCAGAAAATTAGAGCTTTGTGGGACTCTGGCTCACAAGTGACTGTAGTAAGTGAACAGTGGAAAGCAGAACACTTACCACATTTGGGTTTGAGAGACATTTCTGAGATTATTGAAAATAATGACACTTTGAATCTCATAACAGCTAATGGCGAAGACATGCCTTATGTAGGGTGGATAGAGGTCACGTTTCAACTGGCTGCAGATGGAACCCCAACAACTGAAGTTATTGTCCCCACTCTGGTCATTAAAGGTAACAGTCTTACCCGCCCCATTATTGGCTCAAATGTTATTGGACTTATAGTGGATACAGAGTTTAAACAGAGTGAAGACACAGATAGACAGCAGTTAATCAGAGCTGTCCATGCAGCTTTTTCTGATTTTGAAATAGATGATGCTGAATTTTTTGTGGCTAGAGTTGTTGCTGAACAGCGACCCCTAGAGTATAGTGTCAGAACAACCAGAGAGCATGTACATGTTCCAAAACACACATCAGTAAAAGTAGAATGTCGTGTGTTAACACCACCTTTTCAGGAAGAGACAACTTTGATCTTTGAACCTAGTGTTAACCCAAAGTGGTCAGAGGGGTTAGAGTTCACAGACACCCTCATAAAATTGAGTAAAAGTACAAGACCATTTATTACTGTTGATGTGCAAAACCCAACAGATCATGACATAGTGCTCCATAAAAAGACAGTTGTTGGGACAGTGCAGCCAGTTCAAGCGGTCTACCCAGCAACCATCTTTAAACAGCCCTGCTCCACACCCCCGATAGCAGTAAACACTGTAGAGATTAGGAAAGATCAAACCCCTGATAGTGAGTGGGTCCCCCCAGTTGATTTGGACCATCTTAGTTCCCCTGAAAGACAGATGGTTGAACAAATGTTGAGAGAGGAGTCAGGTTCCTTTTCCCGTTCTAATGATGACATTGGCTGTATTGAAAACCTGCGACTGTCCATCTCACTAAAAGACACTGAACCTGTTGCTAAAACCTACCTCTCTGTGCGAAAGCCATTGTACCAGGAACTGAAGAGCTATCTCCATGACCTGATCACACAAGGTTGGGTGCGAAAATCAAAATCGCCCTATGCTTCTCCAGTTGTGTGCGTCCGAAAGAAGGATGGAAGCTTACGCCTTTGCATTGATTACCGTGAGTTAAACCGTAAGACAGTACCAGACCGCCAGCCCATCCCTCGGGTCCAGGACATCATGGATGGTCTAGGAGGCAACTCATGGTTTTCGTTATTAGATCAAGGTAAAGCCTATCATCAAGGGTTCATGGCAGAAGAGAGTCAGCCCCTTACTGCTTTCGTCACCCCCTGGGGGTTGTACGAGTGGATTCGGATACCATTTGGCTTAATGAACGCACCAGCAGCCTTCCAGCGTTGCATGGAGGAATGCCTAGAGGGGCTCAGGGATGAAATTTGCATTCCATACCTTGATGACATCCTCGTGTTCAGTAAGTCATTTAAAAGCCACATTGAACATGTCAGAACTGTGCTGAGACGATTGAGATTGCATGGCATAAAGTTAAAACCAGCTAAATGTGAAATGTTTCGACAAGAAGTTCGCTATCTCGGGAGGATAATTTCATCAGCAGGCAGTAAAATTGACCCAGCTGATACCATCGCCGTCAGGGCTCTGAAAGACAAGCGACCAGCCACTGTGGGAGAACTAAGAGCCATTATGGGTCTTCTGAGTTATTATCGCCAGTACATCCGAAATTTTTCACGGATCGCTGCCCCTCTTTATGACCTCATGAAAGCTCCTGTGGATTCAAAACAAAGTGACAAGCATGTTAACAGAAAGAGACAGACAAACAGAAAACAAACCGGGACCCCCTCCAACCTTCCGATTGTCTGGACAAAGAACCACCAGTGCCTGCTCGAGGAACTTTTGGACCACCTGGTGGAGCCACCAATCCTCGCCTTTCCAGATTTTAGTAAGCCCTTTGTCCTACACACTGATGCTTCCAACCTTGGCCTGGGGGCAGTGCTATACCAGGAACAAGAAGGAAAAATGCGGGTAATAGCATATGCCTCCAGAACTCTCACTGAATCGGAAAAGAACTACCATTTCCATTCTGGAAAATTAGAGTTCCTTGCCTTAAAGTGGTCTGTCTGTGAAAAATTTAGGGACTACCTGATTGGCTCATCATGCACAGTATATACAGACAATAATCCACTCACCTATGTTTTGTCCACAGCAAAACTAAATGCAACTGGGTGTCGGTGGGTTGCTGAACTGGCAGACTTTCATCTCACCATCCGATATCGGCCAGGAAAAGAGAACATTGATGCAGACTGTCTCTCAAGACTACCAGTGGACATTGACACCCTGATGAAGCACTGCACTGAGGAAATGTCATCTCGCTCAATCCAAGCAGTTGTACAATCTGTTGAAGACCCAAATTCACATGCAGTGTGGTCCATGGCCCTGTCTGTTCAGTGCAATGAAATTACCAGCTCAGACCAGAAGCCTCTCTCGTTGGAAGGGATTTGTCAAGCCCAGAAGGAAGATAAAAATATCAGACCAGTCATTGAGTGTCGTCAACTAAACAAGAAACCTGACAGGAAACAGCTGAAATCATTCAGTACACAGAGTAAAAGACTGTTATGTGAATGGGAGAAACTAATCTTGGATGATGATGGCATCCTGCGTCGAAAAACAACCAAATACACACAGCTCATTCTGCCTGAAAAGTACAGAGCAATCGTCCTGAAGGAACTGCATGATAACATGGGACACCAAGGCTTTGATCGGACTACTTCACTCGTGAGAGAACGCTTCTTTTGGCCTTATATGCAGCGCGATATTGAGCACTATGTAACTCAAACCTGCTCATGTTTGAAACAAAAGAAGCCTAGCCGAGAGACCCGGGCACCGCTTACTAACATTGTTACGACCCAGCCTTTTGAATTAGTGTCTATTGATTTTCTGCATGTTGATAAGTCTGCTGGCGGATATGAATATATATTGGTTGTGATTGATCATTTCTCAGATTCGCCCAAGCTTATGCAACAACATCCAAGTCAGCAAAGACTGTGGCTGATAAACTCTTCAATGATTATGCATTGAGATTTGGATTCCCTCAACGCATCCACCATGATCAAGGCGGTGAATTCCAGAACCAGCTAATGTCACAATTAAAAAAAACATCTGGAGTGACGGGCTCACGGACAACACCATACCATCCTGAAGGTAACGGCCAGGTTGAGCGTTTTAACCGCACTCTCATTCAGATGCTGAGGACACTTACAGAAAAGGAGAAATCCAACTGGAAAGACTCATTAAACAGATTGGTTTTTGCATACAATTGCACAAAATGTGATGTCACTGGCTTTTCTCCCTTTTATCTACTCTTTGGAAGGACCCCGAGGCTGCCCGTTGATGTACTATTCCGCTTGACATCAGCAACAGGCACGCCAGATCAAAGGGAGTACATGCACAGATGGCGAGAAGGGATGCAACAAGCTTATGAGATAACGAGAAACAATGCAAGAAAATCAGCAGAAAGAGGCAAAAGAAACCATGACAGCAAAGTAAGGAGCTCAGAGCTGGAACCTGGCGACCGTGTTCTGGTCAGAAATTTGACCCCAAGGGGAGGAACTGGAAAGCTCCGGAGTCATTGGGAGGACATGATCCACAAAGTTGTACGTCGAGTGAATAAGGATGCTCCAGTCTACGAGGTGGTACCTGAATCCAGAACGCTGCTGCTCGTGTTCTCACTAGAACCAGGAAAGTAGAACACATCACCCCAGTTCTAAAGTCCTTACACTGGCTCCCTGTAGCTCAGAGAATAGACTTCAAAGTGCTTTTATTGGTATATAAATCATTGAATGGTTTAGCACCTGAGTACATTAGAGATCTGCTATCATGGTACAAACCATCCAGATCACTCAGGTCCTCCAGCTCTAATTTACTGATCGTCCCTAGAACCAGAACCAAACATGGAGAAGCAGCTTTCAGTTTCTATGCTCCTCATCTCTGGAACAAACTACCAGGAGAATGTAAAGCTGCAGAGACACTGAACTCTTTTAAGTCTAAAATTAAAACGTATCTATTTAAACTTGCTTATGAGTAACTGCTTTTTTTTTTTTTTTGTAAACATTTGATCTTTATATTATTTTATTGTTGTCGTTTTAATTTCTATATTTTATTCTATCTTTTAGCTTTATTTTTAAGTGATTGTGTATTAATTACGTGGATTTGTTCCTTACAATATCTTTTCTTACTGATTGATTACTGTTAAACTTATATGCTTTGTAATCATGTGGTTTCATTATCACTGAATCATGTAAAGCACCTTGAATTACCTTGTGTTGAAAGTGTGCTATAGAAATAAAATTGCCTTGCCTTGCCTTGCCTTGAACAAGGAAAAGGGAGAGATAGTAGGATACTACACCGCAACCTCTTACTCCCCTGTGACCACCTACCTCTAGAGGTCCCCCTAAAAGTTCCCAGATCACGGAGAAAAGGCTCAGGACAGACACACAACAGTGAACCTACCAGCCAACAAAATGATGACAGTGATGAGGACGCAGAATGGTTATACCACCCATGTCCTGAATCATCCCAGAATGCATATTCCTCTGTGGAAAACGAGTACACTGATCAGTCAGTAGATCCTGAACCAACTGCAGGACATGACATACAAGAGGAGGAACAAGAGAGAGTGTCACAATCAGAAGAGGTTCAAGTGCTAACCGATGTGCGGGTTAGAGATAGAGCATCTGAAGAACTGGACCATTGTACAGACAGCCCTGCACTGCCACCCATGTCACCTGCTTCAAGTGAAATTCAATATTGCAACAACCAAGTACAAGACAGGCCTCGAAGGGAGCGGCACCCACCAAAGCGATTCACCTATGATGAACTTGGCTATCCAGCTTGCTACAGTGTGGGACTCCCAACCAGTTCAACATGCAGACAGGACCCTGTGAACTTCTATGGACACCTTCAGCCAAGATCTTGGTGGCCAGATCCAACCCAAAACCATACGTACCATCCTGTTTTCCTGTACAGATGATCAGTAACCTCGTTTTGAACTGTGCTCATTAAAAAACACACACATTTTCAAATTTATTGAGCAACAAAGCCATGACTCACCTTTGAACTCTGAATTCAGTTGAGATCTTGCACATGCTTCATACTGCCATGCTTATGGACTTTGAATAGGCCGAGTGCATGTTTATGGACTGGATAGATTCAGATTTCATGTACTGTTTTCTGTGTACTTGACCTGAATTACTGAATGTCGAGGACGACATTTGTATTGAGGGGGAGTGTGTGGAGGTTGTAGATTGAATAAGTTAAAAAATAATAATAGTCTTTATTTCATAATCAGCAGGTTAAAAATGTATTTATTTCATAGTTAATCTGGTTAAAAACATACTCTTTATTTAAATTAGTAATTTGTTAAAAATATATTTTGATAATTTAGAAGACAAGTTCATCTAAACTGTTATTTTGCTCATGAGGGAGAGTTAAAATGCACTGCAGTTGAAGATCGAGTGATCTATGATCGATTATTCCTGCCTTGTCAAGACAACACAAAAATCACTTATAAAAAGTGCTTTTGATGTATTTGTCTGAATATTATGTTTTATGTCTACAATTCTTTCCATTTTTTGGAGAACAAGAACTTTCCTAGAGTTTGTTATTAAACGTTTTTCTCTGGTTTGGCATTGATTAGTAAGGTCTGAGTTGGCGCATGGGAAACGCAGAGCTTCCACTCGTTCATTATTACAGTGGAAGCAACAGAACTAACACCTTGTCTGCGTGGTTCCTTCTCTATTCCCCCTTTACAGG